>CM038718.1:39996920-40179420 GCA_021613375.1 Megaleporinus macrocephalus
ATGGTGATTGATGACACTGCAGTGCACACAGGGCCTGCGAGGAGGAGGAGGAGGAGGAGGAGGATAGCTTTAAACCTCACGCTTACCTCAGGCTCTCGCTGAAAAGTGCGGGAAACATATACGAGCCCCCAACTTTTTAACGCAGATTTATGAGGCCCACCTGAGAGCGAGTGTCAGGATTTATGGCCGCCGCGTTTTGACAGCGATTACTCCCCAAACCGTGTGATAGATCAGATTATTAATTGGAGTACACAGGCCGGCAGGGGCCGAGAGTCATCGTAAAGGTTAGATTTATCATGCTGACATTTCACTCCTGCTTTATACACCAGGCTCCAGCTACCAGGGAGTCGCAGACAGAGTGGTGGGGTCTTGGTGGGTGTTTGGATGTTCCCACAATCCGAGCCTCAGCATCTTCTGACCCGTCTGCAGATTTGTTGGGGGGTAATTGTTGAGTACAGCGCTGCACAAGCCCAGAACGTTTACCAAACCCTAGTCCTGGAGTTCAGTGGTATCCTTTGATCTAATGCTTATAAGTTTAAGTTTCGCTCAGTATGATTGATCCTGTCGTTGATTTCACTGTATTATGGAAGAGATGGATGGATGGATGGATGGATGGATGGAGGATGAATAAACAAATAGAATAGAATGAATAGAAAAACTGATGGATGCTGATTTAATATGTGAATAGATGGATGGATGGATGGACAGACAGGTGGATGGATGGATTGGTTAGATGATGGATAGATAGATGGATAGATACATGAACAAGATGGATGGACAGACAGGTGGATGGATGGATTGGTTAGATGATGGATAGATAGATGGATAGATACATGAACAAGATGGATGGAAGCTTGCTGCATGGATGGAAGGATGGATGAGTGGATGATCAAATAGATGGCTGTTTTGATAAGTGGCTGAATAGACAATGGAGAGATGAATGAAGGTGGATGGATGGATGGATGGATGGAGTGGCAGGTGGATAGATGAATGGACAGTTGGATAAAAGGACAGACAGATTGATGAATGGATGGATGGATGGACTGGCAGGTGGATAGATGGATGAATGAATTGATGAATGAATGGATGGATGGATGTTTAAATGGATGGATGGATGAATATATGGATGGGCTGGTTGGATCAAAGGACAGACAGATGGATGAATGTATGGATAGATGAATGGATGGACTGGCAGGTGGATAAATTAATAAATGAATTGATGGATGGATGGTTAAATGGATGGATGGATATATGAATGGACTGACAGTTGGTTGGTTAAATGGATTAAGAGGTTATGAGCTTATGAAGTTTGAAATTATGGAGTTTGAGGTTATGTGTTTATCAAGTTTAAGGTTATAAGGTTATGATAAAGTTTGAGTTTATGAAGTTTTGAGGCTTTGAAGTTATAAAGTTTGATGTTATGAGGTCATAAACTTTGAGGTTAAACTGTTTATGAAGAATTGAATGAGATTATGAGGTTTTGAGGTTATGAGCTTATGAACTTTGAGGTTATAAATTTATGAAGAATTGAATGAGGTTATGAGCTTATGAGGTTATGAGGCTTAAGGTTATGAGGCTATGAGGATGTGAGGTTATGAGGTTGTATTTGAAAGGAAACTGGAGAGAAATAGTCATACTTATATAATCACTCACGGTACGCACAGCCCGATCATCATCAACATCATCTGCTCTACAGAAGCTGAAGGACATGAATGAAAGCAGTGAGAGAGAAAACCTCCCTCTCCAGGTTTCTCCTGCACAGGGAGCGTGACCACGTCTCCCTCCATCCTGATGTTCCTGGAAAGCTGAAGCTTTGAGTGAATTCTAGGAAGCACTCTTTCACCTACTGAGAAAAAGACGTAGGGTGTTTACTGAGATCAGTTCTGAGAAGGAAACGCATTCACTGCTCCCATAGTATTCATAAAGCCGCTGGTTAGTTTCATGGTTATAATGCAGGGTATTTGTGGTGAATGGCAGATTTTTATAGACCTGTAACTGCAGAAGAAGAGAAGCCCGACCAGCACCAGGTTATGAGGTATATACATCTTTTGTGATCTGTGTATTTTCTGTAGTGAATATCAAACCTGCCTCAATAATAAATACCATTAAGAATATACTATGCTGGAGGTTTTTTTTGTGTTGCTGATAAACCAAATGTGAAGGCCAAGGCAGGAGAGGTGGATACAAGTGCAGGTTTTTATTATTATCCATCCTCTACAAACAAAGAGCTCAAACAACATCCACTATAACCTCATAAAGACACATAGACACAATGCCGAACATAGACAGGAGCAAACAGAGGGTATAAACACCTGAGACAGGGAGGAGACACTAACTCAGAGCAGGTGGGGGGAGGAGACAAGAGGAGCACATGATGTCAACAGAAGCACATGGGAAAGACAGGATGTAAACAAGGACATAGACCAACAGAAGAAACACAGAACATAACTGTGACAACAAACGTTTTTAGGAGAAGTTAATATTCTATGAATGATTTAATTTATTTATAGATACATTAAGATTTCATTCACTTTTTAGGACTTTGAGGTTTAATTCTAGATTTTTAAATATTTGTTCTATTCTGCAAATTATTTTTTACATTTCTAAAATGTATTTCTACATATTTCCTATGATTTGGATACATTTATTTTTTTCTTGGGTTTTTTTGTTGATATATTGTCCTAAACATGCCCGCGATCTTGAAAGCCGCCATATTGGATCAAGTTTAATTGGCCTAGTTTTTTCAATGAGAAGTTGGTCGCGTAGCAGCAGATCAAGACTAGAATCGATTGATGCAATCAGATTTGTAATCTCTCTTGTGGTTTAAACGTTATAAACACACAAAGTTACAACAACAACCACATTGAACATGTTGAGTGTGCTGTCCATGGTGCTGAACAGTATTCTCGGGTGGTTCTGTGTGGAGTGTGTATGGTCTCTCTGTGTTTGAGTGGGTTCCTCCGGGTACTCCGGTTTCCTCCCACAGTCCAAACACATACATGTTAGGATCCTCACTCTAAACTGAACGTGGGTGTGAGTGTGTGTGTGAGTGTGTGTTGGCCATGCAATCTGTCCATGGTGTACCTCACCTTCAACTGATGATGCTGGGATTGGTTCCAGTTTCAACTCTAACTAATAAGTGATCAACTCTGAACGTTACAGTGATCAACTCTGACCATTACAGTCATCAACTCTGAACGTTATAGTGATCAACTCTGACCATTACAGTGATCAACTCTGACCATTACAGTCATCAACTCTGAACGTTACAGTGATCAACTCTGACCATTACAGTCATCAACTCTGACCATTACAGTCATCAACTCTGGCCATTACAGTGATCAACTCTGACCATTACAGTGATCAACTCTGATCATTACAGTATCAACTCTGGCCATTACAGCGATCAACTCTGACCATAACAGCGATCAACTCTGACCATAACAGTGATCAACTTTGACCATAACAGTGATCAAGTCTGGCCACCACAGTGATCAACTTTGACCATTACAGCGATCAACTCTGACCATTACAGCGATCAACTCTGGCAATTACAGTCATCAACTCTGACCATTACAGTGATCAACTCTGACCATTACAGTGATCAACTCTGACCATTACAGTCATCAACTCTGACCATTACAGTGATCAACTCTGACCATTACAGTGATCAAGTCTGGCCACCACAGTGATCAACTTTGACTATTACAGCGATCAACTCTGATCATTACAGCAATCAACTCTGACTATTACTGTCATCAACTCTGACCATTACAGTGATCAACTTTGACCATTACAGTCATCAACTCTGACCATTACAATGATCAACTCTGACCATTACAGTCATCAACTCTGACCATTACAGTCATCAACTCTGACTATTACAGTCATCAACTCTGACCATTACAGTGATCAACTCTGACCATTACAGTCATCAACTCTGACCATTACAGTCATCAACTCTGACTATTACAGTCATCAACTCTGACTATTACAGCGATCAACTCTGACCATTACAGCGATCAACTCTGACCATAACAGCGATCAACTCTGACCATAACAGTGATCAACTTTGACCATTACAGCGATCAACTCTGACTATTACAGCGAACAACTCTGACCATTACAGTCTTCAACTCTGACTATTACAGTCATCAACTCTGACCATTACAGTGAACAACTCTGACCATAACAGCGATCAACTCTGACCATAACAGCGATCAACTCTGACCATTACAGTCATCAACTCTGACCGTGACAGCGATCAACTCTGACCATAACAGCGATCAACTCTGACCATTACAGTCATCAACTCTGACTATTACAGCGATCAACTCTGACCATTACAGTCATCAACTCTGACTATTACAGCGATCAACTCTGACCATTACAGTCATCAACTCTGACTATTACATAAATCAACTCTGACTATTACAGTCATCAACTCTGACTATTACATAAATCAACTCTGACTATTACAGTGATCAACTCTGACTATTACAGCGATCAACTCTGACCATTACAGTCATCAACTCTGACTATTACATAAATCAACTCTGACTATTACAGTCATCAACTCTGACTATTACATAAATCAACTCTGACTATTACAGTGATCAACTCTGACTATTACAGCGATCAACTCTGACCATTACAGTCATCAACTCTGACTATTACATAAATCAACTCTGACTATTACAGTCATCAACTCTGACTATTACATAAATCAACTCTGACTATTACAGTGATCAACTCTGCTTATAAGAAGTAGATCAATGTAGAATATCAATGTGACAATGTTGTATTATTTTAATATGGTTTATTAATTCTAGTGAACAGCACCATCTAAACATGCAGCTACGTCAGTGCCTTCATCTTCTGAAGCTGTAAACTAGTTTCCTGTTATCTCCTCATTAGCATATATTAGTATAGTAGGTTTCTGATAGGTTCAAGGAGTCTAATTGAGGTCTTTAAATACAACAATAATAATAAACTGTCCTGTGAATGGTGAGCTATGCAGTCACCGGTGTTGGCAGAGCGGCTGGCAGAGCGTTTATTAACTCCACACCCGTTATTTGGTCTTTCAGTTCATGATCAAAGACAGTCGTCCCCTTAGCCAACAGCAGTCATCATCAATAATCACTCCTGTAATTATCCCATCTCTCACTGTCTCTCTCTCTCGCCCTCCAATGCTGGCTCTCCTTCACTGCTGTCCTCTCCCCGTACGGCCTAACCCGGACTAGCTCCGCCTTCAATTTGAGCCCTATACGTCCACTGTACGTCCTCTATGGGAATGTAGTACTTTGTTAGCACTAAGCTAACAATAATAAGCCAATACAGACTTTAATGCTTATAGGGATCTTCAATGTTCTGCTTGCGCAACTACTGTATATTGTTGTTCATAAGCTTTCGAGATATCAACACCGTTCCAACTCCAGATTATCTGGTCTGATGTTGTGATTCAGGCTTGTGCACAGCTTTTTTAATTGGATGCACAGATTCCGGAAAACGACAGATTCTTTCCCGAAATATTTCCCCATAGAGAATGAATAGGAGGGAAAAGTGCATGCCAATCTACTGAACTTCTCCTTGACCGACAGACACCGTTTCACATACACTGACTCAGGGCGGACCCCTGATCACGACTGCAGTGTTGGTTCGACCCGCACACGTCTGTTTGTTGTTTTTTTCCATCCATCTTTTTCCCCCATAGAGTCCCATTCATTTTCAAGCTCAGCCAAACATCATGGTTTCATTTAATCTACAGCCTCCAAACTGGCTGTACTCACTCAGAGCAGATCACCAACCACACTGACCCGCACTCCTCTACTTGTTGTTTATTCATCCCTTGTTCCTCACACTGCTTAAGCTGTGTAAGCTTTTCTAGTTTAGTGTTTTTTTTAGTTTTATTTGTGACATATTAACATTTCACTTCTGCTGGAACCTGATATTTAAATTTTTGGACGTTTTTCAGTTTTTGACATGACTTGAAAGCACCTGTTGTACTTAATGTTGGGTTTAAACTTCAGGATGAATGGACTAAAAGTAATGACCAAAAATGACTCGGAAAGACGTCTGATTCCATTGACTTACATTAAAAGCGAGGTATGTTTTTTCCTTCTCCTGTAAAGTGATGTATGTAGAACTTTCTGGAGACCTAAATGTAATGAGGTGAGTGGGAGGGGCGGACCCAAGTGTAGAGTTAGTTAGTTTGTTTGTTTTTCTGTTTATGAGTTTGTTTTTAGTGAGTGGTGGAAGTTTCAGGGGAAAAGATGAATGCTTTCATAACTTTTCTCTTCTTTTCTTTTTCTTTCTTGGATCACATTCTTCTCTGTATTTTCAGTTTTTTTCCTTTTTTTAATTTTCCAGACTTTTTATGTTTTCCACAGACTTTTTTTACTGACTTTTCTCTTTTGTTCTTTCTTCTTCTTCTTTTCCTGAATTCTCACCTCTACCGATCGCTAGTGATGGCCAGATGAAGCTTCTTGAAGTTTTGAAGCTTTCCCTCCAGATGGTTCAATAAAAGGTTCATTACTCGAAGCTTCATTTACACATGAACCCCCCTGCTGGCCAAAACTTTTATTGTCATTTCATCTATTTGCGATGGCCTCTTACGTAGTCAGCCTGGAAACAAGTACATACATAAAACACCTTAATTTAATTTTCTGTGTTTAATTCATTTGTTTATCTAATCTGTGTTTGATTGTGTGGGTCTGTTAATTTAAATAAACTGTCAGTCTGATTTCAGTCAGTAACTAAATCCAATAGTATGTGACATATTGATGTTAAAACTGTTGCAGTGGTTTTAAGAGATGGGACATTGATTGTGGTTTGATGATAATTTTAATTTTTATTAAGAATAAGTAAATCACGTCAATACTCGAACCACGTCCTGAACCAGCGAGGCTTCAGACGCCATCAGTGACGTCACTCGCCCTTAACGAAGCAAACCTCCATACACGCTTCATAAACCACTTTCTAGATTTCTCCACACCAGCTCCGAAGCTTTGTTATCATTTGCCCATCACTACCTATCGCCCCTCTACAAAGGTGCGATGCCGGATGGTGTTTGTGGCTGACTTAAGTAGGAGCAGCAAGTCTGGGAATTGGAATTGGAGTCCCGAGAACCCCAAAACCAACGGCCCGGTTACACCAGAAATGCCGGATCAGCTGAGGATCCAGGATGTGGCGAGATGGGACCCACGACCGCTCCTCAGGCCCATAGCCCTCCCAATCCACCAGGTACTGGGTGCTACCCTGAACCTGGCAGACATCCAACATCCGCCGGACCGTATAAGCTGGTGCGCACATGGAAAGCTGGTAAGAAACCAGGTTGATGCGCCGCACAATCTTAAACGGCCCAACAAAGCGTGGTGCTAGTTTATGTGACCCAACCCAGAGGGGTAAATCCCGGGCAGAGAGCCAGACGTGCTAGCCCACCCTATAGGTGGGGGTGGCACCGCGCTTACGGTCTGCCACTTGTTTCCTAGCACCCATAGTTGTCTGGAGAGTGGCACGTGCCTTCCTCCATGCTAGGTGAAACTCCAACTTGGACTTAGGGTAGTAGCCTGAGGTGAGGTTTCCTGAAGCCCCCATATACTAAAGTGACTTCACAAAGTTGGTCCCACCTGTTATCAGTCACAACATGTGCTAGAACTTCTCTTCTGAAGTTCTAACCAATCCCTGCTAGAAAAGCCAGTATAGACCAGCATCTCTGGTGACCAGGAAAACCAGAACATGTTTTCTTTTGGTACACTGGCCAACGAGCATGACCCTCCTACTACTTGTTGGTCCACCTTTTAGATGTAAAGTCAGAGACAGTAGCTCATCTGCTGCTGCACAATTTGTGTTCCTCTAGTTCTTCATCAGTGGACACAGGACACGGGACACTGTTATCCCCCATGCATAGCCCCCTTTTAATGACAGCCATTTTAACAACCTTGCAGAGTCCAGTTAGAGTCTCTGGGGTACTCAGGTCTTTGTCCACTGTCCTGTTAAACAACTATGGGCCCCTCCTTTAGAGCTGGTTTCTCTTTCTCTGGGTGCTGGAGCAGAGTGACTGAGGACAGTCTAGTAGGAGTCAGTTTAGGTAGCCTCAGTGTATCATCATACATCAGTTCAGCAGTTCACCTGGACTCAACCTGTCCAGGCTCCTCCCACTAATGTGTTCACAACTGTTTTGAGGCTGGACAATCCTTGGTGAAACTACATGGTGAAACTTTCATCCTAGTTGCGTGAAATGTGTACAAAACTAAGTTGCACCTGAGTTGCATGACATGTAAAGTGTCCTGCAACTGAGTTGAAACTCAGTTGCTAGTGTTTCAACAAAAGTTTCATAAAACATACAATTAAAACCCTGATGATGGATCGTGTGATTATATAACCACCTCATATAAGCACCTTAGTGTCGCTGCTGGACTGAGAATCGTCCACTAACCAAAACTATTTGGACACCAACAGCAAGCCTCATCACGCTGCCTTCTCCACAGCCACCACTTCCTCACACTTTTCCATCGGGATGCCAGTTTTCCATTAGCCTTTCAAAGAACTTAACCCTTTGGTGTCCATCAAGAACCTGAAAATGACCATCACTGTAAACATGCAGAGCTTAAACACAATTCCCAAAAATTCCAAGACATCCTTTTCCGAAGGCCTGGGAAGCCCTGGAGAGCCCCCTCCTGTCTCAATCCCATTCTTTTAATTTTCTTCAAACCCTCAAACACGATTACACACATTTACTCCTTCGTCTTCTTCCTCTGGCACAGCTCCGCCGCTGCACGCCACCAGATTTCCCTCCCTCGGCAGGCCGTTCCGTGGCGCTCCGTCGCCGTCTCATTTAATTAACCGCCGCACTTGTCTTTTTTCCGAAAAGCGCTTTAAATATTCAAACTTTTATTACATGTAAAACGAGCGCGGCCCTTTAGAGGGTCAGAATGCGCATTAACCCCCGTCACGGCACTACATTAGCATCCAAAACTCAGCCGCGCCGTTCCATTAGTACGTGCCCCCGAGCAGGCATGGCATGGACGCCCGCTACATTATTGCACTCATGGAAATTTCATCTGCGCCACGGAACGGGCGGGTTAGACAATGAGTTATGATATTGATAAAGAGTCATTTTCCAGCGCGCATTCATCATCTCCTGTTCATTTCTCCCCGGCTCTATTCATTTCTCGACAGAACGACAACAGCCCGGACGCTCGCGCGGTCGCTGGGCGCCTGATGGCTTCGGATCCTGGAACCGAGATAAATGTGCGGCTAATGAAACCAGCCGTGCGAGAGCGCCTGTGTGCTGCGAGTCAGGGTGGAGACACGCTCACAAGTCTGAGAATCGTGTTACTTTTCACTCTCTTCCTGTGTGCACGCCCACCCAGCACTTTATCAGCTCCACTGACCACATGGGAGCTGCACTTACTCTGTTCTTCAGTGGTCAGGACCCCTACGGGACCACCACAGAGGGTCTGACACAGCAGTGCTGCTGCTGGAGTGTTTAAACACTGTGTCCACTCACTGTCCACTCTATTAGACACTCCTACTACTTGCTGGTCCACCTTGTAGATGTAAAGTCAGGGACAGTAGCTCATCTGCTGCTGCACAGTTTGTGTTCCTCTAGTTCTTCATCAGTGGACACAGGACGTTGTCCACAGGACACTGTCCACAGGACACTGTTGGCTGGACAATTTCGTGTGGTGGCCTATTCTCAGTCCAGCAGTGACACTTAGGTGTTTATATGAGGTGGTGAAATAATCACGTGTTTTGATTGAATGTTTCATGAAACTTGTTGAAACACTCGCAACTGAGTTGCAACTAAGTTTCAGGAGACTTGCACAAATTTCACACGACTTGTAATTGTCTCGCCACGCAACAGTTGTGAAATATGCACTAAACTAAGTTGCACCTGAGTTGCATGAGACGTAAAGTGTCCTACAACTTAGTTTTAACAAACGTTTCATGAAACATACAATCAAAACACTGAATAAGCACCTCAGTGTCACTGCTGGACTGAGAATAGTCCACCAACCAAAACTATCTGGACAACAGCATCCCAGCTGGCATTCCAGCAGCAAGCCTCATCACGCTGCCTCCTCCACAGCCACCACTTCCTCGCACTCCTCCGTTCAGATGCTACAATACCATCAGGAAAAAGAATTCCCGATTGGCCAGTTTTCCACTAGTCAGTCAAAGAATTAAACCCTTTTGTGTCCATCAAGGATTTAGGAATGACCCAAGAGTGTAACTGTAATATGTGCAAAGTTTAAATACAAGCCTGACAACGGAATTCCCAAAAAATCCAAGAAATCCTTATCCCTTTCCCAAAGGACTGGCACAGCTCTGCCACTGGCACAGCTCTGCCACTGCACGCCACCATTAAACCTGTTGAAACACCCACAGCTCAGTTGCAGGAGACCTGGGTAAACATGGGTGCAATTTAGCTTTGTGCACATTTCATGCAAATAATTGTATCATCTCACAACAGTTGTGAAATGTGCACAAAACTAAGTTGCACATGAGTTGCATGAGATGTAAAGTGTCTTGCAACTCAGCTGCGAGTGTTTCAACAAACGTTTCACAAAACATTCAATCAAAACACTTGAGTATATCTGTATAACTGTATAACTTGTAAATACAAGCACGACTACAGAATTCCCAAGAAATTCAAGAAATTCTTATCCCTGTCCTGAAGGCCTGGAATAGCCTGGGAAGCCCCCGACTGTCTTAAACCCATTCTTTTCATTTTCTTCATCTGTCCTTCAAACACGATTACACACATTTACTCCTGGCACAGCTCCGCCACCAGATTGGATGTTCCATGAAACCTGTTGAAACACTCACAACTAAGTTGCAGGAGACTTGAGTGCATTTTAGCTTTGTGCACATTTCATGCAACTATATAATGGCAGCCTAAGAATCGTCCCGCCTCACAACAGGTGTGAACACATTCGTGGGCGGAGCCTGGACAGGTTGAGTGCAGGTGAACTGCCCGACTGATGCATGATGCTGCACTGAGGCTGTTTCAGGTTCCTACGCTCCACCTAACCTGACTCCTCCTGGGCTGCTCGCTTGTCTCCAGCAGCGCAGAGGAAACCGGTCCAGCTCACAGATCCCTGAAGGATCCTCAGCCAAAAACACGGCTGCTTGGTTCGGATCCAGTTTCCCATCACTGATGCAAGGATATTAAAGTTTTAGAGCGGCCTGTTAAAGAGTGAAGCTGCCCGGTTTAAAGTTTAATCCTGGAAGCGAGCAAGAAAAGAGGAGGAGGAGGAGGAGGAGGAGGAGGAGGAGAAGAGGAGGAGGGAAAGCAATATGTTTCTTGACAGCCCTTGGGTGGCTTTGGCAAGCCGGCATGTTCACCAGAGAGAGAGAAAGCGGGAGAGAGAGAGAGAGAGAGGGAGAGAGAGAGAGAGAGAGGGAGAGAGAGAGAGAGAGAGGGAGAGAGAGAGGGAGAGAGAGACAGAGGATGGAAAAAATAAAAGACAGAGAACGAAAGAACAAGGGCGAGACAAAAGAGGATAAGAGCAACAAAAAGAGATAAAGAGAAAGACTGGATTAGAAAGAAGAGAAAATAAAGAACAAAGAAAAACAGAGAAGATCTTCTTCCACTAACTGGCCACTTTATCAGAAACACCCACCTTGTGCTTCCACTAACTGGCCACTTTATTAGAAATACCCACCTTGTGCTTCACTAACTGGCTACTTTATTAGAAACACCCACCTTGTGCTTCCACTAACTGGCCACTTTATTAGAAACACCCACCTTGTGCTTCACTAGCTGGACACTTTATTAGAAACACCCACCTTGTGCTTCACTAACTGGACACTTTATTAGAAACACCCAACTTGCGCTTCACTAACTGGCCACTTTATTATAAACACCCAACTTGTGCTTCACTAACTGGCCACTTTTTTAGAAACACCAACATTGTGTTCCTTGTAATGTTTACAGTGGTGGTGATGATGTTTACAGTGGTGGTGATGATGTTTACAGTGGTGGTGATGGTGTTTACAGTGGTGGTGATGATGTTTACAGTGATGGTGGTGATGATGTTTACAGTGGTGGTGATGATGTTTACAGTGGTGGTGGTGTTTACAGTATTGGTGATGGTGTTTACAGTGGTGGTGGTGATGATGTTTACAGTGGTGGTCGTGGTGTTTACAGTGGTGGTGATGGTGTTTACAGTGGTGGTGATGATTACAGTGGTGGTGATGATGTTTACAGTGGTGGTGATGATGTTTACAGTGGTGATGGTGTTTACAGTATTGGTGATGGTGTTTACAGTGGTGGTGATGATTACAGTGGTGGTGATGATGTTTACAGTGGTGGTCGTGGTGTTTACAGTGGTGGTGGTGATGATGTTTACAGTGGTGGTCGTGGTGTTTACAGTGGTGGTGATGATTACGGTGGTGGTGATGATGTTTACAGTGGTGGTGATGATGATGTTTACAGTGGTGGTGGTGATGATGTTTACAGTATTGGTGATGGTGTTTACAGTGGTGGTGATGATTACAGTGGTGGTGATGATGTTTACAGTGGTGGTCGTGGTGTTTACAGTGGTGGTGGTGATGATGTTTACAGTGGTGGTCGTGGTGTTTACAGTGGTGGTGATGATTACAGTGGTGGTGATGATGTTTACAGTGGTGGTGATGGTGCTTACAGTGGTGGTGATGATTACAGTGGTGATGATGATGTTTACAGTGGTGGTGGTGGCAATTACAGTATTGGTGGTGGTGTTTGCAGTGGTGGTGTTTGGGGACTATTTGAACCTCACAGCGTCCTGCATGTATCCCTCCACCTTGAATGGAGTTTAAGACTGAGATCTTCTCTAAACTATCATAAACAGCGTCTCAGAATCAGACAGTGTATTTATAACATCTACTGTAAGAACTTTCTGTGAGGAGCTTTTGGACGTCTGGTTCCATTCACCTCCACTGTAAACAGGTCTATACTTGCGTTCCTCTTTCCTAATACTAAGGTGTAAACTTTTGGAGAGAACTTCAGAGAGGAACGGCAGCTGGGCTACAGGTGGAGCCGTCGAGACTTTCGGAAACATCCTAACAAGTTTCTGGTCCTCGTCCAGCGTCTCGGAACGATGGAAGCTAACAGTAAATAAAAGGTTGTTGTCTTGAAAGGGACAATCAGCCTCTGTGCATTTGCACACAAGAGAAGAACGCCATGCCGACGCTTCAGCCAATTTACTTCAACATCAAAGTTTTGATTGGGCCCCGGAGCTGCGTTCCCTCTAATCATAATCAACGAGCGATTGTGTCCCCGCACGGCCACGGACCGCATTGGACCGAGCCTCTGCTGAATCATTCTTTCTTTAAAGAGTGTTTTGATACGCGCACGCACTCGTCTGAGCCCATCTGCGCTCGTTAGCCCGGCGTAGGTGGCGCGGGCTTCGTTTTCAGGAACGATAATGAAAGGGTTGGGGACGGAGTGGGGGGGTGGGGGTGCAGACAAGCAAGAGATGATTATGGAGTTATGAGGGCTAAAGATAGAGATGGAGGGAAGGAGGGAGGGAGGACAAGACGCCGTAGCAGCTGTAGCGTCTCCGTCCACCTGTGGCGCTGTCTACTCCGGAGCTGTGCTTCAGCTTGTTTTCATACATTCTCTATACAAACACCATCACATACAGCATCCACTGTTTCAGCTCCACTCACCATATAGGAGCTACACTTACAGGGTGAGTCTCAAATCCTACTGATCTCCTACATAGGCAGCACTTTACCTCATAGTATGTACTCCGACATGTAGACTGTCCCAATTCTTACATACCTTAAACATACTGTTTACTGAGGAACCTTATTTAGACCTGATTTTAAGAAAGTATTGAACTCTTCCTCAGCCACTAAGACAATCCCATGATGCACTGCAGGCTGATCTAGGATCAGTGAAGTGGTTTTAAAATGTGAGTTATTTTGATTCTCTGGAGTTTTAATGAGTTTCTGGTCATATAATCACACAAAACAGTATTTAATTATCAACTCTGTAACGAGTCCTTCACCATTTCCCTTACAAAAAAGAAGTTTATTCAAGTGTACCATTAGTTTACTTCTTTTAAACTAAAAGGAAGTGAGTATGCTTTCAGTTTACTTTTTATGTACTTCTCAGTGATACACTAAATACGGTTATACTTAAGTATATTATACTGCCAAGTATAGAACAGTCTAAGTAAATTTGGTCTTTACTTGTACTTAATCTTTTGATTAAGATGGTAGAAGTAAGTATTCTTGCTCTGCACAAAAACACATCCAGTACAATATTTATTTAAAATTTGATTTATAAAGATTTATACAGATACTAATATGTTTCTTAATCTGAGTGTGTCTTGTTTATTTTACGTGTGTCCACTGATGAGTAAGTAAACGTTGTTAAGTTCTATTTTAAGTAGAAAAAAACTCTTAAACTTAGTCATATACTTTAAAGTACAACAATAATATAATCAGTAAATTATAAGTATTAAGTTCACTTAAAGAAAACTTACAAGCTAGTAAACTAACAGTAAAACCTTAAGATTACTTTTTGTGTAGTTGCAGTACAAAAGATGTAAACTAGTTTATACTTGGTTTACTACTCTTACACTTAAAGTGTACTTAAAAGTATACTTTTAAAAATTAGAAAGTGGGCCAATTTAGTCCCAAGAAGTATTAAAATAGTACATATACGAGTGTACTACTAGAACAATGACATTAGTATAGTAACTGCATAAAGTATACTTAATAAAATGAACTTTAAGTATACTTATTTTCTGTAAGGGTTAGCAGTTTTATACTCAAGACATTAGCATTTATGCTAGCAGATTTTTAAGCCTCGGGCTATTGTTTTGGATGCTGACCGGTAGCTTAGCAACCAGCTAAACCACCGGTGGCGTGCTGCAGTGGGGGAACAAGCCGTGACGCAGTCTCTCTCTAACTAGAGCGTCTCAGTAATCTGTTTACACACTCACTACCTAGACAGCCTACTTACACACTCACTACCTAGACAGCCTACTTACACACTCACTACCTAGACAGCCTACTTACACAGGTGCTACCTAGACAGCCTACTTACACACCCACTACCTAGACAGCCTACTTACACACTCACTACCTAGACAGCCTACTTACACACTCACTACCTAGACAGCCTACTTACACACTCACTACCTAGACAGCCTACTTACACACCCGCTACCTAGACAGCCTACTTACACACCCACTACCTAGACAGCCTACTTACACACCCACTACCTAGACAGCCTACTTACACACTCACTACCTAGACAGCCTACTTACACACCCACTACCTAGACAGCCTACTTACACACCCACTACCTAGACAGCCTACTTACACACCCACTACCTAGACAGCCTACTTACACACTCACTACCTAGACAGCCTACTTACACACTCACTACCTAGACAGCCTACTTACACACCCACTACCTAGACAGCCTACTTACACACTCACTACCTAGACAGCCTACTTACACACTCACTACCTAGACAGCCTACTTACACACCCACTACCTAGACAGCCCACTTACACACTCACTACCTAGACAGCCCACTTACACACTCACTACCTAGACAGCCTACTTACACACTCACTAGGATTTGAGACACACCCACAGACTGTAGTTCATCTGATTCTCTGTATACTTTATTACTCTGTTCTTTAATGATCAGGACCCCCACAGGACCACCACAGAGCAGATACTATTATGGAGGTGGATCATTCTCAGCACTGCAATGACACTGACATGGTGGTGGTGTGTTAATTAGTGTGTGTTGTGCTGGTGTGAGTGGATCAGACACAGCACTGCTGCTTGGGGGAGTGTTTAAACACCTCCGCAGTGTCACTGCTGGACTGAGAATCGTCCACCAACCAAAACTATCTAGACAGCAGTGTCCTGTGGGCGGCGTCCTGTGTCCACTGATGAAGAACTAGAGGAACACAAACTGTGCAGCAGCAGATGAGCTACTGTCTCTGACTCTACATCTACAAGGTGGACCAGCAAGTAGTAGGAGTGTCTAATAGAGTGGACAGTGAGTGGACACAGTGTTGCAGTGCTGAGAATGATCCACCCTAATAGTATCTGCTCTGTGGTGGTCCTGTGGGGGTCCTGATCATTAAAGAACAGAGTAATAAAGTATGCAGAGAATCAGATGAACTACAGTCTGTAAGTGGAGCTCCTGTATGGTCAGTGGAGCTGATACAGTGGACAGTGAGTGGAGGTCCTGTATGGTCAGTGGAGCCGATACAGTGGACAGTGAGTGGAGGTCCTGTATGGTCAGTGGAGCTGATACAGTGGACAGTGAGTGGAGGTCCTGTATGGTCAGTGGAGCCGATACAGTGGACAGTGAGTGTAGGTCCTGTATGGTCAGTGGAGCTGATACAGTGGACAGTGAGTGGAGGTCCTGTATGGTCAGTGGAGCTGATACAGTGGACAGTGAGTGGAGGTCCTGTATGGTCAGTGGAGCTGATACAGTGGACAGTGAGTGGAGGTCCTGTATGGTCAGTGGAGCTGATACAGTGGACAGTGAGTGGAGGTCCTGTATGGTCAGTGGAGCTGATACAGTGGACAGTGAGTGTGATTTCATGTTATGGGACCTACTTTGTGTATAAAAACGAGTACAGATGTGTGTGAATGAGTGATTATAACACGCTGAACGTTCTACCTGTGCTCCTCTCACCTGGCCGCAAACACAGAAGAGGCTCAGGCTATAAAAAGGCAGAGAGGGGAGGGGTGTTGGGGGGGCTATTTGGACCAGAAATAAATGATAAAAAGTTGGCCCACAGGTGTGCGGCTGTGTGTGTGTGCTAGTGAGTGATAGCAAACACACACGGATCTGAGTGATGACACAGATGCAGCAGACTGACCCCTGCTCTCTGTTCCGCTGCCCACGCTGCTTTGTTTAGCCAGCCTGTGTTTGTTGTAGCCCTGAGCGCTGTTCCAAAATCCACTGTCCTTTACTTCTAATGAAGCGCCCGTGTCAGAATGCCACCCCTCGCAGTGCTCCACACACGGTGGAGAGCGGTGGGGGGTGGGGGTCTATTTTGGCCCTGTGCGCCACTGAAGCCTCAAACCAAACTCTATTAAGGACACGGCGCTGCTGTTTTTGCTCCTCTTTGGTTTTAATTTCTCAAAAACTTTCGTCTCGTAAACAATTCAAAGTCTGAAAGTAAATGTCACAAGCGTGGGGAATTTAATAAATCAGCCCCCAACAATAGCGCGGTGGCTTCTCCGCACACGCCGCATGACGAGGAACAAACAAGCAGAAGTGGAGATTATTTTTATTTCACCGTATCTCAGGACTCGTAATAAACCGCAACTCATGTGAGGATTCCACTGTAATATCCTTCTGCTTAATATATATATATACAATACGGAGGAGAAGACCACTGTATCAGAAGCAGCCCCCGCTCATCCTCCCTCACTGCTGTACAGTCAGAGACAGCAGCTCATCTGTAGCTCAGCTGCTGACGTTAGTTATACTCTAGTTCTTCATCAGCGGCCAGTGACGACGGCCCTTTGTAGACACTGACCTCTATAGAAAGCAGTGTTTCCAATAAAGTGGCCAACTCAGTAGAAAGACAAGGGGGGCATTTCTAATAAAGTGGCCAACCGAGTGGAAGCACAAGGTGGGTGGCCAGTTATTTGAAGCTCAAGGGTTGTGCTCAAGGGCCAGTTAGTAAAGTACAAGGTTGGTGTTTCTAATAAAGTGGCCTGTTAGTGGAAGTACAAGGTTATTGTTTCTAATAAAGTGGCCAGCTAGTGAAGCACAAGGTGGGTGTTTCTAATAAAGTGGCCAGCTAGTGAAGTACAAGATGTGTGTTTCTAATAAAGTGGCCAGCTAGTGAAGCACAAGGTTGGTGTTTTCATTAAAGTGGCCAGTTAGTGGAAGCACAAGGTGGGTGTTTCTAATAAAGTGCCCAGTTAGTAGAAGCACAAGGTGGGTGTTTCTAATAAAGTGGCCAGTTAGTGAAGCAGAAGGTGGGTGTTTCTAATAAAGTGGCCAGTTAGTGAAACACAAGGTTGTTGTTTTTAATAAAGTGGCCAGTTAGTGAAGCAAAAGGCGGGTGTTTCTAATAAAGTGGCCAGTTAGTGAAACACAAGGTTGGTGTTTCTAATAAAGTGGCCTGTAAGTGTATATTTATTTCAGTGTCTCTGTATTGGTAGTGTTCACGCAGGTGCTGAAGCAGTGTAGCTCTGCTGAGTTCAGAGTTCTTCTTACTGGTGTTCTGACCCGGCAGTGTGAACCTTCAGGACCAGGTCTCGTGGAATCAGAGGATTAGAGCTGCTTAGAGGAGAGCAAGTCTTCACTGTCATTGATTACGCGGCTCTACTTTACGCCTGCTCGAGCGTGTCCTTTCGCCCGGAGCTGAGTGTTTGTTTCTCATTAAAGCGCCAGAGACATTCATCCTCCACACCTCCTCTTACTCACCCTCTTGCTCCGTGCCCTCACTTTCCTCCTCATCCTGTCTTCGCCTTCCCTCTCTACCCCCCGCGGAGGCACCGCTCTGCTCCGTTAATTGGCTGCTGTTTTAATGACCCTCCGAGAAGTTAGCATGGATGAGAGTAATTACAGCTCGTACAAGTTGCTGCCAATTACAGCCTCTTCAACACAGGAGCGAAGCATCTATCTTTCCTCTGTTCACGTTCCTTCCATGCGTAAAACCCTGTCAGAGTATTCCAGAAAGGATTGGACTGTAGCGTCGGCACGGGAAACCTAGCACTCTAAGAACATGCTCTTTTATTGAACATAAACAGAGCGGAGACACAGCAACAAAGGGTGTACGATTTAAAATAAGTTGCGTGAGGGAACAAGCCGGAAACAGGTTGCTACCTACCCCTGTTTCAGCAGTCAGCCATCCCTGTGACTTTACAAAGTCTGAGCAGAGCCCCTGGGGCGCCCCCAGTAATCCCTCGGGCCCTTGTCCTCTCCCTCAGGCAGAGCACCGCTTATTCCTCTAAGGCATGTGACAGCTCGTGATGTCAGACCTCGCACCTCTAGAGGCAGCAGCAACAGCAGCAGTACACCCTCGGCCTCTCTCCACTTGCTGTGCCACCCATTTCACCTCAGATGCCAGCAAGGGTGCGGCACTGGAGCCCAGACTCTCAGCCCACCGGTGCCTGCTTGAAGTGCTGCTGAAGGGTTGGGGTTGATGCCATGCAGCCCCACTGGCTGTCATGCTTGTGTCTTTGCCAGCTGTCTCTTTTGCCGTCCTCCAGCCGGCCTCCAGTTATGAGGCTCATCTCACAGCCTCCTCTACTGTCCTCACCACCTACCTCCTGAGCACCACCAGTCCTCTCCATACCACCAGTGGGCGCTTTCCCAGTGTTGTGTCGGCAAGGAAAAACACGGAATGCTTAAACACAACTCATGAATCTAGGTTTTCTATGTACTGACTTTAATTGCTGACTTTAATATATCATCACTATTCAAAGAGAAACAAGCATCTCCAAAATAGTAACTTTACAGAAGAGGCCAAAAACTGTCTTTACCTTCAATGTAAGTCAATGGAACCAGGTTGGTGTTTCTAATAAAGTGGCCGATTAATAAAGCACAAATTGGAGGTTTCCAATAAAGTGGCCAGTTAGTGGAAGCACAAGGTTGATGTTTCCTATAAAGTGGCCAGTTAGTTAAAGCACAAGGTGGGTGTTTCTAATAAAGTGGCCAGTCAGTAAAACACAAGGTTGTTGTTTCTAATAAAGTGGCCAGCTAGGGAAGCACAAGGTGGGTGTTTCTAATAAAGTGGCCAGTTAGTGAAGCATAAGATGGGTGTTTTCAATAAAGTGGCCAGTTAGTTGAAGCAAAAGGTTGATGTTTTCAATAAAGTGACCAGTTGTTTCAGTGTCTCTGTATTAGTAATGTTCACACAGGCGCTGAAGCACGTCAGGTCAAGTCAAGTTTATTTGTGTAGCGCTTTTTTATAAATATAAATTCTTTCTCAGCTTCCGGAGGAAGTAGAGACGCTGCTGGGCTTTCTTGGCTGTAGAGCTGGTGTTCAGGGACCAGGTGAGGTTCTCCGCTAGGTGGACACCAAGGAACTTGGTGCTCTTAACGATCTCCACAGAGGAGCCGTTGATGTTAAGCGGAGAGTGGTCCGGTCTTGATTTCCTGAAGTCAACAACCATTTCCTTGGTCTTCTCTACATTCCAGTGAAGGTTGTTGACTGTACACCAGTCTGTCAGCTGCTGTAGCTCCTCCCTGTATGCTGACTCGTCCCCTTTGCTGATGAGACCCAGCACAGTTGTATCATCGGCGAACTTTATGATGCTGTTAGAACTGTGTTTCGCAACACAGTCATGAGTCAGCAGGGTGAACAACAGAGGACTCAGTACACTGCCCTGGGGTGCCCCAGTGTTCATGGTGATGGTGCTGGAGCTGCTGTTCCCGAACCGGACTAACTGGGGCCTCCCTGTCAGGAAGTCCAGGATCCAGTTGCACAGGGGGGTGTTGAGGCCCAGCAGGCTTAACTTCCTGGTGAGATTCTGTGGGATGATGGTGTTGAATGCTGAACTGAAGTCTATGAACAGCATTCTGACGTAGAACAGCATTCTGACGTAGACGTCACGAAGCAGCTTTACGGGAGTTTGAAGACATTCAGTCACAGCATGTTTCCCCCTGTGAGCAAGCCAGAGGCGAACTCCCTCAAAAATAAAGGAAGGAACTTTGAGAGGAGCCAAGAGGAGACCCGTCCTCCTCTGGTCACACAGTATTTACAGGTTATTTAGCTAAAACAGAAGTAAGAGTCTGGACGGTAAAAGCTTTAGAAACTGCACAGGTAGAGGCAGTCTCTGACTGAGGCAGTCTCTGACTCAGTCTTTGTGGAAAGTGAGAGTGAGCTGAAACAGTCCCATCATATCTTAATGCTGGTACACCTGGATGGCTCGGTGGTGCAGTCGAGGGTGTAGCAGATGGCACTAATGAAGAGGAGAAGGTCCTGATGGTCAGTCTTCCTCCGGTATTCGCCAGGATAGGAGGGTGGACCTTACTTCAGGAAGAGTAAAGAGATAGAAAGTTCTGGTTTGGATTAGTATAGAGGATGTGAAGAGTTTCTGGGTGTGGCTGGCGACTCTGGCAGATCCAATAATAACAGCAGAGGCTAAAAGGAGAGAAGCAGAAGGCAACATAGACATGAGACGTATTCGTGTCACGTAGCCTTGTGAACAAACCCTACACTGGTTCCTGGTTCTCCTACGTGGAGAGAAGATGATTTGCTTGTGTGATATGAAGTATTACAGACGGGACGTTTCTGTAACACAGCCTCAGGTCTTCTTTGACAGCGCTGCGTCTGAGTGGGAGGCAGAACTTAATTTAATCTTGGATAGTGGTTCCACACAACTTTCAGAATTCTGTTGTTTCAATATCAGATGATTTTTAAAGAATAAAAATGTTTGTATTAAAGTCTATTTTTGTATAGAGGCTTATTTTACATATAGTCTATTATCAGTAATTCTCAGTCCTCTGTCTAAATCTCCTGGTACGACCACCAATCCAAGTTAAGGATGTTATTGGACTAATTGGTTGTTAGGACACTCTTGATCAATTGTGATGCACAGCTGAAAAACATTCTACTAATAAGTGAGTATAAAAGGGAACAACATTCTAGGTTAGTTTAGTATCTGAAGATCAGCAGTTGATGGCTTGCTGACCGACTCACAATGACCAGAAAGAAACAACTTTCTTTAGAGACCCGTCAGTCCATTGTTGTGTTAAGGAAGAAGATACTCCATTAAAACAAGAACATTTCACTGTGATCCCAAACTTTAGCTCAGACACCAAGTGGTAGAACATGTACAATGACAGAGCTGGTCAGCGGATGCTGAGGAGCATAGAGCACAGAGGTCACCAACTTTCTACAGAGTCCATCACTGCAGACCTCCAAACGTCATGTGGCCTTCAGATCAGCTCTAGAACAGAGCATAGAGAGCTTCAAGGAATGGGTCTCAATGGCCGAGCAGCTGCATCCAAGCCTTACATCACCAAGAACAATGCAGAGCATCGGATGCCGTGGAGTGACATGTTCTCTGGAGTGACCAATCATGGTTCTGGCAATCTGATGGACAAGTCTGGGTTTGGTGGTTGCCAGGAGAATGATACTTATCTAATTGCATTGTGCCGAGTGTAAAGTTTGGTGGAGGGGGGATTATGGTGTGAGGTTGTAAGTGGGCTCGGACCCTCAGTTCCAGTGAAAGGAACTCTTAATGCTTCAGCAGACCAACAGATTCTGGACAATTTCATGCTCCCAACTTTGTGGGGAAAGTTTGGGGACGGCCCCTTCCTGTTCCAACATGACTGCCCACCAGTGCACAGAGCAGCTCCATAAAGACATGGAGGAGTTTGGTGTGGAAGAATTTGACTGTCCTGCACAGAGTCCTGACCTCAACCTGATAGAACACCTTTGGAATGAATTAGAGCGGAGACTGCGAGCCAGGCCTTCTCGTCCAACGAAGAACGGTCCAACATTCCCATAAACACTCTCCTAAACCGTGTGAAGAGCATTCCCAGAAGAGCTGAAGCTGTTACAGCTGCAAAGGTTGGGTCGACATCATATTAAACCCTATGGATTAAGAAGGAGACGTCATACAATAGATACATTCAATAGATTTACCAAAGAGACACTCAGCAGTACATACAGTAACATGGGAAACGAATATGGGTCAAGTTTAACCATGTTATGCTTTAGAAGGGGTTCGCTTAGCTTGTGCATCAAAGGGTTAATAACATCGTCTGTCCACCCACGAGGTTTTTATTCTATTTTCAGTATTAATTTTCCGCCTCTCTTCCATTTATCATGACTTGCTTGTAGGGACCGAACATTCCCGACACTGAGCCTGAAGTGGGCCTGTCTGTTCTGCTTCTTTCTCCTCCTTTGAGAAACACTTTCTGTTCCTTTATCAAGGTCAACCGGCTTTATCCCTCCGTCTGCTCGTGAAGGACCGGCATTCTCATCCAGGCCTCTCTCTCTTTTTGTGCAGGAGCCTTCGTACTGACCCACAGACCATCCAGCTTATAGAGGTCACACTGAATACCGTCTCCATCCAGCCTTGTTGTCGGAAGCACAGAATGTGCAGAGGCTCTTATAATCTGCTCTGCGGACACTTATCTGAACATCTAGTACTAGTCCAAAGTTTGGAGACACCTCAAGTTATTTTTACTTTACTTTTATTTCTCATTCCTAAGAACCGGAGGAGGAGAACTAATCGCTTCCCGCCTCCCGAAATAACTCGCAATAGCAGTATAGCAGAAAAGAACTCACTTCCGAGTAAACAAGGCAAGTAGAGCTGTGTGTGTAGTGTTACTGCTACAGAGGTTAGTGTAGAGGTGGCTGTGTGTGTGTAGTGTTACTGCTGCTACAGAGGTTAGTGTAGAGTCGGCTGTGTGTGTGTAGTGTTACTGCTGCTACAGAGGTTAGTGTAGAGTCGGCTGTGTGTGTGTAGTGTTACTGCTACAGAGGTTAGTGTAGAGTCGACTGTGTGTGTGTATAGTTACTGCTACAGAGGTTAGTGTAGAGTCGACTGTGTGTGTGTAGTGTTACTGCTACAGAGGTTAGTGTAGAGTCGACTGTGTGTGTGTAGTGTTACTGCTACAGAGGTTAGTGTAGAGTCGACTGTGTGTGTGTAGTGTTACTGCTACAGAGGTTAGTGTAGAGTCGGCTGTGTGTGTAGTGTTACTGCTACAGAGGTTAGTGTAGAGTCGACTGTGTGTGTGTATAGTTACTGCTACAGAGGTTAGTGTAGAGTCGGCTGTGTGTGTGTAGTGTTACTGCTACAGAGGTTAGTGTAGAGTCGGCTGTGTGTGTGTAGTGTTACTGCTACAGAGGTTAGTGTAGAGTCGGCTGTGTGTGTGTATAGTTACTGCTACAGAGGTTAGTGTAGAGTCGGCTGTGTGTGTGTAGTGTTACTGCTGCTACAGAGGTTAGTGTAGAGTCGGCTGTGTGTGTGTAGTGTTACTGCTGCTACAGAGGTTAGTGTAGAGTCGGCTGTGTGTGTAGTGTTACTGCTACAGAGGTTAGTGTAGAGTCGGCTGTGTGTGTGTAGTGTTACTGCTACAGAGGTTAGTGTAGAGTCGGCTGCGTGTGTGTAGTGTTACTGCTACAGAGGTTAGTGTAGAGTCGGCTGTGTGTGTGTAGTGTTACTGCTACAGAGGTTAGTGTAGAGTCGGCTGTGTGTGTGTATAGTTACTGCTACAGAGGTTAGTGTAGAGTCGACTGTGTGTGTGTAGTGTTACTGCTACAGAGGTTAGTGTAGAGTTGGCTGTGTGTGTGTAGTGTTACTGCTGCTACAGAGGTTAGTGTAGAGTCGGCTGTGTGTGTGTAGTGTTACTGCTACAGAGGTTAGTGTAGAGTCGGCTGTGTGTGTAGTGTTACTGCTGCTACAGAGGTTAGTGTAGAGTCGGCTGTGTGTGTGTGTAGTTACTGCTACAGAGGTTAGTGTAGAGTTGGCTGTGTGTGTGTAGTGTTACTGCTGCTACAGAGGTTAGTGTAGAGTTGGCTGTGTGTGTGTAGTGTTACTGCTGCTACAGAGGTTAGTGTAGAGTTGGCTGTGTGTGTGTAGTGTTACTGCTGCTACAGAGGTTAGTGTAGAGTCGGCTGTGTGTGTGTAGTGTTACTGCTGCTACAGAGGTTAGTGTAGAGTCAGCTGTGTGTGTGTAGTGTTACTGCTACAGAGGTTAGTGTAGAGTCGGCTGTGTGTGTGTAGTGTTACTGCTACAGAGGTTAGTGTAGAGTCGGCTGTGTGTGTGTAGTGTTACTGCTACAGAGGTTAGTGTAGAGTCGGCTGTGTGTGTGTAGTGTTACTGCTGCTACAGAGGTTAGTGTAGAGTCGGCTGTGTGTGTGTATAGTTACTGCTACAGAGGTTAGTGTAGAGTTGGCTGTGTGTGTGTAGTGTTACTGCTACAGAGGTTAGTGTAGAGTTGGCTGTGTGTGTGTAGTGTTACTGCTGCTACAGAGGTTAGTGTAGAGTCGGCTGTGTGTGTGTAGTGTTACTGCTACAGAGGTTAGTGTAGAGTCGGCTGTGTGTGTAGTGTTACTGCTGCTACAGAGGTTAGTGTAGAGTCGGCTGTGTGTGTGTATAGTTACTGCTACAGAGGTTAGTGTAGAGTTGGCTGTGTGTGTGTAGTGTTACTGCTGCTACAGAGGTTAGTGTAGAGTTGGCTGTGTGTATGTAGTGTTACTGCTGCTACAGAGGTTAGTGTAGAGTTGGCTGTGTGTGTGTAGTGTTACTGCTGCTACAGAGGTTAGTGTAGAGTCGGCTGTGTGTGTGTAGTGTTACTGCTGCTACAGAGGTTAGTGTAGAGTCGGCTGTGTGTGTGTAGTGTTACTGCTACAGAGGTTAGTGTAGAGTCGGCTGTGTGTGTGTAGTGTTACTGCTACAGAGGTTAGTGTAGAGTCGGCTGTGTGTGTGTAGTGTTACTGCTACAGAGGTTAGTGTAGAGTCGGCTGTGTGTGTGTAGTGTTACTGCTGCTACAGAGGTTAGTGTAGAGTCGGCTGTGTGTGTGTATAGTTACTGCTACAGAGGTTAGTGTAGAGTTGGCTGTGTGTGTGTAGTGTTACTGCTGCTACAGAGGTTAGTGTAGAGTTGGCTGTGTGTGTGTAGTGTTACTGCTGCTACAGAGGTTAGTGTAGAGTCGGCTGTGTGTGTGTAGTGTTACTGCTACAGAGGTTAGTGTAGAGTCGGCTGTGTGTGTGTATAGTTACTGCTACAGAGGTTAGTGTAGAGTCGGCTGTGTGTGTGTATAGTTACTGCTACAGAGGTTAGTGGAGAGTCGGCTGTGTGTGTGTAGTGTTACTGCTGCTACAGAGGTTAGTGTAGAGTCGGCTGTGTGTGTGTAGTGTTACTGCTGCTACAGAGGTTAGTGTAGAGTCGGCTGTGTGTGTGTAGTGTTACTGCTACAGAGGTTAGTGTAGAGTCGGCTGTGTGTGTGTAGTGTTACTGCTGCTACAGAGGTTAGTGTAGAGTCGGCTGTGTGTGTGTAGTGTTACTGCTACAGAGGTTAGTGTAGAGTTGGCTGTGTGTGTGTACTGTTACTGCTGCTACAGAGGTTAGTGTAGAGTTGGCTGTGTGTGTGTAGTGTTACTGCTGCTACAGAGGTTAGTGTAGAGTCGGCTGTGTGTGTGTAGTGTTACTGCTACAGAGGTTAGTGTAGAGTCGGCTGTGTGTGTGTATAGTTACTGCTACAGAGGTTAGTGTAGAGTCGGCTGTGTGTGTGTATAGTTACTGCTACAGAGGTTAGTGGAGAGTCGGCTGTGTGTGTGTAGTGTTACTGCTGCTACAGAGGTTAGTGTAGAGTCGGCTGTGTGTGTGTAGTGTTACTGCTACAGAGGTTAGTGTAGAGTCGGCTGTGTGTGTGTAGTGTTACTGCTGCTACAGAGGTTAGTGTAGAGTCGGCTGTGTGTGTGTAGTGTTACTGCTACAGAGGTTAGTGTAGAGTCGGCTGTGTGTGTGTATAGTTACTGCTACAGAGGTTAGTGTAGAGTCGGCTGTGTGTGTAGTGTTACTGCTACAGAGGTTAGTGTAGAGTCGGCTGTGTGTGTGTAGTGTTACTGCTGCTACAGAGGTTAGTGTAGAGTCGGCTGTGTGTGTGTATAGTTACTGCTACAGAGGTTAGTGGAGAGTCGGCTGTGTGTGTGTAGTGTTACTGCTGCTACAGAGGTTAGTGTAGAGTCGGCTGTGTGTGTGTGTAGTGTTACTGCTGCTACAGAGGTTAGTGTAGAGTCGGCTGTGTGTGTGTAGTGTTACTGCTACAGAGGTTAGTGTAGAGTCGGCTGTGTGTGTGTAGTGTTACTGCTGCTACAGAGGTTAGTGTAGAGTCGGCTGTGTGTGTGTAGTGTTACTGCTACAGAGGTTAGTGTAGAGTTGCCTGTGTGTGTGTAGTGTTACTGCTGCTACAGAGGTTAGTGTAGAGTCGGCTGTGTGTGTGTAGTGTTACTGCTACAGAGGTTAGTGTAGAGTCGGCTGTGTGTGTGTATAGTTACTGCTACAGAGGTTAGTGTAGAGTCGGCTGTGTGTGTGTATAGTTACTGCTACAGAGGTTAGTGGAGAGTCGGCTGTGTGTGTGTAGTGTTACTGCTGCTACAGAGGTTAGTGTAGAGTCGGCTGTGTGTGTGTAGTGTTACTGCTGCTACAGAGGTTAGTGTAGAGTCGGCTGTGTGTGTGTAGTGTTACTGCTACAGAGGTTAGTGTAGAGTCGGCTGTGTGTGTGTAGTGTTACTGCTGCTACAGAGGTTAGTGTAGAGTCGGCTGTGTGTGTGTAGTGTTACTGCTACAGAGGTTAGTGTAGAGTCGGCTGTGTGTGTGTATAGTTACTGCTACAGAGGTTAGTGTAGAGTCGGCTGTGTGTGTAGTGTTACTGCTACAGAGGTTAGTGTAGAGTCGGCTGTGTGTGTGTAGTGTTACTGCTGCTACAGAGGTTAGTGTAGAGTCGGCTGTGTGTGTAGTGTTACTGCTACAGAGGTTAGTGTAGAGTCGGCTGTGTGTGTGTAGTGTTACTGCTGCTACAGAGGTTAGTGTAGAGTCGGCTGTGTGTGCGTAGTGTTACTGCTACAGAGGTTAGTGTAGAGTCGGAAGCCCCCACAGTGGGTGGAGCTTCCACGATTTTATAAAACAGTGCTAATGGGTCCACTCTGCTTCTGCACCCCCCCCCAAACCCCGCCCCACCCCAAAAAGGAGCCCTTTCATCTGCCACACGCGAGGTGACATGGAAGTTAATGAAGTGTTTTATTATATTCCACATCTCAGACTTCTTTTTGGACTGAATAAAACTGTCAAAATAAATTCAATAATTTATTCCTCTCTGAAGAGGGAGGGTTATTTTCCATAAACCATCTCTCTCTCTCTCTCTCTCTCTTTCTCTCTTTCTCTCTTTCTCTCTCTCTCTCTTCTCGCCCCCCCTCTCTGATATATACAGCAGTATTAATATCTGTCTGTGCTGTGAGGCAGTATGTAATGCAGTCGTTTGTGTGGATGTAATAATCAGGAGTTTGAGTAATGACCGCTTCACTGCTGCCGCCCAGCCATCTGTACCCAGTCCTGCTGTGCCAGCCTGCAGGAGACAGCAGGGAACAGGGCGTGTGTATCTCTGTACACTACGTGGCCGAAAGTACGTGGACACCACTTCTAGCCATTTCAGCCACACCCACTGCTCACAGGTGCAGCAGCGCGAGTGAGCGTTCGAGCTGAGCCTTCAGTTCATGCCGTAAATGTTGAGACTCATCAGAACACAATAAACAAAACCACACACGCCCGACCCTTAATACTCCAACTCACTGACAAACACCTTCCACACGATCTCCAACTTCTCTAAAAACATCAATCAGTTAATTAGAAACAACAACCTTGTGCTTCCACTAACTGGCCACTTTATTAGAAACACTCACCTTGTGGTTCCACCAACTGGCCACTTTATTAGAAACACCCACCTTGTGCTTTCTAAACTGGCCACTTTATTAGAAACCCCCACCTTGTGCTTTCTAAACTGGCCACTTTAGTAGAAACACCAACCTTGTGCTTCCCAAACAGGGCCACTTTATTAGAAACACGCACCTTGTGCTTTCTAAACTGGCCACTTTATTAGAAACACCCACCTTGTGTTTTCTAAACTGGCCACTGTAGTAGAAACACCAACCTTGTGCTTCCCAAACTGGCCACTTTATTAGAAACACCCACCTTGTGCTTTCTAAACTGGCCACTTAATTAGAAACAGCTACCTTGTGCTTCTATTAACTGGCCACTTTATTAGAAACACCCACCTTGTGCTTTCTAAACTGGCCACTTAATTATAAACAGCTACCTTGTGCTTCTATTAACTGTCCACTTTATTAGAAACACCCACCTTGTGCTTCCCAAACTGGCTACTTTATTAGAAACACTCACCTTGTGGTTCCACCAACTGGCCACTTTATTAGAAACACCCACCTTGTGCTTTCTAAACTGGCCACTTTATTAGAAACACCCACCTTGTGCTTTCTAAACTGGCCACTTTATTAGAAACACCCACCTTGTGCTTCCACTAACTGGCCACTTTATTAGAAACACCCATCTTGTGGTTCCAATAACTGGCCACTTTATTAGAAACACCCACCTTGTGCTTCCACTAACTGGCCACTTTATTAGAAACACCCATCTTGTGGTTCCAATAACTGGCCACTTTATTAGAAACACCCACCTTGTGTTTCCACCAACTGGCCACTTTATTAGAAACACTCACCTTGTGCTTTCTAAATTGGCCACTTTATTAGAAACACCCACCTTGTGCTTTCTAAACTGGCCACTTTATTAGAAACACCACCTCTTGCTTCCACTAACTGGCCACTTTATTAGAAACAAAGACATCGTACTTCGTAAACTGGCCACTTTATTAGAAACACCCACCTTGTGCTTTCTAAACTAGCCTCTTTATTAGAAACACCCACCTTGTGCTTTCTAAACTGGCCACTTTATTAGAAACACCACCTCTTGCTTCCACTAACTGGCGACATTATTAGAAACACCAACCTTGTGCTTTCACTAACTGGCCACTTTATTAGAAACACCCACCTTGTGCTTTCTAAACTGGCCACTTAATTAGAAACAGCTACCTTGTGCTTCTATTAACTGGCCACTTTATTTGAAACTCCCACCTTGTGCTTTCTAAACTGGCCACTTTATTAGAAACACCAACCTTCTGCTTCCAGTAACTGGCCACTTTATTAGAAACACCAACTTTCTGCTTCCACTAACTGGTTACTTTATTAGAAACACCAACCTTGTGCTTCCCAAACTGGCTACTTTATTAGAAACACCAACCTTGTGGTTCCAGCAACTGGCCACTTTATTAGAAACACCCACCTTGTGCTTTCTAAACTGGCCACTTTGTTAGAAACACACACCTTGTGCTTCCACTAACTGGCCACTTTATTAGAAACACCCATCTTGTGGTTCCAATAACTGGCCACTTTATTAGAAACACCCACCTTGTGTTTCCACCAACTGGCTACGTTATTAGAAACACTCACCTTGTGCTTTCTAAATTGGCCACTTTATTAGAAACACCCACCTTGTGCTTTCTAAACTGGCCACTTTATTAGAAACACCACCTCTTGCTTCCACTAACTGGCCACTTTATTAGAAACAAAGACATCGTACTTCGTAAACTGGCCCCTTTATTAGAAACACCCACCTTGTGCTTTCTAAACTGGCCACTTTATTAGAAACACCACCTCTTGCTTCCACTAACTGGCGACATTATTAGAAACACCAACCTTGTGCTTTCACTAACTGGCCACTTTATTAGAAACACCCACCTTGTGCTTTCTAAACTAGCCACTTTATTAGAAACACCCACCTTGTGCTTTCTAAACTGGCCACTTTATTAGAAACACCACCTCGTGCTTCCACTAACTGGCCACTTTATTAAAAACACCAACCTTGTGCTTTCACTAACTGGCCACTTTATTAGAAACACCCACCTTGTGCTTTCTAAACTGGCCACTTAATTAGAAACAGCTACCTTGTGCTTCTATTAACTGGCCACTTTATTAGAAACACCCACCTTGTGCTTTCTAAACTGGCCACTTTATTAGAAACACCAACCTTCTGCTTCCAGTAACTGGCCACTTTATTAGAAACACCAACTTTCTGCTTCCACTAACTGGTTACTTTATTAGAAACACCAAACTTGTGCTTTCTAAACTGGCCACTTTATTAGAAACACCAACCTTGTGCTTCCCAAACTGGCTACTTTATTAGAAACACCAACCTTGTGGTTCCAGCAACTGGCCACTTTATTAGAAACACCCACCTTGTGCTTTCTAAACTGGCCACTTTATTAGAAACACACACCTTGTGCTTCCACTAACTGGCCACTTTATTAGAAACACCCATCTTGTGGTTCCAATAACTGGCCACTTTATTAGAAACACCCACCTTGTGTTTCCACCAACTGGCCACTTTATTAGAAACACTCACCTTGTGCTTTCTAAATTGGCCACTTTATTAGAAACACCCACCTTGTGCTTTCTAAACTGGCCACTTTATTAGAAACACCACCTCTTGCTTCCACTAACTGGCCACTTTATTAGAAACAAAGACATCGTACTTCGTAAACTGGCCACTTTATTAGAAACACCCACCTTGTGCTTTCTAAACTAGCCTCTTTATTAGAAACACCCACCTTGTGCTTCCCAAACTGGCTACTTTATTAGAAACACTCACCTTGTGGTTCCACCAACTGGCCACTTTATTAGAAACACCCACCTTGTGCTTTCTAAACTGGCCACTTTATTAGAAACACCCACCTTGTGCTTTCTAAACTGGCCACTTTATTAGAAACACCCACCTTGTGCTTCCACTAACTGGCCACTTTATTAGAAACACCCATCTTGTGGTTCCAATAACTGGCCACTTTATTAGAAACACCCACCTTGTGCTTCCACTAACTGGCCACTTTATTAGAAACACCCATCTTGTGGTTCCAATAACTGGCCACTTTATTAGAAACACCCACCTTGTGTTTCCACCAACTGGCCACTTTATTAGAAACACTCACCTTGTGCTTTCTAAATTGGCCACTTTATTAGAAACACCCACCTTGTGCTTTCTAAACTGGCCACTTTATTAGAAACACCACCTCTTGCTTCCACTAACTGGCCACTTTATTAGAAACAAAGACATCGTACTTCGTAAACTGGCCACTTTATTAGAAACACCCACCTTGTGCTTTCTAAACTAGCCTCTTTATTAGAAACACCCACCTTGTGCTTTCTAAACTGGCCACTTTATTAGAAACACCACCTCTTGCTTCCACTAACTGGCGACATTATTAGAAACACCAACCTTGTGCTTTCACTAACTGGCCACTTTATTAGAAACACCCACCTTGTGCTTTCTAAACTGGCCACTTAATTAGAAACAGCTACCTTGTGCTTCTATTAACTGGCCACTTTATTTGAAACTCCCACCTTGTGCTTTCTAAACTGGCCACTTTATTAGAAACACCAACCTTCTGCTTCCAGTAACTGGCCACTTTATTAGAAACACCAACTTTCTGCTTCCACTAACTGGTTACTTTATTAGAAACACCAACCTTGTGCTTCCCAAACTGGCTACTTTATTAGAAACACCAACCTTGTGGTTCCAGCAACTGGCCACTTTATTAGAAACACCCACCTTGTGCTTTCTAAACTGGCCACTTTGTTAGAAACACACACCTTGTGCTTCCACTAACTGGCCACTTTATTAGAAACACCCATCTTGTGGTTCCAATAACTGGCCACTTTATTAGAAACACCCACCTTGTGTTTCCACCAACTGGCTACGTTATTAGAAACACTCACCTTGTGCTTTCTAAATTGGCCACTTTATTAGAAACACCCACCTTGTGCTTTCTAAACTGGCCACTTTATTAGAAACACCACCTCTTGCTTCCACTAACTGGCCACTTTATTAGAAACAAAGACATCGTACTTCGTAAACTGGCCCCTTTATTAGAAACACCCACCTTGTGCTTTCTAAACTGGCCACTTTATTAGAAACACCACCTCTTGCTTCCACTAACTGGCGACATTATTAGAAACACCAACCTTGTGCTTTCACTAACTGGCCACTTTATTAGAAACACCCACCTTGTGCTTTCTAAACTAGCCACTTTATTAGAAACACCCACCTTGTGCTTTCTAAACTGGCCACTTTATTAGAAACACCACCTCGTGCTTCCACTAACTGGCCACTTTATTAAAAACACCAACCTTGTGCTTTCACTAACTGGCCACTTTATTAGAAACACCCACCTTGTGCTTTCTAAACTGGCCACTTAATTAGAAACAGCTACCTTGTGCTTCTATTAACTGGCCACTTTATTAGAAACACCCACCTTGTGCTTTCTAAACTGGCCACTTTATTAGAAACACCAACCTTCTGCTTCCAGTAACTGGCCACTTTATTAGAAACACCAACTTTCTGCTTCCACTAACTGGTTACTTTATTAGAAACACCAAACTTGTGCTTTCTAAACTGGCCACTTTATTAGAAACACCAACCTTGTGCTTCCCAAACTGGCTACTTTATTAGAAACACCAACCTTGTGGTTCCAGCAACTGGCCACTTTATTAGAAACACCCACCTTGTGCTTTCTAAACTGGCCACTTTATTAGAAACACACACCTTGTGCTTCCACTAACTGGCCACTTTATTAGAAACACCCATCTTGTGGTTCCAATAACTGGCCACTTTATTAGAAACACCCACCTTGTGTTTCCACCAACTGGCCACTTTATTAGAAACACTCACCTTGTGCTTTCTAAATTGGCCACTTTATTAGAAACACCCACCTTGTGCTTTCTAAACTGGCCACTTTATTAGAAACACCACCTCTTGCTTCCACTAACTGGCCACTTTATTAGAAACAAAGACATCGTACTTCGTAAACTGGCCACTTTATTAGAAACACCCACCTTGTGCTTTCTAAACTAGCCTCTTTATTAGAAACACCCACCTTGTGCTTTCTAAACTGGCCACTTTATTAGAAACACCACCTCTTGCTTCCACTAACTGGCGACATTATTAGAAACACCAACCTTGTGCTTTCACTAACTGGCCACTTTATTAGAAACACCCACCTTGTGCTTTCTAAACTAGCCACTTTATTAGAAACACCCACCTTGTGCTTTCTAAACTGGCCACTTTATTAGAAACACCACCTCGTGCTTCCACTAACTGGCCACTTTATTAAAAACACCCACCTTGTGCTTCCACTAACTGGCCACTTTATTAGAAACACCAACCTTGTGCTTCCACTAACTGGCCACTTCATCAGAAACACCCACCTTGTGCTTCCACTAACTGGCCACTCTATTAGAAATGCCCACCTTGTGCTTCCCAAGGTGGCCACTTTATTAGAAACACCCACCTTGTGCTTCCTAAACTGGCCACTTTATCAGAAACACCAACCTTCTGCTTCCAGTAACTGGCCACTTTATTAGAAACACCAACTTTCTGCTTGCACTAACTGGTTACTTTATTAAAAACACCAACCTTGTGCTTTCTAAACTGGCCACTTTATTAGAAACACCACCTCTTGCTTCCACTAACTGGCCACTTTATTAGAAACACCAACCTTGTGCTTTCACTAACTGGCCACTTTATTAGAAACAAAGACATTGTACTTTGTAAACTGGCCACTTTATTAGAAACACCCACCTTGTGCTTTCTAAACTAGCCACTTCATTAGAAACACCCACCTTGTGCTTTCTAAACTGGCCACTTTATTAGAAACACCACCTCGTGCTTCCACTAACTGGCCACTTTATTAAAAACACCCACCTTGTGCTTCCACTAACTAGCCACTTTATTAGAAACACCCACCTTGTGCTTTCTAAACTGGCCACTTTATTAGAAACACCACCTCGTGCTTCCACTAACTGGCCACTTTATTAAAAACACCCACCTTGTGCTTCCACTAACTGGCCACTTTATTAGAAACACCAACCTTGTGCTTCCACTAACTGGCCACTTCATCAGAAACACCCACCTTGTGCTTCCACTAACTGGCCACTCTATTAGAAATGCCCACCTTGTGCTTCCCAAGGTGGCCACTTTATTAGAAACACCCACCTTGTGCTTCCTAAACTGGCCACTTTATCAGAAACACCAACCTTCTGCTTCCAGTAACTTGCCACTTTATTAGAAACACCAACTTTCTGCTTCCACTAACTGGTTACTTTATTAAAAACACCAACCTTGTGCTTTCTAAACTGGCCACTTTATTAGAAACACCACCTCTTGCTTCCACTAACTGGCCACTTTATTAGAAACACCAACCTTGTGCTTTCACTAACTGGCCACTTTATTAGAAACAAAGACATTGTACTTTGTAAACTGGCCACTTTATTAGAAACACCCACCTTGTGCTTTCTAAACTAGCCACTTCATTAGAAACACCCACCTTGTGTTTTCTAAACTGGCCACTTTATTAGAAACACCACCTCGTGCTTCCACTAACTGGCCACTTTATTAAAAACACCCACCTTGTGCTTCCACTAACTGGCCACTTTATTAGAAACACCAACCTTGTGCTTCCACTAACTGGCCACTTTATTAGAAACACCTACCTTGTGCTTCCACTAACTGGCCACTCTATTAGAAATGCCCACCTTGTGCTTCCCAAGGTGGCCACTTTATTGGAAACACCCACCTTGTGGTTCCACTAACTGGCCACTTCATTAGAAACACCCACCTTGTGCTTCCTAAACTGGCCACTTTATCAGAAACACCAACCTTGTGGTTCCACTAACTTGCCACTTTATTGGAAACACCAACCTTGTGGTTCCACTAACTGGCCACTTTATTGGAAACGTCCACCTTGTGGTTCCACTAACTGGCCACTTTATTAGAAACAGTGATTGGTCAGTTTCTGGCTCCAGTCCTAAACTTTAGGAGTGTCTGATCTTCGGAGGAGAACACCAGTGAAGAGTAAAGTTAGATTCTGTGTTTGGGAAATATCAGTGAAAGTTTTGAAGCTCTTTCATGTCCTCCTGATCCTCTTCTGCGGGTTACTCAGTAGACGGCAGCGGGCGAGCAGAGCTGTTTTAAACATTCATTTAATTGCCGCGGACGTCACGGAGCACGTTCCTGTTCGAGAGCGGGTAGCTGAAGAAACAAGCCCTCAAAAAAGAAGAAAATGGAAAGACTTGATGCTTTTGGCTGGATATCAGTGGAAATTACGCCTGAACTACAACAGATGCTGAATATAAATTATGTACTCGAGTCATTAGAAAAAGATAAGTTGTCCTTTGGATGACAGAGGAGCGGAGCGCACGCGGGGACGCGTGAATTATGCAGGATTACGCAACGTCCGACTTCTTCATCTGTTCGGAATATTCATAACAGCACCGCAAAACAAGCGCCTGCAGGCGTTTCCCTCCCACAACAGACAGACAATTAACTCTACAGCCCATAAAGACACGCGCCTCGTCAGATACAGCGCCGTCGACTCTGTGAGCTGATACGATTACCCGCCAGCTGCCTCGGCTTTAAGGCGCCCCGCGTCCCGTTGGCCCCTTTACTGCGAGCCAAAGATCAGAGCCGAAGAAACCTGACGGCTTATGTAAGGGCCGCTACCTCCAGCGCTCCTCCGCTGCACCGACACACGGCCTGGCCTTCTGTCACGCCTAAAAATAAACAAGACACAAAGTCCGGACAGGAGAAGAAAGGAGATGACTCGTCTCCGAAGCAGAGAACTTCTGACTTACCGCTGTTCTCTTCGGTGGGAAGTCGGTGTCAGGCTAAGCCGGCTATCTTTAATAACACACAGACGCAGACGCCCCGAGATTCTGATGTTCGGTGGTACGTCTGAAAGCTTGTTTTCTCGCTCCATTTCTCTCCCCGTCTCTAAGCTTGACCCCTATATATAAATATATACTCACACACAGCCATAACATTAAACCACCTCCTTATATCTCCACTGTATCAGCTCCACTGACCATACAGGAGCTCCACTTACAGACTGTAGTTCATCTGATTCTCTGTATACTTTATTACTCTGTTCTTTAATGATCAGGACCCCCACAGGACCACCACAGAGCAGATACTATTAGAGAGGTGGGTCATTCTCAGCACTGCAACACTGTATCCACTCACTGTCCACTCTATTAGACACTCCTACTACTTGCTGGTCCACCTTGTAGATGTAAAGTCAGAGACAGTAGCTCATCTGCTGCTGCACAGTTTGTGTTCCTCTAGTTCTTCATCAGTGGACACAGGACGTCGCCCACAGGACACTGCTGTCTGGATAGTTTTGGTTGGTGGACGATTCTCAGTCCAGCAGTGACACTGAGGTGTTTAAGCACTCCAGCAGCAGCACTGCTGTGTCTGATCCACTCACACCAGCACAACACACACTAACTAACACACCACCACCATATATAGTGTACAGTGTAGGAATATATAGTACATGGGGTAAAAACATAAACTGCATAATGTTAGAATATATGTAGTGTAAGTATATATGGTATATAGTGTAAGAATGCGTATTGTACAGTGAAGGATATATAGTGTATAGTGTAAAGATATATGGTGTATAGTGTAAAGATATATAGTATACAGTGTAAGGATATATAGTGTATAGTGTAAAGATATATAGTGTATAGTGTAAGGATATATAGTGTATAGTGTAAAGACATATAGTGTATAGTGTAAAGATGTTTAGTGTAAGGATATATAGTGTATAGTGTAACGATATATGGTGTATAGTGTAAAGATATAAAGTATACAGTGTAAGGATATATAGTGTATAGTGTAAAGATATATAGTCAAGTCAAGTCAAGTCAATTTTATTTATATAGCGCTTTTTACAACGATGTTGTCTCAAAGCAGCTTTACAGAGTTTTGAAAACAGTTATAACATATACCCCCAGTGAGCAAGCCAGAGGCAACAGTGGCAAGAACACCTCCCTCAACTGGAGGAAGAAACCTTGGGAGGAACCAGACTCACAAGGGGAGACCCATCCTCCTCTGGTCAAACAGTATTTACAGTTTGAACTAAATACCAAAGAAAGGAGCCTCTGTTTGAAATCTGGATAGCAAAGCTTTAGAAGCTGCACAGATAGAGGCAGTCTCTGACTGAGGCAGTCTCTGACTGAGGCAGTCTCTGACTGAGGCAGTCTCTGACTGAGGCAGTCTCTGACTGAGGCAGTCTCTGACTGAGTCTTTATGTAAAGTGGGCGTGAGCTGAAACAGTCCCATCCTATCTCAGTGCTGGTGCATCTGGATGGCACAGTGATGTAACTGAGGGTGTAGCAGTAAATGGACAGGTGAGCTGGCTGGTGATGGTGGGGTGATGGCCCGATGATCAGTCCTTCAACAGCCTTCAACAGACAGGAGGACAGTCATTTCCTCAGGAAGAGTAAAGAGAGAGAGTTAGTTGGGCTCGGGAGTAAGACTGTAGAGAATATGAATTTTCAGAATTTTAGAGTGTGGCTGGCGACTCCGGCAGATCTAACTATAACAGCCTAAACTAAAAGGAGAGAACCAGAAGGTAACATGGACATGAGAGTACCCTGAGACACTGGGGTTCCCCCACTCCACCATCAACAAACCTGTGTGATCGCGTGAAGTGGTGGAACAACAGCACCAACATCTCAGTTTACCATAAACCTCTGTGTCCAAGAACCCCCAGATCTCCTGCCTTTATCTAAAAGAGAAGATTAATAACCAAAAGCTACACTAAACAAGTATGTTTTCAGTCTAGACTTAAATATTGAGACTGTGTCAGAGTCCCGAACATTAACTGGGAGATTATTCCACAGTTTGGGGGCTTTGTAGGAAAAAGCTCTCCCCCCCCCCTCATTGTAGTCTTCTGAATTTTTGGAACTATTAGAAAACCAGCATCCTGTGATCTGAGTGAACGTGGCGGTTCATAATAGGAGATTAGATCTTGCAGGTACTCCGGTGTGAGACCGTGCAGGGCTTTATACGTCAGTAATAGAATTTTATAGTGGATACGGAATTTAACAGGAACCCAGTGTAGCTGATAAAACTGGACTGATGATGGAAGGTTCTGGTTTTAGTTAGTACTCTAGCTGCAGCGTTCTGAACTAACTGAAGTTTATTCAGGTTCCTGCTGGAGCATCCTGACAATAATGCATTACAGTAATCTAGCCTTGAGGTTATAAAGGCATGCACTAACTTTTCAGCATCAGACACAGATAACACATTTCTTAACTTTGAAATGTTTCGTAGGTGAAGAAACGCTGTTCTTGTAATATTACCGATGTGTTGATTAACTGTCAGATCTGAGTCGATTGTTACACCAAGATTTTTGGCTACTGAACCAGGAACTACAGAGAAGTCAGCAAGATTTAACATTAAATCTGAACATTTAGTCCGAGCAGCCTTTGGGTCGAGGAGGAGAACTTCCGTTTTATCTGGGTTTAAAAGAAGGAAGTTCTGTAGCATCCAAAGTCTAATATCTCTTACACAATCTTCTATCTTCTTTAATCTGGATTTATCATCTGGTTTGGCTGATATGTACAGCTGTGTATCATCGGCATAACAGTGGAAACTAATTCCATGTCTATTTATAACTGAGCCTAATGGTAGCATATATAGTGTAAATAACAGAGGACCTAAAACAGAACCTTGTGGAACGCCATATTTCACTTTTGTAGTGTTAGACGATACATTATTTATCTTTACAAACTGAAAGCGATCACTAAGGTAAGATGTGAACCAGGATAACGCTGTTCCTGTGATTCCAACTATATTTTCTAGCCTGTCCAAGAGAATAGTGTGATCTATAGTGTCAAAAGCTGCACTAGTAGAGATACGTGGCCCTGATCAGAGACGTGCTGTGATGTGGCCTAAAACCAGATTGGAATTTTTCATATATGTTGTTCTTATGTAGATGAGAACAGAGTTGTCGAGCTACAGCCTTTTCTAAAATCGTAGAGATAAAAGGTAAATTGGAAATGGGTCTATAACTGGACAGTTCTCTGGGGTCAAGATTTGGCTTCTTTATCAAGGGTTTTATCACAGCTAGTTTAAAAGACTTAGGTACATGACCCAGACTAAGAGAAGAGTTGATGATAGTTAAGATAGGTTTAATAATAGCTGGTAATACTTGTTTCAATAGGCTTGTTGGAATCATATCGAGTGTGCATGTAGCAGAAGTTGAGGAAGAGATAAGTTTTTCTAGTTCTGTCTGCTGTAGTGGAGAAAATGTTTCTAGTGTTTCTTCTAAAATCACATTTTGTGCTGTTTGAGCCAAACCGGATGAAGGATAGGTTACTCGTATTGGTAGAACTTTTTGTCTAATATTCTCGATTTTGCTATTGAAAAAGTCCATGAAATCATTGCTGCTGTAGTTGGCGGGTATCTGAGGTTCCGTTCCTGCCTGATTTTTGGTAAGTTTTGCGATTGTGCTAAATAAAACTCTAGGATTGTTTTTGTTGTGTTCGATGAGTGTGGACAGGTATGCTGAGCGTGTTTTAATAAGTGTCTTTCTGTAACTGCTAAGTCTGTCCTTCCAAGCAGAGTGAAATACCTCTAGCTTGGTCACTCTCCATTTGCGTTCTAATTTCCGTACTGTCTGTCTTAAGGTGCGTACTTCATTGTTGTACCACGGAGCGAGCTTTTTTTGTTGCATCTTTTTAATTTTTTATAGGTGCAACGTTGTCTAAAGTTAGTCGGAGAGTATTTTCTACGCAGTCAGTTATTCTGTCTAGCTCGGTTGGGTCTGATGATGGAAAAATTATGGTTGATAAATCTGGAAGAGTTTCAATAAAGTTCTGAGATGTATTTGGCATTATTGAACGTTTCATGCAATAACGGGGTGTACATACATTTTTATTAAGACTCAATTCATATGAAATTAGGTAGTGATCTGAAACTACTGAAGTCTGTGGAAGAACAGTAAGATTATGTATATCAACACCTAAAGTCAAAACTAGATCTAGTGTGTGATTACAGGAATGTGTAGGCCCTATTACATTCTGAGTGAGACCTATAGAGTCTAAGATAGATGAAAAAGCCTTTTTTAATGGATCTGCTGAGTTTTCAAAGTGAATATTAAAATCTCCTGCGATTATTAGTTTCTCAGCGCTCACTGCTAGATCTGCAACAAAGTCACTAAATTCTTTTAAGAACTCAGAATAAGGTCCTGGTGGTCTATAAATGCTGACTAGGGTGAGTACACTTCTATTAGTGGTCGGATTGGTGATGTTTATGAGAAGAATTTCAAAAGAATTGAAAGTGAGATTGTGTTTCTGACTTATGTCTAATGAATTTTTATGAATGACACATATACCCCCTCCTTTACCGGACAGTCTGGGGCTGTGTACATACTTATAGCCTATAGGAGCTTCATTTAATGCCAAATATTCCTCAGGTTTAATCCATGTTTCTACGAGACATAACACATCAATTTTATGGTAGGTTATTGTATCATTTACAATGACAGCCTTAGAGTTCAGTGATCTTATATTAAATAAACCAAACCTTAATTCAGAAACACTGCAGCTAGACACTGGATCTAATATTCTTATATTAACTAAGTTATTTAAACAAACTGATTGAGATTTTCTAAGTTTGTGTTTAATTCGGGGCAGTGAAACAGTCTCAGTATAGTTGTACCTAGGTGACGTCTCAAGGCAGCGAGCAGACGGTCGGTTTAGCCTGTTTGTCTGCTGCCTGGTCTCGGCTCTGGACAGTCAGCAACTACCTCCGCTGCTCTGCCGACTAACTAAGAGGCTATGGGCTATGCTGCACGATAGCAGAGCGGCACCCTCCCGCGTGGGGTGGACACCGTCCCGCCCTACGAGACCAGACTTCCCCTCAAAGTTGGACCAATTGTCTATGAAGCCCACATGTTTTTCTGCACACCACTTGGACATCCAGCAGTGTAGCACCCAAAGCCTGCTGTAAGCTTCAGCACCCTGCCGTCTTGGAATAGGGCCAGAGCATATTACGGCATCGGACATCGTATGGGCTATTTTGATCACCTCTTTAATATTACTCTTAGTGACCTCAGACTGCCGCATACGGATATCGTTACCACCTACGTGAATCACTATCCTCGAATATCTATTCTTTGCTAACACCCTAAGGTTGCTGCTAATGTCCGGCGCCCTGGCTCCTGGTAAGCAGATAACTCTAGCTGCTGGTGTCCCTAAAGGAGTAGCTAATTTCACGTGTCGTACAATAGAGCTTCCTATAACCAGAGTACCTTTGACAGACTCCTCGGTGGGTGTTTCACCGAGAGGAGAATATCTGTTTGACACGCGAATAGGTGCGTGGTGCACAGGTGGGCTAGCCTTAGCTTTGGCCTCAGCGTTAGCTTTAGCGTCAGCTTTAGCTTTGTTACTATGCCGCCGAACCGTCACCCATTCGCCCTGCTGCGGGGGCTCTACAGCCGGAGTCGCTGGGACTCTAACTCTCCCTAAGGCACCCGGGGTAGACAACACTGAACTCTGCTCTCTATCCCTGATTAAACCCCGAATGCGCACCTCTAACTGGTTCACCTGCTCCACCAGAGTAGAAATGAGCTGGCACTTCTCACAATATATATAGTGTATAGTGTAAAGATATATAGTGTATAGTGTAGGGATATATAGTGTATAGTGTAAAGATATATAGTGTATAGTGTAAAGATATATAGTGTATAGTGTAAAGATGTTTAGTGTAAGGATATATAGTGTATAGTGTAAAGATATATGGTGTATAGTGTAAAGATATATAGTATACAGTGTAAGGATATATAGTGTATAGTGTAAAGATATATAGTGTATAGTGTAAAGATATATAGTGTAAGGATATATAGTGTATAGTGTAAGGATATATAGTGTATAGTGTAAAGATATATAGTGTATAGTGTAAAGATATATAGTATATAGTGTAAAGATATATAGTGTATAGTGTAAAGATATATAGTGTATAGTGTAAAGATATATAGTGTAAGGATATATAGTGTATAGTGTAAAGATATATAGTGTAAAGATATATAGTGTATAGTGTAAGGATATATAGTGTATAGTGTAAAGATATATAGTGTATAGTGTAAAGATATATAGTGTATAGTGTAAAGATATATAGTGTTAGGATATATAGTGTATAGTGTAAAGATATATAGTGTATAGTGTAAAGATATATAGTGTATAGTGTAAAGATATATAGTGTATAGTGTAAAGATATATAGTGTAAGGATATATAGTGTATAGTGTAAAGATATATAGTGTAAAGATATATAGTGTATAGTGTAAGGATATATAGTGTATAGTGTAAAGATATATAGTGTATAGTGTAAAGATATATAGTGTATAGTGTAAAGATATATAGTGTAAGGATATATAGTGTATAGTGTAAGGATATATAGTGTATAGTGTAAAGATATATAGTGTATAGTGTAAAGATATATAGTATATAGTGTAGGGATATATGGTATACACGTATACAATGTAAGAATATGTACTGTATAGTGTAATTATGTAGTGTATAGTCTCAGATTACAGTGTATATAACAGGATAAGAATATAGATGATAGTGTTCAGTGAAAGTGGGAACAGTGTTTGCATTAAAAAGATATAACGGAAATAGATGATTTGAGACACAGCATGTCTCTCTCTCTCTCTCTCTCTCTCTCTCTCTCTCTCTCCCTCTCTCTCTCCCTCTCTCTCTCTTTCTTTCTCTCTCATCCATAATAACATCTCTCCATGGCGCCGCTGACTGGCTGGTCATGCGGTTGTTTGCGGACGCTGCTTGCATGCGCGATGATGTTTTTCAAAGGTGCTGATTGAAGGGACGACTCAAATCAAGCCTAACTCGACTGAAGCCCCTTAATTGAGCCATGTGTGTCTGTTGTTGTGGAGCGATGAAAGAGATTCCCTCATCCAGAGCGAGGCCCATCGTCTTTGATGGCTCTTACTTTATTTTTTTTGCCTTTCCAATCTTTGCAGTGTGTCCCTAAACTAATTTACAGCCACAGAGCCGGAGATGAAACGATACAAAGGTAAGTAATTAAACAAACGACAGAGCGCGGCAAACTTGTTTTTCTGACGCTGCAACTTCCCGTTTGATGGATTTCACAACAAACAGGAAGATTTTTTAAGTTGGTCACAGCAGCCCTAGCGTGATAAACCGCTCTGATGATTCCGAGTTATTCCCGGGAACACTGAGCAGAACAGAAACCTTTACTGAGGACAGTTACTGTATGTGTTTATGTGGTTTATGTGGTTAGTACGGTGGTGTAGTGGTTAGTATGGTGGTGTAGTGGTTAGTACGGTGGTGTAGTGGTTAGTATGGTGGTGTAGTGGTTAGTACGGTGGTGTAGTGGTTAGTATGGTGGTGTAGTGGTTAGTATGGTGGTGTAGTGGTCAGTATGGTGGTGTAGTGGTTAGTATGGTGGTGTAGTGGTTAGTATGGTGGTGTAGTGGTTAGTACGGTGGTGTAGTGGTTAGTATGGTGGTGTAGTGGTTAGTACGGTGGTGTAGTGGTTAGTATGGTGGTGTAGTGGTTAGTATGGTGGTGTAGTGGTTAGTACGGTGGTGTAGTGGTTAGTAAGGTGGTGTAGTGGTTAGTATGGTGGTGTAGTGGTCAGTATGGTGGTGTAGTGGTTAGTATGGTGGTGTAGTGGTTAGTATGGTGGTGTAGTGGTTAGTACGGTGGTGTAGTGGTTAGTATGGTGGTGTAGTGGTTAGTATGGTGGTGTAGTGGTTAGTATGGTGGTGTAGTGGTTAGTATGGTGGTGTAGTGGTCAGTATGGTGGTGTAGTAGTTAGTATGGTGGTGTAGTGGTTAGTATGGTGGTGTAGTGGTTAGTACGGTGGTGTAGTGGTCAGTACGGTGGTGTAGTGGTTAGTACGGTGGTGTAGTGGTTAGTATGGTTGTGTAGTGGTCAGTATGGTGGTGTAGTGGTCAGTACGGTGGTGTAGTGGTCAGTATGGTGGTGTAGTGGTTAGTATGGTGGTGTAGTGGTGGTGTGGTGGTCAGTATGGTGGTGTAGTGGTGGTGTAGTGGTTAGTATGGTGGTGTAGTGGTTAGTATGGTGGTGTAGTGGTTAGTATGGTGGTGTAGTGGTTAGTATGGTTGTGTAGTGGTTAGTATGGTGGTGTAGTGGTCAGTATGGTGGTGTAGTGGTCAGCACTGTCTCTTCACAGTAAGATGATCTGGGTTGGATTCCCGGTCCGGTTGGTTCTGTGTGGAGTGTGTATGGTCTCTCTGTGTTTGAGTGGGTTCCTCCGGGTTCTCCGGTTTCCTCCCACAGTCCAAACACTAGTATGTTAGGATCCTCACTCTAAACTGACTGTAGGTGTGAGAGTGTGTGTTGGCCATGTGATGGACTAGTGACTTGTCCATGGTGTACCCCACCTTATTTATTAGAAACACACACCTTGTGCTTCCACTAACTGGCCACTAAATTAGAAACACACACCTTGTGCTTCCACTAACTGGCCACTTTATTAGAAACACACACCTTGTGCTTCCACTAACTGGCCACTTTATTAGAAACACACACCTTGTGCTTCCACTAACTGGCCACTTTATTAGAAACACACACCTTGTGCTTCCACTAACTGGCCACTATACTAGATCTTACTAACATGTTGCTAACTGGCCCCCAGTAACTGAACGGTGAAGTATCCCTTTAACTTTCATTCCGCTCTGCACCACCGAACAGCAATTTGTCAACAGAGCCGAGAGCCGGTATGGATTTAAGTTTGGGATTCGGCGTGCGGACTGATAAATGGCTCGACTCCGCCGGCCTCTATATATCTGACTTAATTTAATGGACTGGAGATCAATGACTGTATTTGAGTTGCTGAGACTTTACCAGTGTAGACACATCTGCATCTGAGTGCGCTATTGAACAGCCTCGTTCACCGTACACAGCCAACTCGTTATCTCTAATTAAGCAGCTGAACGTAGCAGCAACACAAACGACCAATTTCTGTGAAGCTGCGACAGTTTCACAATTAAAAATCTCATTTACTTTAATTTACTAACTCATTAATACACTTTACTTAGCTCATTAAAGAGTGAAAAACCTGTACCACTGACTGGCCACTTTATTAGAAACACCGACATTGTGCCTCCCAAACTGGCCCGTTTATTAGAAACACTCACCTTATGCCTCCCAAACTGGCCACTTTATTAGAAACACCCACCTTGTCCTTCCCAAACTGGCCACTTTGTTATAAACACTCACCTTGTGCTTCGCAAACTGTCCACTTTATTAGAAACACTCACCTTGTGCTTCCTAAACTGGCCACTTTATTAAAAACACTCACCTTGTGCTTCTCAAGCTGGTCGCTTTATCAGAAACACCCACTTTGTGCTTCGCAAACTGGCCACTTTATTAGAAACACCCACTTTGTGCTTCCCAAACTGGCCACTTTATTAGAAACAACAACTTTGTGCTTTAACTAATTGGCCACTTTATTAGAAACACCTACCTTATGCTTCCACTAACTGGCCACTTTATTAGAAACAGCAACCTTGTGCTTCCACTAACTGGTCACTTTATTAGAAACACCAACCTTGTGCTTCCCAAACTGGCCACATTATTAGAAACATCCACCTTGGGCGCTCCACCAACTGGCCACTTTATTAGAAACACCAACCTTGTGTTTCCTAAACTGGCTACTTTATTAGAAACACCCACCTTGTGCTTCCCAAATTGGCCACTTTATTAGAAACACACACCTTGTGCTTCCCAAACTGGCCACTTTATTAGAAACTCCAACCTTGTGCTTCCACTAACTGGCCACTTTATTAGATACATCCACCTTGTGCTTCCCAAATTGGCCACTTTATTAGAAACACCCACCTTGTGCTTCCCAAACTGGCCACCTTTGTAGAAACACCAACCTTGTGCTTCCACTAACTAGCCACTTTATTAGAAACACCCATCTTGTGTTTCCACTAATTGGCCGCTATAGCAGAAACACCCAAATTGTGATTCCACCAACTGGCCACTTTATTGGAAACACCTACCTTATGCTTTTACTAACTGGCCACTTTATTAGAAACAGCAACCTTGTGCTTCCACTAAATTGTCACTTTATTAGAAACTGGAGAAGGCATTGTAGGCTCCCTCTACAGGCCAGGACTTAAAATGCAGGCAGTCAGAAGCTTCACTATAATACACCGAGCACTGGAGGAGACGCCTAACGTTACATTCCTCCTCTGCAGTAAATGAGTAACTGTATGGAGTTTGAAGTTAAACTCACCTCGACTCCACAGAACTACTGCAGAGACATGAAAATATTATAATAGTTTACAGCCATGTTTTAGTTTTTATGCACCGTCACAACAAACAGTCAGACTAAGAAGTGCACAAAGCTGGTTAAACTTTAAACAGAGCTTAAATGCTGGATGTGTGGGAGCTCTGTTTACTGCTGCTCACATCCAGCAGGCTCTCCGTACAACAAGCAATTATCTTATAAAATGAAACAGAACTCCTATACAGACTGAGAATCTCACAGACTTGGTATATATTTAGCTACACGTTAGATAGAGTGATAGAGTGCTTCCAAAACTGGTCACTGTATTAGAAACAACTACCTTTTACTTCCCAAACTGGCCATTTTATTAGAAACACCCACCTTGTGCTCACCAAACTGCCTACTTTATTAGAAACACCCACCTTGTGCTTCCCAAACTGGTCACTTTATTAGAAACACCCACCTTGTGCTCACCAAACTGGCCACTTTATTAGAAACACCCACCTTGTGCTCACCAAACTGCCTACTTTATTAGAAACACCCACCTTGTGCTTCCCAAACTGGTCACTTTATAAGAAACACCCACCTTGTGCTCACCAAACTGGCCACTTTATTAGAAACATCCACCTTGTGCTCACCAAACTGGCCACTTTATTAGAAACACCCACCTTGTGAGTACACTTGCCCGGAGCGGTGGGCAGCCCTATTCACAGTACCCTGAGAGCAGGTAGGGATTAGGTCCTCTGCTTTAGTTGTGTCTTGTCGATTTGAGGGATCAAACCAGCGACCTTCTGGTCACAAGGCTGGTTTCCTATCCTCCAGCCCATGACTGTCCTGTCCAGTGAGTACACTTGCCCGGAGCGGTGGGCAGCCTTATCCACAGTACCCCGAGAGCAGGTAGGTCCTCTGCTTTAGTTGTGTCTTGTTAGTTCAGGGTAGTGAACCAATGACCTTCTGGTCACAAGGCTGGTTTCCTATCCTCCAGCACATGACTGTCCTGTCCAGTGAGTACACTTGCCCAGAACTGTGGGCAGCCAAAGCTATAGTACCTGGGGAGTAGGTAGGGATTAGGTCCTCTGCCTTACTCATCTCTTGTTGGTTCAGGGGATTGAACCAGCGACCTTCTGGTCACCAAGCTGGTTTCCTATCCTCCAGCCCATGACTGCCCTCTCTAGAGAGCAGTGAGTACGCTTGCCCGGAGCGGTGGGCAGCCCTATCCACAGTACCCAGGGAGCAGGTAGGGATTAGGTCCTCTGCTTTTCTCTTGTCTTGTTGGTTCAGGGGAACAAACCAGCGACCTTCTGGTCACAAGGCTGGTTTCCTATCCTCCAGCCCATGACTGTCCTGTCTAGACAGCAGTGAGTACACTTGCCCAAAGCGGTGTGCAGCCCTATCCACAGTACCCAGGGAGCAGGTAGGGATTAGGTCCTCTGCTTTAGTCATGTCTTGTCAGTTTAAGGGATCAAACCAGCGACCTTCTGGTCACAAGGCTGGTTTCCTATCCTCCAGCCCATGACTGTCCTGTCCAGTGAGTACACTTGCCCTGAGCGGTGGGCAGCCCTATCCACAGTACCCGAGGAGCAGGTAGGGATAAGGTCCTCTGCTTTTCTGATGTCTTGTCAGTTTAAGGGATCAAACAAGCAACCTTCTGGTCACAGGACTAGTTCCTCAACCTCCAGTAACGCAATCCGTTGGTTATCCATGATTGCACAGCTAAGGAAGTAAGGCAGCACTTAGGACTGGACTAAAACTCATTTGTGATTGGCCATAATGCAATGACTATACTCACAGAAATCAAAGCAAATGTTATTATCTTAATAAAAATTTGTCCCCAAGCCATAAAACTAAAGCTATGACCATCCTGGTTAGTCCTGGCCCACCCGTGGCTCCTCCATTGGCCCTTCATATTCACATATAGCTCCAAAGCACCCGCCGAAAAGTGCTTCTTCTTTGACCTCGAGTCCTTTTTGAGAGCGTAGCTGCGACTGATGCGTGTTTATTCGGCTTTAATGTTAGTCGCTGGTATCATTATGCAGATTAGAGGGGGGAGGCGGGGGGATGATGTGGCGCGGAATGGCTCTGGAGTCTTCCTCAGCACAGAGCGCTTGTTAAAAATCTTCAACTGAATGGCGCTAAGTGAAACATTTGTAAACATTAGCATGTCGTCCTAGATAGCTGCGGCCTGCTGCGCGGGGGAAACGAGCGCGTTACATAACGACGTAATGAACTTTGTTTTGACTACAAAGGAGGAGGAGGAGCAGAGAGAGAGAGAGAGAGCGAGCGAGGGAGAGAGGGAGGGAGGGAGGATGAGAGGGAGGGAGAGGCATACTCAAACGAAATCACGCTGCGATAAAGAGGAGGCGAAACAATTCTGCGGCGTTGTCTCTCAGCGGTCTCCGGTTTCATGAAAAATGAAAAGCCATTTCACTCAAATCGCCGCCGTCTTCTCGATACCTGTGCATTTGCGGGAAAGGAGCGACAGTTTGCGCCTCTCCAGGCGCGCCGGCGGGACCGAAAAGGCCCGACACAAAGAGAATGACATTTCAGAGATAAACGAGTTGTAGAAACGTGTGATTTTTAAAAAATTTATTTATTTATTTTTTTTGAAGCCATTAAATGCTCCGCTCCACAAAGCGCTGCAGTGTTTATGCCCGGTGGGGTGCTCTTGTTCTGCGTGCATTACAGAGAGAAACGTTCAGGAGAGTCCAGAGGGGGCCGAGATGCCGCTCCTGAACCCGGAGCTGGAATTGTACCCAGATTATTGGCCCTATACCATTTCCATTATTTTCCAAACGGGTAAAATAGTATGATTTTAACTCTACACAGCTCCTGCAACTATTTAACAATTAGAAATATTAGATCAATCCACTAGATTGCAGATCATTTCCCTGGTGTACTGATAATGAACTGAAGGTTTGAGGCAATGGCAGATAAGATAAGAGGGAGAAAGTTTAAAGAAACTCAAAAATGAGCCGGAGCTGCTGCAACAGGCTGCCACCTCCGAGGTTCCATCTTGGAAACACAATTTCCACATACTGACTCTTTGTGTTTGCAGGTTCAGGGGATCGAACCACCAACCTTTGGGTCACAAGACCTATTTCCTATCCTCTAGCCACTTGCCTGGAGTGTTGGGCAGCCCTATCCACAGTACCTGCGAGGCAGGTGGAGGTTAGGTGTCTTGCTTAAGGTCACTTTAATCTGGTCTTTTTGGTTCAGGGGATCGAACCAATAACCTTTTGGTCACAAGACTTGTTTCCTATCCTCCAGCCACTTGCCTGGAGTGTTGGGCAGCTCTATCCACAGTACCTGGGAAGCAGTTGAGGATTTGGGGTCATGCTTAAGGTCACTTTAGCCTGGTCCTTTTGGTTCAGGAGATCAAACCAGTAACCTTTTGGTCACAAGACATGTTTCCTATCCTCTAGCCACTCGCCTGGAGTGTTGGGCATTCCTAGCCACAGTACCTGGGAAGCAGGTGGAGGTTAGGTGTATTGCTTAAGGTCAGTTTAGCCTGGTCTTTTTGGTTCAGGGGATCGAACCAGCAACCTTTTGGTCACAATACTTGTTTTTCTATCCCCTAGACACCTGCCTGGAATGTTGGGCAGCCCTATCCACAGTACCTGGGAAGCAGTTGAGGATTAAGTGTCTTGCTTAAGGTCAGTTTAGCCAGGTCCTTTCGGTTCAGGGAATCGAACCAGCGACCTTTTGGTCACAAGACTTGTTTCCTATCCTCCAGCCACTTGCCTGGAGTACACTTACCTGGAGTGTTGGGCAGCCACAGTACCCAGTTTGGGGTTAGGTCACTTTAATCGTGTCCTTTCGGTTCAGGGGATCGAACCAGCAACCTTTTAGTCACAAGGCTCATTTCCTATCCTCCAGCCCATGACTACCCTTGCTAGAGGGCATTGAGTACACTTGTCTGGGGTGGTGGGCAACCCTATCCACAGTACCTGGGGAGCAGTTGGGGATTAGGTGCCCTGCTTTAGTCATGTCCTGTTGGTGAACCAGTGACCTTCTGGTCACAAGGTTGGGGATATGCATGGCTCATTGGCCCTATCCCAGTACCTCGTTTGCAGGTTCTTGTGGAGGAGCGCGAGGCGATAGGAGGTCCCGTTTCTCATTTTAGTGTTCTTGTGAGTGCCCCCATGGCAGCCTCATTACAAACATGTATCAATGCAGACTCAGCAGCAGCAGCGTCCTACTTAACATTCCCTACACTACAGACTCCGATCAGTCAGACGCTGATGTAATCACATTATATCCATAATATACACTCACTGAGCACCTTACTAGCTCCTCCTACCGTTTCTCTACACTCATCATCCACTGTATCAGCCGCACGTAGCATCAAGTCTAAAACAAGTAAACACTGAGATCACACCTAAAAGCACAAATACTTTACTTTTATTATTAATTCTATTTATTTTTGTTTATATTGTGGCTGACCAAAGAGCGCAGCAGCTGCCGTTTACACATTTCAATTTTAGCATATGAGGACCACACCAGCCTAAAGGTAGAGATATATGGTGACATACTAGGGATGTGGTGGTGCTGTTGTAGTGTTGTGGCACAGTGTTAGTGACGTGGTGGTGCTGTGGTAGTGATATGATGGTGCTGTGGTAGTGAAATGGTGGTGCTGTGGTGGTGTGAGGTGATGTGGTGCTGTGGTAGTGACGTGGTGCTATGGTAGTGAGATGGTGCAGTGGTAGTGACATAGTGGTGCTGTGGTGATGATGTGGTGCTGTGGTAGTGACATGGTGGTGATGTGGTGCTGTGGTAGTGACGTGGTGGTGCTGTGGTGGTGATGTGGTGCTGTGGTGGTGTGAGGTGATGTGGTGCTGTGGTAGTGACATGGTGGTGATGTGGTGCTGTGGTAGTGACATGGTGCAGTGGTAGTGACGTAGTGATGCTGTGGTAGTGACATGGTGGTGCTGTAGTGCTGTGGTAGTGACATGGTGGTGATGTGGTAGTGATGTGCTGGTGCTGTGGTAGTGATATAGTGGTGATGTGGTGCTGTGGTAGTGATATGGTGGTGATGTGGTGCTGAGGTGGTGACATGGTGGTGATGTGTTGGTGCTGTGGTAGTGACATGGTGGTGATGTGGTAGTGACGTTGTGGTGATGTGTTGGTGCTGTGGTAGTGACATGTTGGTGATGTGGCAGTGACATGGTGGTGATGTGTTGGTGCTGTGGTAGTGACATGGTGGTGATGTGTTGGCGCTGTGGTAGTGACATGGTGGTGCTGTAGTGCTGTAGTAGTGATATGGTGGTGATGTGGTGCTGTGGTAGTGACATAGTGGTGATGTGGTGCTGTGGTAGTGACATGGTGGTTATGTGGTGCTGTGGTAGTGACGTTGTGGTGATGTGTTGGTGCTGTGGTAGTGACATGGTGGTGATGTGGTAGTAATGTGCTGGTGCTGTGGTAGTGATATAGTGGTGATGTGGTGCTGTGGTAGTGACGTTGTGGTGATGTGTTGGTGCTGTGGTAGTGACATGGTGGTGCTGTGGTAGTGATATAGTGGTGATGTGGTGCTGTGGTAGTGACATGGTGGTGCTGTGGTAGTGATATAGTGGTGATGTGGTGCTGTGGTAGTGACATGGTGGTGATGTGGTGCTGTGGTAGTGACGTTGTGGTGATGTGTTGGTGCTGTGGTAGTGACATGGTGGTGATGTGGTAATGATGTGCTGGTGCTGTGGTAGTGATATAGTGGTGCTGTGGTAGTGATGTAGTAGTGATGTGGTAGTGATGTGGTAGTGATGTGGTAGTGATGTGGTAGTGATGTGGTAGTGATATAGTAGTGATGTGGTAGTGATGTAGTCTAACTTCTTTGTTTCTCTTTTTATCTCTCACTTTTCTTCATCCTCATTCTTCCTGTTTCTTTTCCAGCCCCTTTCCCTTTTCTATCTCTCTCTCTCTTGTCTTTTGCTTTCTTATCTCTCTCATTTCTCTTCTCTCTCTCTTTTCCTCATCTTTTTTCTCTTTCTCACCTCCCTCTATATCTCTCATCTTACTTTTCTCTCTTTCATTTTTCTTCTCTCTCTCTCTCTCTCTCCCTCTCTCTCTCTCTCTCTCTCTCTCTCTCCCCTCTCCCTCTCTCTCTCTCCCCTCTCCCTCTCCCTCTCCCTCTCTCTCTCTCTCTCTCTCTCTCTCTCTGGGCAGTCAGTGTGGTTTGATTAGCAGATTGTTTCAGATGGAGTCTAATGGAGGGGGAACTTTGATGTGACCCCTTTAAGAAGACAAATGAAGAGCAATTATAGCGGCTACTGACATCACTCCTACATAACAAGCCACATCCAAACCACCAATACCTTCTCAACGGAGAATATCGAGTCCGGAATGGCTGGAAATCTGTGTCGCTAAGGAGCGAACGTGACTCACGAGGTCGAGGACCGATAGAAGGTTCTTGGGTTGGAAGCTGATTGGACTCTTGGTTTTATTTCATCCACCCGTGTGTGTTTTGGTGGTCAGCGTCGGTTCTGTGCGGCTGTTTGCAGCAGACGAGCTAAATCGTCTCGGTCGAGGCAAACAGAATGAGGTTAATTACTTTTCTGACCTTTCCCTGCAGCCTAAAGAAACATTTCGATGGTTACAGGCCTGATAGCCGGAGCACATGTGCTGACTCAATGGCAGGAAGAGTGAAAAGGCAACGCGCAGCAAAACCTTTTCATACACGCCGTTGATCGGGCAGCGTTTCAGAAAGAAGTATCGAACAAAATAACCACAAAGAAGCGAGCCCACCTCGGACAAAGAGCTTACACCGCTTACTGCGTCATTAGTTTCTCTGGCCGGGTGAGTATTTGTCCCTTTGTGGGGACCAGAAGCCCCCAGGATGGTGAAAACACGAACACGTCCTGGAGACATTCGTCTGTTCTCCACAAGAAAAATTAGCTTTAATTAGAAAAAGAGGCCGAAGCGGACCCTCTATCAAAAGTACAGTCTCTCTTCTGCACCTCACAAATAGTTGACCAGTGACAAAAATAAGTCAGATGCTTTAACTCTGGACTCAGCCTCGTCTTGGACAAGAATTTTTTTAATTTACGAGCAATAGTACTTGGACTTGATGGTATTTGTACTCAGACTACTCAGGGCTTGTAGTGGCTTTTTGATTAGCGACACATGGACCCCAGTTGGTTTATAACTTTGGACCCCAGTTGGTTTATAACTTTGGGCCCCAGTTGGGTTACAACTTTGCGCCCCAGTTGGGTTACAACTTTGGGTCCCAGTTGGACTAGAAGTCTAGACAACAGTTGGGTTATAACTTTGGGCCCCAGTTGGGTTACAACTTTGGGTCCGAGTTGGATTATAACTCTGGACAACAGTTGGATTACAACTTTGGGTCTCAGTTGGATTAAACCTCTGGACAACAGTTGGGTTATAACTTTGGGCCCCAGTTGAGTTACAACTTTGGGTCCCAGTTGGATTATAACTCTGGACAACAGTTGGGTTATAACTGTGGGCCCCAGTTGGGTTACAACTTTGGGTCCGAGTTGGATTATAACTCTGGACAACAGTTGGATTACAACTTTGGGTCTCAGTTGGATTAAACCTCTGGACAACAGTTGGGTTATAACTTTGGGCCCCAGTTGAGTTACAACTTTGGGTCCCAGTTGGATTATAACTCTGGACAACAGTTGGGTTATAACTTTGGGCCCCATTTGGGCTACAATCATGGGTCCTGGTTGGGTCAGTTTGTTGGCCACAGTTAGGATGCCACTGTGGGCCTAACTGGGTTACAGTAGTGAGCCTCAGTTACACTACCACTGGGGGCTCAGCTGGGTTACTGTTATGGGACGCAGTTAAGCGAAAGGTGTGATCCCAATTATACTCCCATTGTGGACCAGCTACAGCTGTGGGCACCATTTCGGTCACTGTTGTGGGGTCCAGTTGGGCTACATTTGTTGTCCGGGCATGGTTACAGTTTTTTTTTCAGTTTTCACTTTGGGGCCAGTGGATGATTGTTCACATGGGTTCCAATTGCAACCCAGATTGACCCCATTAGTGGGCCACATGGGCAAAAAGACCCACGAGACCCATATGGAGCCAATGGACAAATCTTTAGTACTTGGGTTTCCTAAGGGAGATCCAATTGGCAGCCCATCTTTAACCAATGTGGGGCCCACATGGACACGTTGGCTGGATAATCGAATCTATTAGCGATTACTGAACATCTCCACAAGATTTGAGGCAAGTATGTTCTTTAGGCATGTAATTACTATCATGTATACTCCTTATATTATTATATATTACATATTTAGAGCGAATGTTAATATCTGGAATATATTATCTGGAATATCAGTGTTTAAAAGCCAATGTTTATTTTAATGAAGTGAGGTTTTTGACTAAGCAGTGGGAGAACAGATACATAGGCTGGCCCAGCGAAACCCTTTCCACAGAGAAAACACTGCAGATAAATGTGACATGATATCATTAGTTATGAACCATCTCGGCCTGAACAGCTTGTCTAGAACTGTTGACGCCAAAGGGCCCACAGTGTCGTAAATGATGGCACCCACGCCGGCCACAAAGCGCTTACCTCTCTGATTTGGAGTAGGAGGTACAAAAGCATTTGGACTCTAATCACCAGGTTTCATAACTCTGTCTCCCCTCCAGCACTACGCATTAAGCTGGAGTCATGAGCCGTGTGTTACAGAACAGCTGCCTTACTCACCGAGCCTACCTGTATATACATCTCATTAATAAGAGCTCACACTTAATACCACACTGTAATCAGTGTCTGTTTACTGTTTATTTTATTAAAGAATAATCTTAAAATAAAAACATTGACAAAAAGAGTTTGGAAGGTTTGGACATATACAAATCCTTCAAAATACATTTCATCTACATTACTGAAAGGAAATTAAAAATAGTTCCCACTGGTGAAAGCCAAACTGGCCCTTTGTGGATCTCCTTGATATTAATTATGTGGTTTTATAGGGTGTTTCTTGCTATGAGGCCACATCTTCATGTTTTGGTTGTCAGGCTTGTCGGTCAAACAAGGGCTGATGAAGATACTTAGCTAAGACTAACTATTACTATATTGTCAGCTTACTCTTTCAGTTGACTTTTTATGTACTTTTTATGTACTACACCCAGTTATACTAAACATACTTGAATAATACTGACCAGTACACAAAAAAGTCTAAAAATATTTGGATTATACTTCAAATACTTAAGAAACGTATATTTAAGTTTCCAAAATTTGAAAACTTTGATTAATAAAAACTTGAATATAAATACAAATATGTTTGCAATCCTGAGTATGTCCTGTTTATGTTTATATGTGTGGTTCGTCTGTACATCTTCTCAAAATATAGTTAAAAGAGTATTTTAACTATAAAAAATATCTAAATCAAAACCTAAGTGTATAGCTAACTAACTAGGCAGCTAATTAGTCTGTGTCTAAGGACCATCAACACAGCTGTAAAACAAGCAGTGTTAATTGTAATTGTTAAAAATGTTTGTAACTGATGTAATAAAAATCTATGACTGAATTAAACTCGTGGCCAGTTAATTACCTAACTTACTAACCAACCAACTAACTAAGCAGCTAACTCGCTTACATGTGTACTGACTCACTAACTAGACAATAAGCCAACCAATTAGCTAACTAGTGTACTAACTAGCTAAGTAACTAACAAACTAATTAGCTGGCTAACTAACTAACCAGTTGGTTAGTTAACTTACCTACTAAATAACTAGCGGGGCACCTAACTAACTAGCTGGCTAGATAACTTCCTTACATACTAACTAACTAGCTGGCTACATAGATTCCTCACGTACTAATCAACTGACTAGCTGGCTAGCTAACTTGCTTACGTACTAAGTACCTGACTAGCTGGCTAACTAACTAGCTGGCTGACTAACAAGCGAAATAATAAACAAGCTAGCTAGCTGGCTAACTAACGAACTAACTAGCTAACTAAACGCTTTGGGCCTTTTTCATGGATACAAACGAGCAGTTAATTCATCACAAATAATATCACAAAAGCAAATTGTTATAATGTTTGTGAGGTATTTAACTCAGCTTGCTTATGAAAAACCTGCTTTGTGTTTTGTAATTTGTCCCCAAACTTGTGTACTGACTGACTAACTAGACAATTAGCCTGCCAATTAGCTAAGAAGTGAGCTAGCTAACTAGCTAAATAACTAACTAACCAGCTGGCTAGCTAACTTCCTTATGTACTAACTAACTAGGTGGCCAGTTGACTGATTTACATACTAACTAACAAACCAACCAAATACACACGCAACTTACTTGTGTACTGGCTGACTAACTAGACAATTAGCCAACCAGTTAGCTAACAAGCAAACTAACTAACTAGCTAAATAACTAACTAACCAGCTGGCTAGCTAACTTCCTTATGTACTAACTAACTAGTTGACTAGCAAACTTACCTATGTACTAAGTAACTAAACAGCTGGCTAACTAACTATCTAGGTGGCTAGCTGACTGACATACATACTAACTAACTAACTAGCTAACCAACCAACTACATACGTAGCTATTTAACTTACTAACTTGTGTACTGGCTGACTAACTAAACAATTAGCCTACCAGTTAGCCAACCAATTACCTAACTAGCTAACTAGCTGTGTGTTTGGGGTGGGGTGTGGGGGGTGGGGGGGCTGGAGCCAGGGGTACACCATGGACAGGTCGCCAGTCCATTATCCTAATAAGAGTTGGATAAACTCTGAGCTATCGTGGCCTCTCTGGAGCTTCGGTTTGACACCCCTGGCGTATGCAGTTCATGTATTTTATTTACACTCATTTAGGTTTTATTGATCGTGGCCTTTGGCAACTACGCCAACTTCACCCATAACTCATAAAACCCCTTCTCTTTGAAACGCCGCCGAAATTAGCCCAACATCTTGTTCAAGCAATCACTATTAGTCTCTGTTTACTCCCAATGTCCTTAAATGAATAATTTATCAACAGGGTGTAAAGCTAATTAATGAAGGAACAAGGTGCGCACCATGTAGTGCCTTAACGCGCTTACAGTGTCTGTTTGTGTTGTGCCAAAGTCTAATGTAATTCATTTGTTGCCACAGTGATCTGCCCTCAGGGTCGCGCAATCAATCACCGCTATCCATTTCATTACAGGCAGCCGCAAAAACCGAGGGGGGAGCTAGCGCCACCAGAAATGACAAAATCGTTTATGGAGGGACGGGGACGCGCCGTGACATGGCCCAGGGCCTCCGAACGAGAAAGATAAAATCAACAGAAAACGCCGCGACTGCTGCTCTTCCCAATTCCATTAGACTACGCTCGGAAACACGGACACGGAGCTGAACAGAACCAGCGCCAAAGTACTTACAGAATTATTGATTCATGATACGGAACACTCAGCCCTCACTTAAAGCTCCACTCATTGATTTTGTAATGTCCTCTGGACGTCGGGGTAATTGCAGGTTCAGCCTGACGCGCCGCTGCTTTGTTCGGGGTATCGTCATGTAGCACTAACAGGATCTTTCATCACTGAACACAATACACAATGACTTCAGTCTTATTGCTGTACTGGCAGCTTCACCTGTGGACCCAAGGTGGCCATTATATCAAAAACCCGCCTCGCTACAATAATACAACAAGAGAAACTTTACAAAAAAGGTCCAGGTGGTTGCTAGAGTGTGTATCTGGTTAGTTTATTAGAAACACCCATCTTCATATATATATATATATATATATTACACTACCGCTCTAAAGTTTGGGATCACAGTGAAATGTTCTTGTTTTAATGGAGTATCTTCTTCCTTAACACAACAATGGACTGACGGGTCTCTAAAGAAAGTTGTTTCTTTCTGGTCATTGTGAGTCGGTCAGCAAGACATCAACTGCTGATCTTCAGATACTAAACTAACCTAGAATGTTGTTCCCTTTTATACTCACTTATTAGTAGAATGTTTTTCAGCTGTGATCACAATTGATCAAGAGTGTCCTAACAACCAATTAGTCCAATAACATCCTTAACTTGGATTGGTGGTCGTACCAGGAGATTTAGACAGAGGACTGAGAATTACTGATAATAGGACTATATGTAAAATAAGCCTCTATACAAAAATAGACTTTAATACAAACATTTATATTCTTTAAAAATCATCCGATACACATGAAATGAAATTCTAAAGTGATCGTAAACTTTTGAGCGGTAGTGTGTGTGTGTGTGTGTGTATATATATATATATATATATATATATATATATATATATATATATATATATATATATATATATATATATATATATATATATATATATCCCCTCACCCGTTACTTGCTGGTAGGGGTGTGCCATATCGTATCGTACACAATAATAGCACCAACATTTTTAAATATGGTGAACGATATTATACCCTGAAATATCACACCATATCACCCATCACTAATTATCACATCAGGTACTACTTTATACTGTTTTTAGAAAAAGAAACTTTCACACTTTTCTCATTTCCCATTATATATTTACTAGAGACAGATTTTATCTCCAGTATCATTCACTTTACTTCAGTTCTGGATATGTGGAGATATTTGGAGTGCATTATTTAATATCATGACTTTCTGGATCATTGACTTCTGTTACAATCTGATGAAAATTCTATTTTTTAATATCTCAGTTAGGGGTGTGCCATATCATATCGTATGCAATAATAAAACTTAATTTTCATTTTGTTGCAGTAGTGTATTCTTAAAATATATATTTTTAATTCAATGTTTTGTCATATCACCAAGAGTATCGTTATTGCAAAAATACCATAAAATATCGTGATATTATTGTAGGGCCATATCGCCCACCCCTATTTGCTTGGGTATTCATATACATAATTTTCCTTTTCCTTTCTCAAATAAAAGGGTGTCCTGAGACTCACCCTGAATGTATATATATATATATATATATATATATATATATATATATATATATATATATATATATATATATATAGTAAGGGTAAGTAAATGTAGTGAACTATGTACCGAAAAGACTTTCACGCTCACCGCAGAAGAATTCACTGGTGACTTTACACCATTATGAGTTCTAACACTGAAGCTTAGCGCTCGCAGGTAAAATCAAACCCACTTTCCCTCCGAGATGACACAGATGTGCTTTCGGTTCACTCCAGGCTCTGAATAATTATAAACCCTGCTGAACTCTCCCGGGGTTAATTACCACAGTCAAGACTGACAGAAAGCAGGTCAGTTTAACTTTAATATGCTAATGTTTGTATCTGAGATCGTTTTAACATCAATACGCAGTCAGAAGAACCATCAGCCTCACAGCGCTCGCCTTAGCATCGGCTTTCAGATGATCCGCATTCCAAATTCCATTTGATTCACAATCGGTACCCAAATCTGTTCGCCTCGCCTGGTTAGGGTTTACATCGCCGCTCTAATCTTTCACTCTGGTGTGAACCTACACATCCTCTACACACTCCAGCTCACGTTACCTCAAAGCAGCTTGTTTGTTTATCACTGAAAGATAAGGCTGTTTTGTTTTATAGTCGCTAAATAATAGATGTTTTAAACATCAAGAACAAATAAAAATACATTCAAACTGTATGATGTAATACGTTTTAGTAGCAGCACTAAAAATAAAAGAAAGCCAATGAACTTAGAATATGTACTGAAAGTTCTAGAAGAAAAATTAAGGTTTAGACTGAATACAGTAAATCAAATGGCAGATGAAAGTGATGGGAATTTGTGGAAAACCATTCTGGCTTGCATGTAACTGGAACCATTAGAGTAGGAACCAGGTGGGACGGGGGGACGTGTCCCATCCAATATCAGAAACAGGTAAATTTGTCCCACCTAAAAATTAAAAAAAAGAAACTGTTTAAAAAACTTTTATTTTAAAAGCATGTTTTGTGTTTGTTGTTATCAACTGGCTCTGGTTGTTGGGTGGTCTCTGGGTCTTTCACTGTGTTAAGGCTTGTGTAAAGATGCCTGTCCAGAAATCTCCTGCAGTCAGCAGCTTCGCTGGAGCGTCGAGTAGCTACGCCAGCTTTAAACGCGAGATCAGTGATGAGATCAATGAATAGTAACGATGACCATATATACTGTAATAAACCAGCTTTAGTATAATGTGTTGTTATGGTAACAGACTAGGAGGGTTTGGTTTAGCTAACGTTTATATGAACTTTAGTCAGAAAGCACTCTGAAACGTAAAGTTACATTTCTCTCTGGCCACGCCCCCAAACTGCAGACTGCTACCACACTACATACATGTAAACTAAAATATAATAAATAATTTACTAAACAAATGAATAAATAAATAAAAGGACACATATTAGCAAATTAGCAACGCTTCTCCGTCTAGCAATTCGATGGACGAGTCTGGGTTTGGAGGTTGCCAGGAGAGTACTTGTCTGACTGCATTGTGCAGAGTGTAAAATTTGGTGGAGGAGGGATTATGGGGTGGGGTTGTTTTTCAGGAGGTGGGCTCGGACCCTCAGTTCCAGTGAAAAGAAATCTTAATGCTTCCGCAGACCAAGAGATTCTGGACAATTTCATGTTCCCAACTTTGTGGGGACAGTTTGGGGACGGCCCCTTCCTGTTCCAACATGGCTGCCCACCAGTGCACAAAGCAGCTCCATAAAGACATGGAGGAGCGAGTTTGGTGTGGAAGAACTTGACTGGCCTGCACAAAGTCCTGACCTCAACCTGATAGAACACCTTCTCGTCTAACATCAGTGTCTGACCTCACAAATGGTCTTCTAGAAGAACGGTCAAACATTCCCATAAACACTCTCCTAAACCGTGTGGAGAGACTTCCCAGAAGAGCTGAAGCTGTTATAGCTGCAAAGGTTGGACCGACTGGAGAAACAGAGAGATGGTTCAGTATGAGACTGATATACAGCTGCACTGTGTGAGATCTTTTGAACTGCCTTTTTGACCTGCTTTTCAGAGTTCAATAAATAAGTTTTTGTCTAAAGCACTATTCTTCCTGAGTCTTTCTCCTCTATGCCAATGCAGCACTGGTGTCAGAAGTGGGATTGCCGGATTACTGTGGGAAAGAGTAGTGCAGGGAAGCAAGGGCTGCGGTGCAAGCATTGCAGCAAGGCTCAGCAGCCCAGTTGGAAGACCATAGGCTGCAGCAAGGATGCCTGGATAACGGACAGCTGGGAGGACCTGCCAGCGGTGCAACATAGCAGCCCACCTACATCAATGCTTCCCTCCAACAGCACTTCAACCAAGTGCCAGCAGAGTGGCCAGCAGAGAGTCAGTGCTCCAGCAGGCACCTGCAGCACTCTTGCTGGTGAATACGAGGTGGTGGGCAGTGAAGGAAGCAGAGAATGGCTAAGGGGGCTCCGCCGTGAATGGGAAGGAGGAACTGGCAGCTTGCATGATGAAGAGGTGTATGTGTTTACTGGGTCGGTGGACTTTCTGAAACACCTGAACTGGGTTTGACTCCCTGTTAGGGCAGGTATCCAACAAATATCTAGGAGAAAAAAATTGTTTCACAGTGGCAGAATTAAAGCCAGTACCAGGACATCCCGTCCAATTCTTATGTCCTTGACCTGGCGTGACGTTGACGCATCTATTTGTCCCCAATGTTTGAGCTTCCTTCTATCACTGGAAATTGGCAGCTCCCATTTAAAACGAATTCCAGCTGAATTCTAGTCTCAACCACGGATTCTCGGCCCACACGTAGACGGACAATCTGTTACCTTTAGTGCTTTAACCTGGCCACACTGTCAAGATTGTGCTATCTGCGTTCTGATTGGCTATCTGCACCTCCATGCAGAGCCTTCTCACGTCTGTGTTTTGTTGATACAGTCTCAGCCAGTTCTTGGCACGAGGGTGACTTTGTGTCTCAGCACCGGCCACTGCAAATCCTATCCTCGCAAGGGTTAATAATAGTATCTCATCCAACATTCAGGAGATCTTTGGAACATGTTGCCTGTGAGCTGCGGCTGCACTGTAGCGCCACCTGTTGGATGAGCACCAAGCAAACTTGGCAAGCCGTGTCTAGAGATTGTCTCCTTTCTGAATATTCCATGAGCAGCAATTCCCACAGTACCGATTCCTCCATTCCTGCCTCCGTGCTGAAGGACTGTTGAGGTGAAGTGGAGAGAGCAGCTCAGCTCGGACGTGGTGTGCTGGGGAGCGAGTTTATTCGAGGAAGAACGCTGCACTGACTCTCCGAGATCGATCCTAAATCAATGAAGGCTTCCACTTCAGACATTACGCTCGCTGGCACTGGGCACGGCCGGCGTGTGCCAGAGCCTTTTAGCTTTCAGCCTGACTTCACAGTTTCCACAAGCCTCCAACTCTGTGCCAAAAAACAATACCCGACTACAGCCAGCCGGCCCGCCGTAATCGAATTAGGGCTCCATTACAAAGCGACTATGGAGGAGCGCGTAAGGCTGGCTGGCACTGGTCAAGCCTGAGACGCGGTGACTGATTCACTGAAGTTCTCCAGAGGGTAAACTGAGGAAGGAGACAATATGGAGTTAAACATGATCTGTGTCTTCTTCTAACCTTAACCTCCCAACGGGCTTCAACTGAAGACTAGAACAGTGGAGGGGAACGCAGGATGTTGCGCAGCTTAAGCAGCATTAGGAACGAGGGATGAATAAACAACAAGTAGAGGAGTGTGGGTCAGTGGGTTTGGGGATCTGCCCTGAGTGAGAACAGGCAGTTTGGAGGCTGGAGGTTTAATGAAACCATGATGTTTGGGTTTGCTTGAAAATGAATGGGACTCTATGGGGAAAAAAGAGGGATGGAAAAAAACAACAAACAGACGAGTGCAGGTCAAACCAACAATGCAGTCATGGTCGGGGGTCTGCTGTGAGTCAGTGTATGTGAACACAGACACCGAGAGACTAAACAAACTCCACACAGACACTGGGAGACCGTACACACTCCAGACAGACACTGGGAGACCATACAGACTCTACACAGACACTGGGAGACCGTACACACTCCACACAGACACCGGGAGACCACACACACTCCACACAGACACTGGGAGACCATACACTGTCCACACAGACACTGGGAGATCGTACACACTCCACACAGACACTGGGAGACCGTACACACTTCACACTGACACTGGGAGACCGTACACACTCCACACTGACACTGGGAGACCGTACACACTCCACACAGACACTGGGAGACCGTACACACTCCACACAGACACTGGGAGACCGTACACACTCCACACTGACACTGGGAGACCGTACACACTCCACACAGACACTGGGAGACCGTACACACTCCACACAGACACTGGGAGACCGTACACACTCCACACAGACACCGGGAGACCGTACACACTCCACACAGACACCGGGAGACCATACACACTCCACACAGACACTGGGAGACCGTACATAGTCCACACAGACACTGAGAGACCGTACACACTCCACACAGACACTGGGAGACCGTACACAGTCCACACAGACACTGGGAGACCGTAAAGACTCCACACAGACACTGGGAGACCATACAAACTCCACACAAACACTGGTAGACCATACACACTCCACACAGACACTGGGAGACCATACACACTCCACACAGACACTGGGAGACCATACACACTCCACACAGACACTGGGAGACCCTACAGACTCCACACAGATACTGGGAGACCACACAAACTCCACACAGACACTGGGAGACCATACACACTCCACACAGACACTGGGAGACCATACACACTCCACACAGACACTGGGAGACCATATACACTCCACACAGACACTGGGAGACCGTACACACTCCACACAGACACTGGGAGACCACACAAACTCCACACAGACCCTGGGAGACCATACACACTCCACACAGACACTGGGAGACCATACACACTCCACACAGACACTGGGAGACCGTACACACTCCACACAGACACTGGGAGACCGTACAGACTCCTTGAATATTTCTACAGAAAATACAAGATAATTCAAAGCATCCCATAACACTACCACCATCATGCTTCACAGGTGACATACAATGCTTTGGATCATGAACAGTTGCTTCCCTTTCCCATCATAAGAAGCAGATCTGAAACAAGTTGATCTTCATTTCATCTGTTTATGAGATGTTGGTCCAGAATTCTACACAGTTCTGAACTTTTGAGACCCTAAAATTGGGGGGTATTTATAATAAAAGGCATGTAAGTTCTACACCGTCCACCAAATTTGGATATAAATACCCTCAAATATTCTGGGACATGAAGAAAATAGTGAAAATAATAAAGACTTGTCTTGACAGTGTTTGTAGTAGAGGCAGACACAAAGACCCCCTCCATCTGGATGCCCTGGAAAAAACAAACTGAGAGTTAGATTATCAAATGTTTACCAAGTTCTTAATGCAAGTGCGCGGAAGGTGCGGGCTTTCTTCCAGCTTTCTGCTGTGCTTTTAAGAACTAGCGGCCCTGAAACAAACAAGAGACACGGCGAGTGAAAAACAAAGAGAGAGAACAACAGAGCGAGAGCGAGAAACGAGAGAAAACAAGACACAAAGCAGCTGCTGAGTCACTCTCTTCCACTGTATCTTAAACTGGCTGTGTGTGAAAGAACAAAGAGACTAGATATAACACAATAAGTTGAAGCACTACTGTACGCTCAGTGGCCACTTTATCAGAAACCCCTGCATTATAGCCGTACCAGGCTGTAGCCCATCTGCTGTCATGCGTATATGTTATGTCATTCAACAGCATAACTGGAGGCAGCTCCAGCCAGCATGTCCATGTGGCCCCATATGTGTTTTATCTGGGCTGTATGGTTTTCACATGGGCTTGTAGTGGCTTTCTGACTGGTGATACATAAACCCCAGTTATAACTTTGGGCCCCAATTGGGTTACGGTTGTGGGTCCTGGTTGGGTCAGTCTGTGGGTCCCATTTAGGCTAGCGCTGGGGGCCTAGCTGGGTTACCGTTATAGGACCCAATTAGGCTACAGGTGTGGGCTTACCATTAAGTGGCCCTGTTAGGCTGCTAATGTGGGCCCCATTTAAGCTCCAGTTGTGGTTACCATTTCGGTCACTATTGTGGTGCCCAGTTAGGCTACAAGTGTGGGCCCCAAGTGAGTTACCATTAAGGGACCCTGTTAGGCTGCTAATGTGGGCCCTAATTAAGCTCAAGTCGTGGCCACAATTTAGGTAACTATTGTTAGGCTACAGGTGTGGGCCCCAAGTGGGTTACCATTAAGAGGCCCTGTTAGGCTACAGGTGTGGGCTCCAAGTGGGTTACCATTAAGGGGCTCGTTAGACTGCTAACGTGGTCCCCAATTAAACTCCAGTGATGGCCACCATTTGGGTCACTATGGTGGGGCCCAGTTAGGCTACAGGTCAGGGCCCCAGGTGGGTTACCATTAAGAGGCCCAGTAAGGCTGCTAATGTGGGCCCCCATTAAGCTCCAGTTGTGGCCCCCATTTGGGTCTTAATTGTTAAGCTACAGGTGTGGGCTCCAAGTGGGTTACCATTAAGGGGCTTGTTAGACTGCTAACGTGGTCCCCAATTAAACTCCAGTGATGGCCACCATTTGGGTCACTATGGTGGGGCCCAGTTAGGCTACAGGTCAGGGCCCCAGGTGGGTTACCGTTAAGGGACCCTGTTAGGCTGCTAATGTGGGCCCTAATTAAGCTCAAGTCGTGGCCACAATTTAGGTAACTATTGTTAGGCTACAGGTGTGGGCCCCAAGTGGGTTACCATTAAGAGGCCCTGTTAGGCTACAGGTGTGGGCTCCAAGTGGGTTACCATTAAGGGGCTCGTTAGACTGCTATTGTGGTCCCCAATTAAACTCCAGTGATGGCCACCATTTGGGTCACTATGGTGGGGCCCAGTTAGGCTACAGGTCAGGGCCCCAGGTGGGTTACCGTTAAAAGGCCCAGTAAGGCTGCTAACATTGGCCCCAATTAAGCTCCAGTTGTGGCCCCCATTTGGGTCACTATTGTTAGGCTACATTTGTGATCTCAGCAGGGTTACAGTTTTTTCTGGTTTGACTATGGGGCCAGTGGATGACTGTTCACTTGCAGCCCAGATTGGCCCCATTAGTGACCCACATGTGCAAAAACATACACGGGGCCCATATGGAGCCAATGGACGAATCATTGTGGGTCACAACTGTGTCTCTAAAGGGGAGCATATCTTTAAGCCATATAGGGCCCACAAGGACATGTTGGCTGGGACCTCTGTTCTCTGATAACACAAGGCACCCCTGAAGACTCTGAAGTCTCAGGGCTTCCTCTGGCCCCAAAGTAGATTCCTCTGGCCCCAAAGTAGATTCCTCTGGCCCCAAGATAGAACATTCCTCAGAACTACAAGCGAATGTAAGCAGGACAGAGATGGTCCTACATAATCATAACAACAACTCTTTTAGTAGAAACACCCACCTAGTGTTTTTCCACTCACTGGCCACTTTATTAGAAAAAACAACCTTGTGCTTCTACAAACTGGCCACTTTATTAGAAACACCCACATTATGTTTCCACTCACTGGCCACTTTATTAGAAACACCAACCTTGTGCTTCTAAAAACTGGCCACTTTATTAAAAACCCCTACCTTGTACTTCTACTAGCAGGCTGCTTTATTGGAAACACCCACCTTGTGCTTCCACTAACAGGCCACTTTATCAGGAATCCTTTTAAATCGAGGTAATAGCAGCTCTGAGGTCAGAATCTGACCACTGATGAAGTAGATGGTCTAAAGTCTTTAACTGTACACCAGCAGTGCAGAACACACACCGGAGAGGTTTCTAATAAAGTGGACAGTTTAGTGAGGCAGTGCCGCGGGTGAATGCTGAGTGTGCTGTGAGAACAATAAGACTGAAGTCATTGTGTATTGTGTTCAGTGATGAAAGATCCTGTTAGTGCTACATGACGATACCCCGAACAAAGCAGCGGCGCGTCAGGCTGAGCCTGCAATTACCCCGACGTCCAGAGGACATTACAAAATCAATGAGAGGAGCTTAAACCGAGGGCTGAGTGTTCCACCACCGCCGAGCGCGGAGATGATCATCACAGCTGTGTTTATACACTCATGTAAATGTAAATGTGTGTAATCGATATTATTAACACTTCCTCTAATATCAGCTCACACTATTACACACCCGGACGCGTTCGCTGTTAGCTTAGCCAGTGTATTAAAACCATCCACACTGTGCCTCCAGTCACTGGCCGCTTTATTAGAAACACCCACCTTGTGCTTCTACAAACTGGCCGCTTTATTGGAAACACGTACCTTGTGCATGCACTAACTTGCCACTTTACTGGAAACATCCACCTTGCGCATCTACTAACTGGCCACTTCATAAAAAACACCCACCTTCTGCTTCCACTCACTGGACACTTTATTGGAAACACCCACCTTCTGCTTCCACTCACTGGCCACTAAGTTGGAAACGCCAACCTTCTGCTTCCACTCACTTGCCACTTTTTTGGAAACACCAACTTCCTGCTTCCACTCACTGGCCACTTTATTGGAAACACCAACTTCCTGCTTCCACTCACTGGCCACTTTATTGGAAACACACACCTTGTGCTTCCACTAACTGGCCACTTTATAAGAAACACCCACCTTCTGCTTTCACTCAATGGCCACTTTATTGGAAACACCCACATTGTGCTCCCACTAATTGGCCACATTATCGGAAACACCAACTTCCTGCTTCCACTCACTGGCCACTTTATTAGAAACACCCACCTTGTGCTTCTACAAACTGGCTGCTTTATTGGAAACACGTACCTTGTGCATGCACTAACTTGCCACTTTACTGGAAACACCTTGCGCATCTACTAACTGGCCACTTCATAAGAAACACCCACCTTCTGCTTCCACTCACTGGACACTTTTTTGGAAACACCCACCTTCTGCTTCCACTCACTGGCCACTAAGTTGGAAACGCCAACCTTCTGCTTCCACTCACTGGCCACTTTTTTGGAAACACCAACTTCCTGCTTCCACTCACTGGCCACTTTATTGGAAACACACACCTTGTGCTTCCACTAACTGGCCACTTTATAAGAAACACCCACCTTCTGCTTTCACTCACTGGCCACTAAGTTGGAAACGCCAACCTTCTGCTTCCACTCACTGGCCACTTTATTGGAAACACCCACATTATCGGAAACACCAACTTCCTGCTTCCACTCACTGGCCACTTTATTGGAAACACCCACGTTGTGCTCCCACTAATTGGCCACATTATCGGAAACACCAACTTCCTGCTTCCACTCACTGGTCACTTTATTGGAAACACCCACCTTGTGCTTTCACTAACTGGCCACTTCATAAGAAACACCCACCTTCTGCTTCCACTCACTGGACACTTTATTGGAAACGCCAACCTTCTGCTTCCACTCACTTGCCACTTTATTGGAAACACCCACCTTTGCTTCTGTTAACTGGACTCTTTAATAGTAATTATGATAATAATAATGATAATAATAATAATGATAATAATAATAGCGATAATAATAAAAGCTCTGACTAAATGAATGTAACAAACAAATACAGAAATCTGTGTGAGAAGGTCTTTTGGTGGACAGTGTACATGAAAGACTAGCTGCTCTCCTGCAGATGCACCCTCAGGTGAAGAGAGCTGCTCTGCCTCTGCGGCAACAAACAACTGTTTTGTTGTTTTTTTTTTGTTTGGCTTAAAAGGCGGCTTTAGTGCCTCTGGAGGCGAGTCAGCTAAGAGACTCTGATGTTCTACTGCACTACTGTATAAAGCTGGGTGGTGTTCTTAACTTCAGTGTTCTGGTTGAACAGAGCACCAGTGGAAATATCTAGTGGGCTCGGTCTCAGAGGAGACCTCGACTCTTCAGAGGTTCCTCTGAGTTAGTGCTGTGTAAAGCCGTGTTGATGCTTCATGATGCCACAATCTGAAGACTACAATTAAACTACATGCATGTGAGGAACATGGAGAAGGTTCTTTTGTCACTGTTCCACAAAAAATTATACTTATAACCGGAATACAATCCTTTTACATTAACACGTTTCTGTCTTTTCCTCTAAAAGATGTTAATTTATGTTTATTTATTTATTTCAAGTAAACAGCAGCAGTGATATACAACTACATAATGTTATATAACATATATCATAGCAATAATAATAATAATAATAATAATAATAATAATAATATATTCCCACATTTGGCTTAATTTCCTCAATAAATAAACATACTTTGATATTTTGCAGCAACATCCAACTAACAGTGTCCTGTGGTCAGTATCCTTTGACCACTAATTGGGAGACTAGAGGACAACCAACCCAAAGTGTGCAGCAACAGAGCTATGAGTCTCTGACTTTACATCTACAACCTTCCATCCATCCATTATCTTCTGCTTTATCTCGCTAGTCGGGGTCACGGGAGCTCAGTGAACTCCAGCATGGTACCGTGATAGGATGCCACCTGTGCAACAAGTCCAGTGGTGAAGTTTCCTCACTACTAAATATTCCACAGTGGACTGTCAGTGGTGTTATAACAAAGTGGAAGTGATTGGGAACGACAGCAGCTCAGACACCAAGTGGTAGAACACGTACAATGACAGAGCGGGTCAGCGGATGCTGAGGAGCATAGTGCACAGAGGTCACCAACTTTCTACAGAGTCCATCACTACAGACCTCCAAACTTCATGTGGTCTTCAGATCAGCTCCAGAACAGAGCTTAGAGAGCTTCATGGAATGGGTCTCCATGGCTGAGTAGCTGCATCCAAGCCTTACATCACTAAGTACACTGGTGTAAAGCACGCCGCCACTGGACTCTAGAGCAGAGGAGACGTGTTCTCTGAAGTGACCAATCACGCTTCTCCGCCTGGCAATCCGATGGACGAGTCTGGGTTTGGTTGCCAGGACAATGGTACTTGACCGTCTGACCGCATTGTGTCGAGTGTAAAGTTTGGTGGAGGGGGGATTATGGTGTGGGGTTGTTTATCAGGAGGTGGGCTCGGACCCTTAGTTCCAGTGAAAGGAACTCCTAATGCTTCAGCAGACCAAGAGCTTCTGGACAATTTCATGCTCCCAACTTTGTGGGGGCAGTTTGGGAACAGACCCTTCCTGTTCCAACATGACCTCAACCTGATAGAACACCTTTGGGATGAATTAGAGCGGAGACTGCAAGCCAGACCTTCTCGTCCAACATCAGTGTCTGACCTCACCAATGGTCTTCTGGGAGAACGGTCAAACATTCCCATAAACACTCACCTAAACCGTGTGGAGAGACTTCCCAGAAGGCTGTTATAGCTGCAAAGGTTGGGCCGCCATCACATTAAACCCTATGTAGTAAGAATGGGACGCCACTTAAGTTCATATACGTGTGAAGCTGAATATGAGCGAATACATTTGGCAATATAGTGTGTGTATATATATATATATATATATATATATATATATATATATATATATATATGCAGAAATATATCAATTGTATAGCACCACTGCATACAGAACAGCAGTCTTGGTCAGTTGAGAAAGTGAGCAGCGCTGGGCTAAATGAAAATGTTGTTTTTAAAAGAGCTTCTGGCTCCAGACTCAGCAAACATGGCTAATGTAACACAGCCCGCTAATACAGTTAAGGTGCTAATTAAAAATCCATTTGTGAGCAGGACTCTGCTGAGGACTCTGGTTGGAAAACTAAATGGTAAACAACTGGGGCCAAATAAAGCAGCCAGCAATTGCTGCAGAGTGCATCAGGACATTTTCCATTACATTAGAGTGATGAACAGTCAGTAGATGACGGATCAGGAATACATGCAGCGTCATGTGCAGAAGGCTGGATAGCTATTCCCCAGAATATCCGGCCTTCTGTTCGGGTCTTCGGGTTTCTTAATGGTCAGTTCACGAGTCCTCTGATTTTCTCCATCCATCTTTTAGCTGGCTGTTCTCCCCCTCCATCACCTTCAACTGACCCAGGCATAATTCTCCACCCTTCCAATGAGCTGGTTCTTCTCATAGTGGGTCCAAAATAAGAGTTTGAGGCAGGATTTGGTTGAGGAGCCATCTGTTTTTTTTGCTGTACAAGTTTCTTTTTAAGGTCTTCACCAACACCAGAGTTTAAAAGGCATCAGTGGTTATCCTGTCCTGATAGTTTTTTTATTCTTTGTTGTTCATAATGATGTCAGATTTATAAAAGTCAACAGTTATCTTGACGAGGTCGGTAGGGCTTGATGTGCCCTTTCCAATGAGCCCAGGATTGCATTCCTAGACTTCAGGGAACTGGAGATATGGACACTGGAATTTTGCATCCTACTTAGGTGCACCCTAGGTGGCCCTGCCAAGACAGATCCAGAAACCGGATGAATTTAGAGCGCTGTAACGTTAGGTTACAGTTATGGATCCCAGTCAGGCTACAGGTGTGGGCCCCATGTTGGTTACCATTGTTGACCCAAGTTGGGCTACCATTGTGATGCTTGTGGGTCACTGCCATGGGGCCCAGTTAGGCTACAGCTATGGATCCCAGTCAGGCCACAGGTGTGGGCCCCATGTTGGTTACCATTGTTGACCCAAATTAGGCTGCCATTGTGACACTTGTGGGTCACTGACGTGGGGCCCAGTTATGCTACAGTTGTGGATCCCAGTCAGACTACAGGTGTGGGCCCCATGTTGTTTACCATTGTTGACCCAAGTTAGGCTGCCATCGTTGGTCACTGTGGGCTACACTTGTGGGTCGCTGTCGTGGGGCCCAGTTAGGCTACATGTGTGGTATCTTTTGGGTTACAGCTATTTCCGTTTTCACTGCTGGGCCAGTGGATGATTGCTCACATGGGCCTCACTTGCAGCCCAGATTGGCCCCATTATTAGCCCAAATTGGCAAAAACACACACATATGGAGTCCATATAGAGCCAAAGATCAAATCTTTGTAGACCCCAACAAGGTTGCCTACAGGGGACCCAATGGGCAGCCCATTTTCTTTAACCCATGTGAGGCCCACATGGGCATGTTGGCTGGGTATGTCTGTTTATCCTGTTATTATGATTCACTGACTGACCAAAAAGAAAGATCTCAACCCCCCGCCAAGTTTGAAGAAGCTCAGTCGACTGATGGGTATCCGGCTCGCCCTAATCCACAATGACATAAAGATTCCCGATTGGGAGTCTGAAAGCCTTGTAGTGCATCCGTGAACCTAATTGCGGTAAACTGACCGTGACGCAAAGTCGGCTGATTCACCAATTTTCCAAAAGCCGCATACATGGCCATCAGACGCGAAGAGTCAATAAAATAACCACAGCCAAACAAATATTACACAAATAACTATAAAAGCACTTCTGTACTCGAGCACCGTGGCATTAAGAGCTCGCTCGCTTTAATCAATAGCATCCAGCTCCAGTGAGCATGCGAGTTAAGGAAACAGGACGTAATCAGAGGAACCACAGCCAGCCGAGTAACAGCACTTTGACTTGAGTACCGTCAAATTAGGCGCTTATTTACTTTTATTCACACTCGAGTGCCTCTGCAGCCGCTCTGCGGAGGGTGTTGTTTTTTCCTTTGTAATGTACTTCAGCACTTATTATTATGCAGAGCGGAGTCCGATTTGTGCAATGCACACATGACATTAGTTCTCCATAAGAGACATAGCAACACAATAAAAAACTAAACCTCTATATCATTTCACCTCCTCACTGAAAACCAATATGAGGATTTGCTGTTTTCAGTGCTGAATTCATGTCAAAGCTGATATGTAATATGTAAGTCATATGCTGTTTGGACAACCAATATAGCCTTAACTGTATCTCAGCTGGGCTCCCAGTGGGTCCATTGGCTCCATATGAGCCCCAGGTGCGTGTTCGCCCATATGGGCCACTAATCGGATCAATCCAGGCTGTAGGTAAGGCCCAAGTGAACAATCATCAACTGGCCCCACAGTCAAAACAGAAATACCAACTGTAACCCTGCTGGGACAACAAACGTAGCCTAACTGGGCCCCAAGACAGTGACCCACATGGTGCCCACAACAATAGCTTAACTCGAGCCCAAATTGGTAACCGACCTGGGGCCCACACCTTTAGCCTATCTAGACCCTATAACTGAATCCCAGCTGGGCTCCCAGCAGGTCCATTGGCTCCATATGAGCCCCAGGTATGTGTTTGCCCATATCGGCCACTAATCGGATCAATCCAGGCTGCAGGTAAGGCCCAAGTGAACAATTATCCACTGGCCCCACAGTCAAAACAGAAATACCAACTGTAACCCTGCTGGGACAACAAACGTAGCCTAACTGGGCCCCAAGACAGTGATCCAAATGGTGCCCACAACAATAGATTAACTCGAGCCCAGATTAGTAAGCAACTTGGGGCTCACACCTATAGCCTAACTGGACCCCATAACTGTATCCCAGCTGAGCTCCCAGCTGGTCCATTGGCTCTGTATGAGCCCCAGCTGTGTGTTCGCCCATATGGGCCACTAATCGAGTCAATCTAGGCTGCAAGTAAAGCCCAAGTGAAAAATCATCCACTGGCCCCACAGTCAAAACAAAAATACCAACTGTAACCCTGCTGGAACAACAATTGTAGCCTAACTGGGCTGCAAGACAGTGATCCAAATGGTGCAGACAACAATAGCTTAACTCAAGCCCAGATTGTTAAGCAACTTGGGGCCCACACCTATAGCCTAACTGGACCTCATAACTGTAACCTAACTGGGCCCCCAGAAGCAGCCCAACTGGGTCTTATAACTGTAACCCAGCTGGACCCCCAGAGGTAACCTAACCGTGGCCCACAAACTGGCCAAAGTGGGACCTTCAACTGTGGCCTAACTGGAGCCCACAAATTGACAGAGTTAAGACCTATGATGTAGCCTAACTGGAGCCCACAAACTGGCCAAAGTGAGACCTTCAACTGTGGCCTAACTGGAGCCCACATACTGGCCAAAGTGGGACCTTCAAGTGTGGCCTAACTGGAGCCCACAAATTGACAAAGTTAAGACCTATGATGTAGCCTAACTGGAGCCCACAAACTGGCCAAAGTGAGACCTTCAACTGTGGCCTAACTGGAGCCCACAAATTGACAAAGTTAAGACCTATGATGTAGCCTAACTGCAGCCCACAAACTGGCCAAAGTGAGACCTTCAACTGTGGCCTAACTGGAGCCCACATACTGGCCAAAGTGGGACCTTCAAGTGTGGCCTAACTGGAGCCCACAAATTGACCAAGTTGAGACCTACGATGTAGCCTAACTGGGGCCCAAAGTTATAGCCCAACTGGAGCCCAGGGTTATAACCCATCTTGGCTCTATGTCTCACCAATCACAAAAGCCACTGCAAGCCCACATAAAAACCATACAGCCCAGATCACACACATGGGGCCCACATGGACATGTTGGCTGGCATGGCTACACTCCCTTCTGCCATGCAATCCTTAAAACAATGTTGAATCAACGTGATTGATCTTTCAAACGTGATTGGTTTGTTTTGGCACATTTTCTGCAGGAATTTCACGAGTGCCCTATATTTGACTGTTTTGGTTGCATTTTAAATGAGACAAAACATTTTACGTACAAAACTGAGGTCAAGGGACTTAAAAACAGTGTAATAGGGGTTTACAGATGGCTCAGTTTAGCTCCCAGGTTCTTTTACTGCAGAGCTGCTGCTGTAACACATGCAGAATGTGATTCATTGTGTTGCTGAAATAAACAGGCCTTCCCTGAAAGGATTGTCGTCTTGGTGGCAGCAAAACCCATATGTACCGTATAGCTTTAATGGAGCTTGACAGTTGTGCAGGTCACTCAGGCCATGTGGACTATTGTCTCCTCATACATTCATGGATGCTAGCTTTTGAACTCTGCGCTGATAACAAGCTGGATGGTTCTAATCTTTAGTCCAAAGAATCCATGATGTCCAAAAAAAATTCCATATTTTGGTTTCCACATGACAATTTTCCACTTCTTCACACAATCTCAACTGAGCTCGGGCCTAGAGAAGTCTCCGGTGCTGTTTCTGGATCTGGTTATATCTGTTTTTTTCTTTGTGGTGTTTTAACTTGTGTCAGTGGAACACAGGGGCGAACTGTGTTGATGGTGTTGGGAAGTGTTGGGAAGTCCATGCAGTGTTTTCATTACAGAATCAGGTCTGTTTTTAATAGTGTCATCTGAGGGCCCAAAGATCACCACCATCCAGTACTAGTTCTGGTTCTTGTGTCTCGTTGACCACCTCGAAGGCCAATCGAACATGCCTCCTATCATACCCCATGTTGTCACCTGTTGCTAATTAACCAAAAAAATGCAACAACTCCTAAATATGTTAACAAACTAGGTGGTCTGGTTATGTTTGGGTTTGTTGAGTTTGGTTTGATTTGATAAAATGTTGTGTTTGGTTTGGTTCTGTCTGGTAGTGTTGGTTGGGTTTTTTGGTTTTATTCAGGTTTGGTCAGGTTGTATGGGTCTGATTTGATCGTATATAGTTTGGTTTTTAGTCGGGTTTGAATTTGTTTTGGGTTGGTTTGTTTCAATTTAGAGTTAAATTTAGTTGGTTGGGTTTGAGTTGTTTTGGATTGGGTTTGATTACGTTTGAATTTGTTTTGGGTTGGTTTGTTTCAATTTAGAGTTAAATTTAGTTGGTTGGGTTTGAGTTGTTTTGGATTGGGTTTGATTATGTTTGAATTTGTTTTGGGTTGGTTTGGTTCAGTTTGGAGTTGAATTTAGTTGGTTGGGTTTGAGTTGTTTTGGATTGGGTTTGATTATGTTTGAATTTGTTTTGGGTTGGTTTGTTTCAATTTAGAGTTAAATTTAGTTGGTTGGGTTTGAGTTGTTTTGGATTGGGTTTGATTATGTTTGAATTTGTTTTGGGTTGGTTTGGTTAAGTTTGGAGTTGAATTTAGTTGGTTGGGTTTGAGTTGTTTTGGATTGGGTTTGATTATGTTTGAATTTGTTTTGGGTTGGTTTGGTTCAGTTTGGAGTTGAATTTGGTTGGTTGGGTTTGAGTTGTTTTGGATTGGGTTTGATTATGTTTGAATTTGTTTTGTTTTGGGTTGGTTTGGTTCAGTTTGGAGTTGAATTTGGTTGGTTGGGTTTGAGTTGTTTTGGATTGGGTTTGATTATGTTTGAATTTGTTTTGTTTTGGGTTGGTTTGGTTCAGTTTGGAGTTGAATTTGGTTGGTTGGGTTTGAGTTGTTTTGGATTGGGTTTGATTACGTTTAAATTTGTTTTGGGTTGGTTTAGTTTAGGCCAAGTTAGGTTTTGGTCTGAGTTGAGGTAAATTTGTTTTTGTTTTTTTGGGTTTGGATTGGTTAGGTTTAGTTTGGCTTGAATTGTTTTGGATCTTTTAATAAATATTATTTAATGTTTATTTTTTACTTTGACAAATGCTCTTCTTGGAAATTTGCCATTGCAGTCTTTCACAGAATGGTGACCCTCTCCATCTTTACTGCTGGAAGATGCCGCCTCTCTGGAAAGCTCTTTTATACCCAATCATGTTACTCACCTGTTGCTAATTAACCTAAATAGTGGTGAGATGTTGCAGCAGGTGTTTTGTTTTAGCATTCCACGTCTTTACCACCTTTGTTGCTTTCAACCCACCTTTTCAAAACATGTTGGCATCAAATTAAAAATGTAATAAACAATAAAATTTAAAGTTATAATATTTGATATATTTTCTTTGTGCTATTTTCAATTAAATACATGGTTTAAACAGTTCCCAACTTTTTGGAAGCATTTTTTTACATTACAGGTCTTGTCAGATTATGCTGTATAAATCTAACTGCTAGAAATTTTAGGTGTCATGAGATTCTGGTAAAAATGCCACAACACCAGCTAAACAACCTGACCAACACACAAAAACCTATATACAATGCAAATAAACCTTTGTTTTCTTTTCTTTTCTTGTTTGCAGCTTTAAAAAGCTGTCTTGCCAGTGTAAAAATAGATTGAAGGGAAATTCTCAAGGTGAGTCATGAACTCAAAACAGTCTAACTGTCTAAAGAAAATAAAGAAAGATAATAAAAAGCTCTACAAACATAAACAAGAGATAATCAAGCAAATCATTTTCTACATGTGGGTTATTTTCTATTACCAACAAACAAGTTCTCAAAACAAGCTGCCCATCATGCAAATAAATCAGGCTTAAATTTGTCTGATTTGAAGTTTTATTTAATAAATTTGGCATAGTTGGTTTGGCTCAGTCTGGTTGTGCTGGTTGGGTTTAGATTTACATTCAGATTTGGTTTTATTTGGGTTTGAATTGTTTTGGGATTGGTCAGGTTGCCTGAGTTTGGTTTGATTGTGTTTGACTTGGTTTTAGTTGGGTTTATATTGTTTTGAGTCAGGTTGGTTTGGTTTGAGTCGTGTTAGATGTGTTTTGGTTTAGTCTGGTTTGAGTTGGATTTGGTTTAAATTGAGGAGATTTTGTTGGATTGTTTTAGTTGAGCTTGGGTTGTTTGGTTTAAGTTGGGTTTGATTTGGTTTTGATTAGTTTGAGTTGAGTTGGGTTTGAAGTGCTCTGGTTTGGTTTTGTGTGGTTTAAGTTGTTTTTTTGGTATAATGTGAATCTTAGTTGAGTTGGGTTGGATTTGTTTTGAGTTGCAAATAGAGAGGGCTTTGAATGCTTTGAGGTTGAGTTGTGTTTGGCTTGAGCTGATTAGTTTGAGTTAAGTTAGGTTTGGTTGTGATTAGTTTGACTTTGGTTTGGGTTGTGTTTGACTTGCATGGAGTTAATTAGTTTGAGTTGGATTTGGTTTAAGTTTGGTTGTGTTGGGTTGTGTTTGACTTGCATGGAGTTAATTAGTTTGAGTTGGATTTGGTTTGAGTTGGGTTGTGTTGATTTGAGTTGAGTTAATTAGTTTGAGTTGGATTTGGTTTAAGTTGGGTTGTGTTGGGTTGTGTTTGTCTTGCATGGAGTTAATTAGTTTGAGTTGGATTTGGTTTAAGTTGGGTTGTGTTGGGTTGTGTTTGACTTGCATGGAGTTAATTAGTTTGAGTTGGATTTGGTTTGAGTTGGGTTGTGTTGATTTGAGTTGAGTTAATTAGTTTGAGTTGGATTTGGTTTAAGTTGGGTTGTGTTGATTTGAGTTGAGCTGATTAGTTTGAGTTGGATTTAATTTGAGTTATTTGGTTCAGTTTCCTTCAGTTTGCTTCAGTTTGTTAGGTTCTTTGGTGTTCTGTCAGTTTTAGGGTTTGTTTGGTTTGATTTAGTTTAGTTTAGTTTGAGTTAGGCTGGATTAATTTGACTTGTGATGTTGGATTTTGTTTAGTTTGGTCTGGGTCATGTTGGTTGTGTACCGGTTGGGTCAGTTCGGTTTTGTTTAGTTCGGTTTTGATTTAGTTTGGGTTGGCTTGGTTAGGACTAATGTAGGTCCTTGGGATTTGGTTCTAGGCCCTAGTTTTTGGTCTGATTTGTGTTTAGTTTGTGGCTGATGCTTGTCTTTTACGATGTATTCCACACTGTGCTTTAAGCCATATAGCCACAGTGTGTCTGAGAACACTGAGGTGACTAAGCCTATTAATTCCAAAGTTTGAATAATTAACTCCAGAGCTGCTGTATCCTGAAGTCATTTGCTTACTTCCAGATTATGTGGTGCACAGTAAACAGTCGGCGTCTTTATTTTGCACAGCCTGCATCAACAGCACGGACACAAAAATACTAACTCGTGCGAACGAGCACAGCAGCCCGTCCCTTCAGGCAGGAGAGCTAAAGAGTTCAGCTTTAGACAGATGAGATAACAAACTGTGAGAATATGAGTTTGATCATAATGATCAGAGATAATGTATGTTTGGCCCCTCAAGCTTCTCCCTCTCTCTTTCTCTCTCTCTCACCCACACATACTTCACTTATAGATCAATAATAAAGATTAAACACGGCCCGAAAGGGGGGATGCTTTCACCTAAAATGTATTGCATCTCAAATCAAGGGCAGTCTCTCTCTCTCTCTCTCTCTCTCTCTCCTTCATATCATTGTCCTCTTTGCCCCCCCCACTCATTCTATACCTCTTTCTCTAGCTCTCTTCCTCTCTCTACCTCTCTCTACAGGCATTAAACCTGAATAAACCTCCCATTTGTCTTCACTCTCTCTTTTTAAATAAGACATTTATGTTCTCCCTTTAGCTGCTCAGTGTGGAAGGTAGGGATGGGCGATACCAATGATTTTCAATACGATCTGATACCAAATAATACCAAGGCTAACACCCCAATACCAATACTGATTATAATAAGATACAACAAAACTTAGCCTTTTAAAGCCTGAGGCATAAAAATTTTAATACTGGAGTGTTTATTAAACCTTCAATAAATACTACTACTACTAATACTAACAATAATAATAATAATAATAACAATAATAATAATAATAATTATTATTATTATTATTATTATTAGTAGTAGTAGTGGTAGTAGTATTAGTATTATTATTATTATCATAACTTAGAATTCTTTTTTTCTATATTGTACACTGTTTCATACATTCTGGATCTACTACGATCTTTGGTTCTCCACTAGTTCTCCACTTAGAAAAAAGGGAAAAGTAGTTCCTATACTACATCATTAGTTATGGTTATGGTTGTTTGATAACTTTGAGCTCCAGTTGGGTTATAAATTTGGGCCCCAGTTGGGTTATATCTTTGGGCCCTAGTTGGGATATAACTTTGGGCCCTAGTTGGGTTATAACTTTGGGAGCCACTTGGGTTATAACTTTGTGCCCTAGTTGGGTTATAACTTTGACCTCCTGTTGGGTTATAACTTTGAGCCATAGTTGGGTTAAAATTTTGGACCCCAGTTGGGTTATAACTTTGGACCTCAGTTGGGTTATAACTTTAGGCCCTAGTTGGGTTATAACTTTGGGCCCTAGTTGGGTTATAACTTGGGGCCACAGTTGGGTTATAACTTTGGACCCAGTTGGGTTATAACTTTGGACCCCAGTTGGGTTATAACGGTGGACCCCAGTTGGGTTATAACTTTGGGCCCTAGTTGGGTTATAACTTTGACCTCCAGTTGGGTTATAACTTTGGGCCCTAGTTGGGTTAAAATTTTGGACCTCAGTTGGGTTATAACGTTGGACCCCAGTTGGGTTATAACTTTGGGCTACAGTTAGGTTACAACTTTGACCTCCAATTGGGTTATACCTTTGGGCCTAGTTGGGCTATAGTTGTGGGTCCCAGTTGGGTCAGTTTGTCAGCCTCATTTGGGTTACAGTTGTGGGCCACACAACTGTTACTGGGGGGCCCATTTAGGCTACAGGCTATTCGGAATGTCCTCAATCAGAATAGTCTACACATGGATGTACTGTATTCCCATTGAGCTGTTAATCAGATTATCAACAGATTATCAGACTGAATGTAAATATAGGCCGTATCCAGAAAATATTCAACCAAGCGTGGCTCAGTGGTCAAATACAGCCCACTGATGAAGCACTAGAGGTTGGCTAACACCGCCAGTGCATCCATAGGCAAGCAACGTGGCCAGGTAGGGTATGTTCAAGGACACAAATAAGAAACTCTCTCCCTCTCTTTCTCTCTCTCCCTCTCTCTCTCTCTCTCTCTCTCTCTCCCTCTCTCTCTTTTTCCCTCTCTCTCTCTCTCTCTCTCTCTCTCTCTCAGTTGTTTTATAAACTCCTTTGTTTGGTCTTAATTAAGTGGAGCTTAGCTGGAGGGGAGGGGACAGTCGATACTGGACTTTGACCCCTGGCTAATGGAAGGTAAGCGTTTTGGCTACTTAAGTGGCAGAGGCACTAATCTCACTCGCAACTTGGCCTGCATTTAACAGGCTGGAGCTAAATTTAGACGGGGCAGGTAGGTGAGTGCGCATGTGCTTGAAAATGTGTATGTGGTGAGAGTTTTACTCTCTTTATAAGAAACAAACCACCAAGAATCACTTTCCAAATCTGACATCCTGCTGGTCCCCAAGACGAAGCACGATTATATACTCAATACTCATCAAACCATATCAGCTTATTAACTACAGCCGGAACGAGGAGCTCCACTTACAGACTGTCGTTCATCTGATTCTCTCTATACTTTATTACTCTGTTCTTTAATGATCAGGACCCCACAGGACCACCACAGAGCAGCTACTATTAGTGAGGTGGGTCATTCTCAGCACTGCAGTGACACTGACGTGGTGCTGGTGTGTTAGTTAGTGTGTGTTCTCAGTGTCACTGCCGGCCTGAGAATCGTCCACCAACCAAAACTATCCAGACAGCAGTGTCCTGTGGGCGGCGTCCTGTGTCCACTGATGAAGGACTAGAGAACACAAACTGTGCAGCAGCAGATGAGCTACTGTCTCTGACTTTACATCTACAAGGTGGACCAGCAAGTAGTAGGAGTGTCTAATAGAGTGGACAGTGAGTGGACACAGTGTGGCAGTGCTGAGAATGACCCCCCTCACTAATAGTATCTGCTCTGTGGTGGTCCTGTGGGGGTCCTGATCATTAAAGAACAGAGTAATAAAGTATACAGAGAATCAGATGAACTACAGTCTGTAAGTGGAGCTCCTGTGTGGTCAGTGGAGCTGATACTATCTTGATCTATTATTCATTTTCAGGACTCTGTGTTAGGAGGACCAGGCCAGGACAAGCAGAACTCATACAGGAGATCCTGGAAAGCAGCAGCAGCAGCAGCAGACTTTTCACACATTTCAGTCTCCCAGCCTGCACAGTGGACCACAGCCTTCCCTCCGTTTTTCCCTCTGACTGACCTGGACCTTCACGTCCACCCCCCCGGGTTACCAGCTGCAGTCAGGCGCTGAAGCAGCAGAATGCTGATTGGGTTTGTTCAAACACAGGACAGGTGATTCAGCCCTTAAGAGACACTGAGGTACATGTTGCCTGGCTGGCGGTCCAGCGTGCACCACGTTACCTGTGAGCTCGCTTTTATTTAGAAACCATGTTGTATATATGGACCAATCGAAATACTCCAAAGACAGAATTGACTAATTCACCCATCCACATCACTGAGTTCAGGAGTTCCAATAACTTCATGGCCACAGGTGTATAAAACCCACCACCTAGTCCTGCAGACTGCTTCTACACACATTAGTAAAGAGTGGGTCTCTCTCAGGAGCTCAGTGAACTCCAGCGTGGTACCGTGATAGGACGCCACCTGTACAACAAGTCCAGTGGTGAAGTTTCCTCACTACTAAATATTCCACAGTGGACTGTCAGTGGTGTTAGAACAAAGTGGAAGTGATTGGGAACGACAGCAACTCCGCCACCAAGTAGTAGAACACGTACAATGACAGAGCGGGTCAGCGGATGCTGAGGAGCATAGTGCACAGAGGTCACCAACTTTCTACAGAGTCAATCACTACAGACCTCCAAACTTCATGTGGTCTTCAGATCAGCTCAAGAACAGAGTGTAGAGAGCTTCATGGAATGGGTCTCCATGGTCGAGCAGCTGCATCCAAGCCTTACATCACTAAGCACCAACTTACATCGTGTTCTCTGGAGTGACCAATCACGCTTCTCCGTCTGATAAACTGATGGTTCGGGGTTGCGTGGTTGCTAGGAGATGAATGGTCAAACATTACCACAAACACTCTCCTAAACCGTGTGGAGAGACTTCCCAGAAGAGCTGTAGCTGTTATAGCTGCAAAGGTTGGGCCGACATCATATTAAACCCTATGTGGTAAGAATGGGACGTTAATCAAGGTCATATGCATATGAAGGCAGACGAGCGAGCCAAACCAGCCCATACTCATCTAAACCAAACCAACATAATTGTAATCAGACCAGTGTGGACCAAACCAAAAGAAGCCAAACCAGTCTATACTCATCTAAACCAAACCAACATAATTGTAATCAGATCAGTGCAGACCAAACCAAAACAAGCCAAACCAGCCCATACTCATCTAAACCAAACCAACATAATTGTAATCAGATCAGTGCAGACCAAACCAAAACAAGCCAAACCAGCCCATACTCATCTAAACCAAACCAACATAATTGTAATCAGATCAGTGCAGACCAAACCAAAACAAGCCAAACCAGCCCACATTCATCTAAACCAAACCAACATAATTGTAATCAGATCAGTGCAGACCAAACCAAAACAAGACAAACCAGTCTATACTCATCTAAACCAAACCAACATAATTGTAATCAGACCAGTGCAGACCAAATCAAAACAAGACAAACCAGTCTATACTCATCTAAACCAAACCAACATAATTGTAATCAGATCAGTGCAGACCAAACCAAAACAAGACAAACCAGTCTATACTCATCTAAACCAAACCAACATAATTGTAATCAGACCAGTGCAGACCAAACCAAAACAAGCCAAACCAGCCCATACTCATCTAAACCAAACCAACATAATTGTAATCAGATCAGTGCAGACCAAACCAAAACAAGACAAACCAGTCTATACTCATCTAAACCAAACCAACATAATTGTAATCAGACCAGTGCAGACCAAATCAAAACAAGCCAAACCAGTCTATACTCATCTAAACCAAACCAACATAATTGTAATCAGATCAGTGCAGACCAAACCAAAACAAGACAAACCAGTCTATACTCATCTAAACCAAACCAACATAATTGTAATCAGACCAGTGCAGACCAAACCAAAACAAGCCAAACCAGCCCATACTCATCTAAACCAAACCAACATAATTGTAATCAGACCAGTGCAGACCAAACCAAAACAAGCCAAACCAGCCCACATTCATCTAAACCAAACCAACAGATCAGTGCAGACCAAACCAAAACAAGACAAACCAGTCTATACTCATCTAAACCAAACCAACATAATTGTAATCAGATCAGTGCAGACCAAACCAAAACAAGACAAACCAGTCTATACTCATCTAAACCAAACCAACATAATTGTAATCAGATCAGTGCAGACCAAACCAAAACAAGACAAACCAGTCTATACTCATCTAAACCAAACCAACATAATTGTAATCAGACCAGTGCAGACCAAACCAAAACAAGCCAAACCAGCCCATACTCATCTAAACCAAACCAACATAATTGTAATCAGACCAGTGCAGACCAAACCAAAACCAGACAAACCAGCCCATACTCATCTAAACCAAACCAACAGATCAGTGCAGATCAAACCAAAACAAGCCAAACCAGCCCATACTCATCTAAACCAAACCAACATAATTGTAATCAGACCAGTGCAGACCAAACCAAAACAAGACAAACCAGCCCATACTCATCTAAACCAAACCAACAGATCAGTGCAGACCAAACCAAAACAAGCCAAACCAGCCCATACTCATCTAAACCAAACCAACATAATTGTAATCAGACCAGTGCAGACCAAACCAAAACAAGACAAACCAGCCCATACTCATCTAAACCAAACCAACAGATCAGTGCAGATCAAACCAAAACAAGACAAACCAGCCCATACTCATCTAAACCAAACCAACATAATTGTAATCAGATCAGTGCAGACCAAACCAAAACAAGACAAACCAGTCTATACTCATCTACACCAAACCAACATAATTGTAATCAGACCAGTGCAGACCAAACCAAAACCAGACCTAACCAAGAATCAATCTAAACGATCATAATTAAACCACACTCAGATAAACCATAAAAAGTAGGTTAGTTATGGACTGGAACTGAATTCACCAGTAGAAGTGCTGGTAACCACCAGTCCACTGGATGCAAAGTGTATGTATGATGTATGATTACAATAACAGAAGTAACATAAGACATTCTTTAAAGAAGTCAGATTTGGGAGGGAGGTGGCCCCCTCAGACCCCATTTAGCACCAGCCTTGTTGATCTTCTTTATTGCTGCCTGTTGCATCCAGAGCCAAAGTCAGAGATCAGAGTTTTAGAATAATCATTGCTCTACTTTGCACAGGGCACTACTCTGGGGGATATAGTGAATTTAATAAACGTATCACTTTGAAAAGGTGATAAATAACAATTGCTACTCCTTTTTATACCGTACGTGTTACACGCCCCATATAAAAGAACGAGACAGTGAGGCAGTGTTTCTGGTTTAAGCTCTCAAGTCCATCTGAGAGTGTTTCCTTCATCTGCCTGAAACTACACCAACCTAAATAATCATAATCAAACCAAACCAAGCAGACCATCCCAATCCATATCACACCAAAATCAAGAAAACTGGATCAAATCAGTCCAAACCAAGACTGGTCAAACCACACCATACTCATCTAAACCTAAAACTAAACTTAACCAACATAAACAATCATAATCAGACCAATCTACAACTAACCAAACACAAATAGACCAAACCAAATCAGGCCATACTGATCTAAACCAAACCAACATCATTATAATCAGACCAGAATAACCCCAAACCACACCAAACAAAACAGGCCAAGCCAACCCATACTTACCTAAACCAGACCAAACCAACATAAACAATCATAATCAGACCAATCTACAACTAACCAAACACAAACAGACCAAACCAAATTAGGCCATACTCATCTAAACCAAACCAACATCATTATAATCAGACCAGAATAACCCCAAACCACACCAAACAAAACAGGCCAAGCCAACCCATACTGATCTAAACCAAACCAAACCAAACCAACATAATTATAATCAGACCAGACCAAACCCAAACAAGAACAAACCAGCCCATACTAATCTAAACCAAATCAACATCATTATAATCAGACCACACCAGACCAAACTTATTAAAGTACTTATACCCATAATTATTGAAACCAAACCATCATTATAATCAGACCAGAATAACCCCAAACCACACCAAACAAAACAGGCCAAGCCAACCCATACTTAATCAGACCAATCACATCAAACCCAAACCTATCCAAACCAACCCATACTGATCTAAACTAAACCAACATAATTATAGTCAGACCAAGCATACCAAACCAGCCCACACTGATCTAAACCAAACCAAACCAACATAATTATAATCAGACCAGACCAAACCCAAACAAGAACAAACCAACCCATACTCATCTTAACTAAAACAAACCAACTTAATTATAATCAGACCAGGCCAAATCTAAACCTGTCCAAACCAGTCCTAGATAGTTATTTAAAGTCCTAGATACCAGTCTTAGATAGTTATTTAAACCAAATCAACATCTTTATAATCAGACCAAACTTATTGAAATATTTATACCCATAATTATTGAAACCAAACCAACATCATTATAATCAGACCAGACTAAGCCCAAACCACACGAAACAAAACAGGCCAAGCTAACCCATACTTACCTAAACCAGACCAAACCAATATAACAGTTATAATCAGACCAAACAAAACAGGCCAAGCCAACCCATACTTACATAAACCAGACCAAACCAATATAACAGTCATAATCAGACTAAACAAAACAGGCCAAGCCAACCCATACTTACCTAAACCAGACCAAACCAATATAACAGTTATAATCAGACCAAACAAAACAGGCCAAGCCAACCCATACTTACCTAAACCAGACCAAACCAATATAACAGTTATAATCAGACCAAACAAAACAGGCCAAGCCAACCCATACTTACCTAAACCAGACCAAACCAATATAACAGTTATAATCAGACTAAACAAAACAGGCCAAGCCAACCCATACTTACCTAAACCAGACCAAACCAATATAACAGTCATAATCAGACTAAACAAAACAGGCCAAGCCAACCCATACTTACCTAAACCAGACCAAACCAATATAACAGTTATAATCAGACCAAACAAAACAGGCCAAGCCAACCCATACTTACCTAAACCAGACCAAACCAATATAACAGTCATAATCAGACTAAACAAAACAGGCCAAGCCAACCCATACTTACCTAAACCAGACCAAACCAATATAACAGTTATAATCAGACTAAACAAAACAGGCCAAGCCAACCCATACTTACCTAAACCAGACCAAACCAATATAACAGTTATAATCAGACTAAACAAAACAGGCCAAGCCAACCCATACTTACCTAAAGGTATGGACTGGAACTGAATTCACCAGTGGAAGGGCTGGTGACCACCAGTCCACTGAAGGTGTAAACAGTCCTAGACCAGGAGAACCAATCTGATCTCCTTTTTGATCTACAAACAGACCTATGTATCAGCTTCCCTACGCTGTCCTGTATTATAGTGATTGGAACGAGGCCCGTTCACCGCATTTACCGCGTCGGCCCACATCAGCGGTTACGTCCACAGCCGCGGCTTGGCTAAAAGTCCGACTAGCACAATCAGCTCATCCCAATTGAGCTGAATTGGTTTGCCCTATAATTACAGATAGGTGAACGAGAGATAGAGGGAGTTGAAAGAGGGTGCGGTACGCCATCGGGGGCCTCCCCCCTATCTCTGGTGCTCGCAGAGCCTTGAGGTTGCAGAGCAAAGCATGAAAAGTGCTTATGCCAGCATCACGGCACGGGAATGGATCTCGACTTAAGAAATTAAATCTGATAAAGGAAGCCGAGCCTCAGATATTTCCTTATCCCGACGTTACCTCCAGGTAATGAAAGTTCGGGCAGGACGAGAAGAAATTACCTGCCTTCCACGTTTCGTTTACACTTTGATCTGCAAATGAAATGAAATTATTAAATTTCACACACTCCGCATTGGCACACTCATGAGGTAATCACATTTCTTATTTCAGGCTAAAGCAATTTGTGGATGCACTTTCTATCACGAATTAATCGCTTTTTCCCGCCGCTGACGTCTGGGGCAGATTGCCTCGGCGTCAACAGGCGCGTGTCAGTTTTGGCTTTGAGTAAATGTTTAGTCGTAACGCAACGCCGCGCCGTTAGAGGTGTCATTACTGTCGCTTGTCATTCCAGCCATCATGAACCGCAGTGACATTTAGATCCAATTTTGCTGCGGATTAAAGAGGAGTGCAATCTTATTGGTTCCAGATGCTTCCAGATGGATGGCCTACGCGTGTAATAAGCCAGTGAGGGCTTCGATCCGCTGTAAGGACATGACAAACATCTATATACAGTAAACTCAGTCACAGTGCAGTTACACAGATTAAAAATAAAACAGATCAGATTAAATACAAACATCACATATAGAACCTAACTTCCACTAACTGGCCACTTTATTAGAAACACCCACCTTGTGCCTTTATTAACTGGCCACTTTATTAGAAACACACCCATTCTGCCTTTACAAACTGGCCACTTTATTAGAAACAGACCCTTTCTGTCTTCACAAACTGGCCACTTTATTAGAAACATCCACCTTGTGCCTTTATTAACTGGCCACTTTATTAGAAACACTCGCCTTGTGGTTAAATTAACTGGCCACTTTATTAGAAACACAACCATTCTGCCTTTACAAACTGGCCACTTTATTAGAAACAGACCCTTTCTGCCTTTACAAACTGGCCACTGTATTAGAAACAGACCCTTTCTGCCTTCACAAACTGGCCACTTTATTAGAAACACCCACCTTGTACTTCCACTAACTGGCCACTTTATTAGAAACAGACCCTTTCTGCCTTCACAAATTGACCACTTTATTAGAAACAGACCCTTTCTGCCTTTACAAACTGGCCACTTTATTAGAAACAGACCCTTTCTGCCTTCACAAACTGGCCACTTTATTAGAAACACCCAACTTGTACTTCCACTAACTGGCCACTTTATTAGAAACACCTACCTTGTGCTTCCACTAAACAGGCCACTTTATTAGAAACACCCACCTTGTAATTCCACTAACTGGCCATTTTATTAGAAACACCAACCTTGTGCTTACAATAACTGGCCATTTTATTAGAAACACCAACTTTGTGCTTACAATAACTGGCCATTTTATTAGAAAAACACACAGTGTGCTTACAATAACTGGCCACTTTATTGGAAACACCCACCTTGTGCCTTTATTAACTGGCCATTTTATTGGAAACACAAACCTTGTGGTTCTATTAACTGGCCACTTTATTAAAATATACCCACCTTGTGCTTCCCAAACTGGCCACTTTATTAGAAACACTTATCTTGTGCTTCCACTCACTGGCCACTTTATTAGAAACACTTATCTTGTGCTTCCAATAACTGGCCACTTTATTAGAAACAACAACCTTGTGCTTCCAATAACTGGCCACTTTATTAGAAACATACACCTTGTGACTTTATTAACTGGCCACTTTATTAGAAACACGCACCTTGTGCATTTATTAACTGGCCACTTTATTAGAAACAACCACCTTGTGCTTCCACTAACTGGCCACTTTATTAGAAACAGCAACGTTGTGCTTCCAATAACTGGCCACTTTATTAGAAACAACAACCTTGTGCTTCCAATAACTGGCCACTTTATTAGAAACATACACCTTGTCCCTTTATTAACTGGCCACTTTATTAGAAACACCCACCTTGTGCCTTTATTAACTGGCCACTTTATTAGAAACACACATCTTGTGGTTCTATTAACTGGCCACTTTATTAGAAACACCCACCTTGTGGTTCCATTGACTGGCCACTTTATTAGAAACACTTAGCTTGTGCCTTTGCTAACTGGCCAACTTTAATAGAAACACTCAGCTTGTGCCTTTGCTAACTGGCCATTTTATTAGAAACACCCACCTCGTGCCTTTATTAATTGGCCACTTTATTAGAAACACCCACCTTGTGTTTACACTAACTGGCCACTTTATTAGAAACACCAACTTTGTGCTTACAATAACTTGCCACTTTATTAGAAACAACAACCTTGTGCTTCCACTAACTGGCCCCTTTATTGGAAACACAGGCTTGTTGAGAGTGGTTCGGAAGGTTGAAGGTTTGGTGTCTTGCTTAAGGGCACTTAAGGGAATAGAACCAACAACCTTCCGCTCACAAGGCCGTCTACCCAACATCCACCACAGTAAATCTTCTAAAAACTTAAAACCTACATCTCTTTCATATTTTATGTTTTCACTCACGACACGTGTGTCCCAGCGTCCTGCTGTTGTTAGTACAGAGCCGAGTCTCTAACCGCAGGCCAGCGGAGCCACGGAGGAGGGGTTTCTGATAAAGTGGCCGACGGGTGCAGGTTCATGTCTCCTCTGTTTTGATTGGAAAGTACAGTGGTTTTAATGAGAAGCTGCGAGATGTCTGACACTTTTGCTTCTCCTCCCCGGGGAAGGCGTACCTGCCTAGGTGTTTCAAAAGGGGTCGCAGCAGGTTGAAATCATCCCTAATAGCTTCCCTGAGGTATTCACTCCTGGCGGTGCCAGAGAAGGTGACTCCATCTACAGCTGTCTGAGCTGTCAGGACTTTCTAAGGAGGTTTCCGGGGTGAAGAAAATATGTCTCGCTTGTTCTCTCGTGTTGAAACAAAGCTGTACTTTAATGGCACACTGGTTATCCTCGGCGTGTAGGAGCCGACGCTGGAGATTTGCAGAGGCACTTTAATCTTTAAACACGGCGTATGTTTCAGCGCCGAGACAAACCGTGCCCTGCCCGTAATCCACAGCAGGCTATGTCTGAGTAAATGTTTGGGAGATGAAAGCTAGAGCGAGACTGTTTGTGTCCTGATTAGCGGAGCGCCGTCGCTCGCTGTTTGTGTTGCTAAACATTATCACTTTCGGGGCGAAGTCTTCTTTTAACCTTGTCTTGTTTGGCATATAGTCAGTGATCACTGTCGGCGTCCATGCTTGTCTCCTTCGACTGTTCACGGCAACGTTATGTAACGACTGTACCGTAAATAACAGCTTTGGAATCGTTCTGATGGGACTCTGACTTATTATCGGGAGAACGGCGTCTCGGTCGTTCCCACTCCGGGTCCGGAACGCCTGCTGTAGCGCTACGTATCTGTGGAGGAGCGAGTACGAGACCTCTCTGGAGAACGTTAAACACAAAGGACTTGTTTTTCTGAAGGGTGGGACTTTCTCAACTCCATGTTTGAGTATTCTAAACTTTCATTTCTCTGCAAAGAGCTATGTTGCATGGTCGGACCCCCTAAGCCCCCCAAGCCGAGCAGATCCTGAGGATCCTCTGTAGTTCTTTTATCAATCATGACACTTATCATCCCCACCCACCCCAGGATAACCCCACCCCAACTCATCCGTTTGATAATCTGTACCCAATGCCAACCTGCCAATGCCCGCCCCCAACCACAACTGCTTAATAACACCACCCACTGGATAACACACACCAACCCACCTGCTGGACAAACCCTCCCGCCAACCCATCACCCGGATAACTCCCCAATCCTGTGGCCCTATAAAAACCTCCACCCACCTGATAATCACCCCCAACCCACCCACCGGCTAACCCCACTAAACCCACCAACCCACCCACCGGATAAGCCCACCCCCACTCACCCGTTTGATAATCTGTACCCCCTGCCAACCAGCAGAAGCCCCACCCACCCAAACTGCCAAATAACACCACCCACCGGATAACACCCCCCAAGCCACCTGCTGGACAAACCCTCCCGCCAGCCCATCACCCAGATTCCAACCCAAACCCAACTCCCCATTCCTCTGACCCTATAAAAAGCTCCACCCACCGGATAACCACCCCAACCCACCCACCAGATAACCACACCCATCCTCCCACCAGATAACCCCCTAATCCTCCCGCTGTATAAAGCCCTCCCAGCCACCTAATAACTGCCCCAACCTACTCGTCTAATAACCACCCCACCAACCCACCGGATAACCCCACTCCACCAAACCCTCTGATAACCCCACCCCCACTCACCCAGTTGATAATCTGTACCCCCTGCTAACCGCCAGAAGTCCCCAAACCACACCTGCCAGATAACATCACCCACCCACCAGATAACACCAAGCAACCCACTCACCGGACAACCCCTCCCGCCAACCCATCTAACTCCCCAATCCTCCGGACCTATAAAAATGTCCACCCACATGATAACCACTCCCAACCCCCCGGCCGGATAACCCCACTAACCCCACCAACCCACCCACCAGAATAACCCCACCAACCCCACTGGGATAACCCCCTAATTCTGCCTCTGTATAAAACCCTCCCAACCACCTGATAACTGCCCCAACCCACTCGCCTGATTAACCACCCCAGCCCATCCACTGGATAAACACCCCCACTGCCAGTCTCCTCGCTGGAGAACCCCACCAACACAACTGTATTTCACACTTTGCCTATGGATTATATAGGATCGTGACCACAGTATTACAGGACATACTGCACCCCTGCCTTCTTTAGGCGTTCTATCAAAGATGTTCTGCAGAAGAGCACCGAAATCAGACTGAGAAAACATCAAGATCCTCAGTGAGATCATCCTCGTCCACATTAGCATTCATTCCTGATTCCTGTACATCATCACTTCGACGTAAAGTATTTCTTTAATAGTTTAGAATCCTTATGGAATATTAATGAGCCTGATGTAATTAATGTCCATGAATGTTGGTCGTCACATTGCGTTTGTGTTGTTTTGCTTACAGTCGGAGAGAAAATGAGGAATGAAAGAAATTAGGGCCGTTAATGGCAACATGTTTATTGGTCTTAATTACCTTAAACGCTTAACGTGTTACGAATTCGCAACAGAGTCGGTGCAGAACCATCGACCGGAACCAAGTTTCCAAACAGATTGTGATTCACTCACTTTAAAACTTTCCAGAAAAAAAAAACCTGATGAAGTTCTGCTCCCAAATAAACCCAGAGGTCATGACAACGTGCACCCACTACTCGTCCCCACACTGTGACAAAAACCAACTGTGAAGTCGCAGTACTGGCTGCTGGTTTTAATACCTGTATAGTAACCTTGTGAAAGATTGTAGCCCTTCGCGCTTCAAGTACAGCTCGGCTTGAGCCACCGTCACTCAAGATTCATGGAAGACACGCGACAAGAAGCTTCTCCGTCCTGGCACCCAGATGGTGGACTCTCTCACCGAACTCTGAGCAAACTCTCTCATGGTCTTCAAGCGCAGGCTGAAGACCACCGTCTCTTTGTGAAGCACTTATAAGCACTGATCTACTGAAGCATTGGTATAAACCCGGGGTATTTAATTAGAGTCAGTAGGTCCAGTTAGAGGAGATCTAACTGGTGTTTCTTACTTACTTCAATTAAAACAAGAGCTTCATTAAAATCCATCCCAGAACCATTCCTGGTTAAACAGTTCGCTGTTGACTTTTCAGTTTTTAGAGCTCGTTATTCTCTCTGACTCGCTTTAGTCTCCGGCTGCTGCTCCTCGCTTCGTATCTCGCCTGTGTGTGTGCGCCGCATGCCCCAATGTGCACAGATCTGATTGGCTGATCTGATTGGCCTTCGGTAATCTTACAGCGCACGCGATTGGTCTCTGAGTTCTCTGTGCTGTAAAGCCTGTATACCGTAAAGGCGATAAAAGGTGTTGCTCTGTGTCTAATCTTATATTTTGTTGTCTTCTTTCTAGGTATCAGCACTGGCGCTTGTTTATGGCAGTGTTTGAGCTCAACAGTAGTTTGGACTTGTTTGGAAATCTGTTTGTACTAGATGGAGATACTGGCTGTGTCTCAAATCCTACTGATCTCCTACATAGGCAGCATTTTAAATCATAGTATGTACTCCCAACATGTAGACTGTCCCAATTCTTACATACCTTAAACATACTGTCTACTGAGGAACCTTATTTACACCTGATTTTAAGAAGCATCGGACTCTTCCTCAGACACTAAGACAATCCCATGATGCACTGCAGGCTAATCTAGGAGCAGTGAAGTGGTTTTAAAATGTGAGTTATTTTATTCTCTGGGGTTTTAATGTGTTTCTGGTCATATAATCACAGAGAACAGTATTTTATTATCAACTCTGTAACGAGTCCTTCAACATTTACACTTTATACTCCAGACATTAGCATTTATGTTAGCAGATTTTTAAGCCTCGGGCTATTGTTTCGAATGCCGGCCGGTAGCTTAGCAACCAGCTAAACCTCCGGTGGCGTGCTGCAGTGGGGGAACAAGCCGTGACGCAGTCTCTCTCTAACTAGAGCGTCTCAGTAATCTGTTTTATGAGGAGAGATGAGGAGAGAACGCAGCTCCTTACACACTCACTACCTAGACAGCCTACTTAGACACTCACTAGGGTTTGGGACACACCCACATACTCCACATGACCCACTCACAGCAGCGCAACACACACTAACACACCATGTAGACTACATCTACGTACCTTTTCATGTTTTTCCTGGCTTGCCTACCAAGGCGGTAACACGGTCTTCTAAACAAGGGTAACGTTAGCGATACGTTAGCTAGAGATTGGGGTGAAGCGGCTCTACACAGTCTTCCTACTGGGCTGAAGAGGATAAGAGGTCAACAGCACTGTCACCGTGTACAGCACTCAATGTGAAGGTTACAGCTGAACGAGGACTCGCTCCAATCAAAACAAGTTCTCACACAGAACTTTTCCATTACACATCATTTAATAGCTCTGAAATATATTCAGGTAGGTGTGAACGTTTCAACTAAAACAAAGGCTTATTACATTAATGCATAGTGGTGCTTGAGAGTTTGCAAACCCTTTAGAATTTTTTAATATTTCTGCATAAATTAAACCCAAAAAATCAAAGGAGTTTCACACACAAGTCCTAAAAGTGGATACAGAGAACCAAATCAGGCTAATGAGACTAAAACATTAGAGCTGGTTATTTTTTTATTAATGAAAATGATCTAGTATTTTATATCGGGGAGGGTAAACGTGTGTGAACCTCCAGGATTATCAGCTAATCCCAAAGCAAAATTAGAATCAGGTGTGTTCAGTCAGTGAGATGGTGATCAGGCATGAGTTCTGTTTTATTTGAAGATCTGAGATCAAAGTCTGATCTTCAGAACACGAGTTTGTATATCAGCACCAACACAGGAGGTCCTAAGAAACGTCAGAACACCAGCTTCTGAAGCTCCTCAGGCTCCTCGGGCTCTACAGAGTGTGGACTCCACAGTCAAATAGATTGTGTACAAATGGAGGCCATTTAAGGTTTAAGGTCCACCAACAGATACCACTTCAAGACTAAAGCGTGTAATAATCTCTGAGGTCACAAAGGAGCCCAGGGTCACTTCTAAGCAGCTAAAGGCCACAGTGGCTAAAGATAATGTTTATGAGTCCACCATCTGGAGAGGCAGGGCTGTAAGGAGAAACCGACTGATCTCCAACTAGAACATCACTGACCATCTGTAGTTTGATCAGAATCACATGCTCAAACCAGAAGGCTTCTGGAACAGTGTTTTGTGGAGACCCAAACAGATCTTTTTGGGTAAAATGAGAAGTCTAGAGAAATTAAAACACTGCATAAGATCCAGCATAAGAACCTGATCCCACCTGTGAAACATGGTGGTGGTAGTATCATACTTTGGGCCGCTTTTGCTACAGCATGGCTCACCAGCTATAATAAAACAAGGAATTATGAATTCTAGCAGCAAAAAAATTCTAAAAGAAGATATGAAGACGTCTGTCTGGGAACTGGATCTCAGGAGAACGTGGCTCATGCAGCAGGACAATGACCCTCAACACACAAGTGCTTCTACCAAAAATGGATAAAGACGAATAATGTTAATGGTTGGAGTGACCAAGGTAAAGTCCAGACCTTAATCCTATAGAGATGTTGGACCTAAAGTGAGCTGTTAAGGTAAAGAGACCCACCAACATCCCAGAGTTGGAGCTGTTCTGTTTGGAGTAATGAGATATAAGTCCTCCAAGGTGATGTCAATGATGGATCAACAGTTACTAGAAATGTTTATCTGCAGTTATTACTGCACAAGAGTATCACAGCAGATACTGACAGTACAGGATCACATACTTTTACCCTATTAGATATGAATACTGAACATTTTCATCAATAAATAAATAACCAAGTATAATATTTTGTTTTTTATGAAAATCTGGTTCAATTTGAGACCAAATGTATGCAAAAATATGGAAAATTCTAAATGATCCACAAACTTTTGAGCACTTGTGTGCGTTAAAGTAACGAGTATATATTTGTTTTTGCTTTAATAGAATCGCTGACCTTCTCCGGCGCAGTGTTTACCGAGCCGAGCTGCCGTATCGGTTATTTTATTACATCTGCTCGTGATATTTTTGTTTGTCTTGCCTTTAATTTGGACTATAATATCATCATTACTTTCCTGCTCTCCACATTATTTTTCATTGTGTCTTGACGTGCCATTAATTATGCAGTGATAAAGTAATGAAGTCCAGCTCGCGTCCTCATTATCTTCCCCTTCACGGCGGCACTCATGCCAAGGGTGACTTCATTCGAGAGGTCACCTCGAATCACATTAAAAACCGGCTATTTGGGTCTCTATGGTACACGGGCAGCTCTAGTCCTGCCTCATACTCGCACAGAAGCTTCTCAGTTAAGCAGTATATCTGAAGGGAATCTGAGTTGAAGGGAAACACAAAATCAGACCCATTAACTCTCGACTGTCTCTATCTGTCAATCAGACTATGCTTTGTTTAGGATTTAATAATATGATCCATATGTACTACTGATACGTTTGTATCCAAAGTTTGTCTTTTGTAAAAACTAGGGTTGGAGTTACGATTAGCTAACCCTAACTGCCCATCCAGTGTGGTCTGATGCCGAACAACTGCCCATCATGTGCATCTGATGCTGAACAACTGCCCATCCTGTGCAATCTGATGTCAAACAGCTGCCCATCCTGTGGGGTCTGATGCCAAACAGCTGCCCATCCTGTGCAGTTTGATACTGAACAACTGCCCATCCTGTGGGGTCTGATGCCAAACAGCTGCCCATCCTGTGTGGTCTGATACTGAACAACTGCCCATCCTGTGCTGTCTGATGCTGAACAACTGCCCATCCTGTGCGGTCTGATGTCAAACAGCTGCCCATCCTGTGTGGTCTGATGCTAAACATCTGCCCATCCCGTGTGTCTGATACTGAACAACTGCCCATCCTGTGTGGTCTGATACAGAACAACTGCCCATCCTGTGTGGTCTGATGCTGAACAACTGCCCATCCTGTGTGGTCTGATACAGAACAACTGCCAATCCTGTGTTGTCTGATGCTGAAACAACTGCCCATCCCTTGTGGTCTGATGCTGAATAAATATACAGACTACTATTAACATTAATATTAATAATAATGTAGCGATTCATGATTAAAATGCATAGAGTAAGAAGATGGCATTATCATTGTTACATAAAGAATATATATATATATATATATATATATATATATATATATATATATATATATATATATATATATATATATATATATATATATATATTACACATAGTATTTTATATATATATACATTTAAAGCACAATTTTTATGGCATACAGGGAAATCTGTATTTAAAACATCTCAGAAATTATAATTGTTACATATTATAATGATAAATTAACACATACTTATAATAATGTAAAATAATAAATGTAAAAACTATTACTATTATTATTATTAATAATAAATATAGGAACTATATAATACATATGGGACACTATGCGGTATTATTGCCTATAGGGTGTGGGACGTATGGGACAGACTGTAGTAATAACAGGCGGTGACTGTATAAAATGCGGCCGGTGTGTATTTGTGTACGTGCATGTGTATGTGCAGGATGCGTCACCGTGGCGAATGTGTGGAGCGGTGTGACGGAGCGGATTGGGCACATTTGGCCTTGTTTTATCTGAGAGCGGAATGTGACGGTAAATTACACACCTGACAGCGGCTGATAAACGCGTTTGGCGGGAAGCCCAAAGCCTGGCCACTCGCTCGGTCACGCTTTCCCCTCCAATTAAAACGGCCTCCTTAAGCCTGTGAACCGCTGCAATTCCTCAACTGACTCCAGCCGGCTGAGATGTGTGGCCAATGCCGTGTGAATTGGAAAGCCTCGGGTTTGAAAATCAATTTGCGCCGTCTCTCTCTCTCTCTTTCTCTCTCTCTCTGTCGCTCTCTCTCTCTCTCTCTCTCTCTGTCTCTGTCTCTCTCTCTCTCTCTCTTTCTCTCTCTCTCTCTCTCTCTCTCTCTCTTGTTTTCTCTCTGTGCCGCTGGTTGAGGGGAAAGCAGTTCATTTGCGGAATTGATCCGGTGGTAAAAATATCCATGCTGGTTGAGCTGCAGTGTAAAGCATTGTAATGCTGAATAAGAGATTGGACGCTGAAGTGTGGTGGAGGCTGGCTGATAGAGAAATGTTCTCCATTTAACCCTGACAGATTTGGCGGGGGTGTTGGAGGGGGTTGGTGGGGGGGCTTGGCTTTGCTTACTGCTTGCTTTACTTACAGATCTGGACTGGCTGATCACAGTACAGTGTGTCACAGTACAGAACCCTCTCACTGCGGTCGGCTCGTTTATTATCAGACAGCCGACTGGACCAATGACATACTTGGACTTGGTCGTCACTGTCCAATCTTGTCAATTTTCATTTCTCTACATCTGTAAGCACTTCCTCCCAGTGCCTCCAGAGGTCGCAGTCTCCTGAATACTAGGTAACTCTGAACATATACATACACACCTCTTGCACGCGCTCACTCTTATTGTCATCACACACACCTGATAGCTCGTTAGCGCACCCTTAAAACCCAGCCATGCATGGCCCTCAGTCCATGTCCATAACCTGTCCGTGGTCACAGGCCAGCGTCTGACGAGCCTCCCCGTAGGTCCATCATCTCCTGGACCCCTCGAGCCTGCAGACTCGCTGACCTGCCTGAGCACTCACCTCCTGTCGTCTGAGCCTTCCCCCCTGACGTCTCTACCCCACGCTGGGTCTCCACGCTGTGAGGTTGGAGACTGTTCATCTCGTTCCTGTTGGAGACTGTTCATCTCGTTCCTTCTAGCGAGCGTTCTCCCCGGCTTACGTGACTCTTGAAACTAGTGACTGTGTTCTTACGCTCCACCCGGGAACGAAGAGAGTGGTGTACACCCCCACAGGGATCCTCTCCTGGCGAGCTCCTGGAATTAGCTCCGGGTTTTCTCTCCAGCATTCAGGGAGCTACCCTGTCATCCACTGCTCAGACGGGAGAACCACGCCTGGGGTCCTCGAGGCTCTGTGGCTAACAGCAGCGGCTACCTCGACACTCACTGCTTCCCCTGGCTGCCTCGGACGCCAGCTCACCGGGTCTCCCGGGACTTTAGCCTCATGATGAACGGACCAACAGAAATGCTCCAAAATAGCTTGGAAAAAATGCCGGTTCCATTACCTCACATTGAAAGTAAAGATAAAGTTTTTGGCCTCTCCTGTAAACTTGCTTAAAGGCAAAGCTCTCGATTTACCGATGAACCAACGTTCCTACTCTCACCTGTGATCACAAGCTTTGGGGAGTGACAGAAAGAGTGAGATATGGATACAAGCTGTCGAAATTAGTTTTCTCTGTGGGGTGTCATATATATATGACACCCCACAGAGACACCCCCCCTCATATAATCAAGCTTGATTATATGAGGGAGGCTCAGAGTCAAGCTACTCCTCCACGTCGAAAGAAACCAGCTTTTCCGGACATGTTGGACTGGGAGGAGACACGGGGGAAGACCTAGGACACACAGGAGGGATTATATCTCTCGGCTGGCCTGGGAACGCCTCAGTATCCTCCTGGAGGAGCTACAGGAGGTGGCTGGCGAGAGGAAAGTCTGGGTTTCTCTGCTTAGACTGCTACCCCTGGCTGGATATATATATATACACATCTATTATCTTCTGCTAGTCAGGGTCACGATGGGGTTCTGAAGCTAATCATCACCATGGACAGGTCACCAGTCCATCACATGGCCAACACACACTCACGTGCACACTCACACCTACGGGCATTTTAGAGTGCGGATCCTAACATGCATGTGTTTGGACAGTGGGAGGAAACCGGAGAACCCGGAGGAACCCACTCAAACACAGAGAGAACATACACACTCCACACAGAACCACCCAGACCGGGAATCCAACCCAGATCATCTTACTGTGAGGAGACAGTGCTGACCTTACCATATATATATATATATATATATATACACACACACAAAGTCATATACGGCAGATACAGTAAAGCAGCTTCATGTAATGTTCACAGAGACCACAGTGACAGTGAGAATCATCCACCAACCAAAAGTATCCAGACAGCAGTGTCCTGTGGGCGGCGTCCTGTGTCCACTGTTAAAGGACTAGAGAACACAAACTGCAGAAGCAGATGAGCTACTGTCTCTGACTTTACATCTACAAGGTGGACCAGCAGGTAGTAGGAGTGTCTAATAGAGTGGACAGTGAGTGGACACAGTGTTTACACACTCCAGCAGCAGCAGCACTGCTGTGTCTGATCCACTCAGACCAGCACAACACATAATAACACACCACCACCATGTCAGTGTCACTGCAGTGCTGAGAATGACCCACCTCCCTAATAGTACCTGCGGGGGTCCTGTGGGGGTCCTTGGGCAAGACTCCTAATGCTACCTGTGTTTGTGTATTGTGTAGTGATTGACAGGTGGTGGTCTACATTGTGAAGTGAAGGTTAAAGGATATATGCAGTAACGCTGGCTGGCTGAGCGTCTCCGTCTCAGAGAGACTATGAGGTACGGGGCTGCTGGGAGGATGAGGGAGGTGTGGAAGTACAGGTGTGCGTGCGCAGGTCAGGAATATGATATGATGTTAAGCTGAAAGACAGAAATAACACGCTGGATCTTCTCGGTGTGCGGTGCAGTGGCGCCGTGTCACCTCCTGAAACTGTCACTGTAATTTACTGACTGTGGGTCAGCGGCGGAATCAGCGGCGCTGAACGGGAGGACGGAGGACTGAAAGGGATGGAAAGCAGGGCTGGATGGACGAGTGCAGTCAGTATGAAATGCAGGATGTTGCGGGTCAGAACCTCAATCTTTCACGTTTCAGAGAGAGATCCAGTGTGTTTGTGCGGAGGGCTGAACCGGAGCAGAGCAGTAAACAGATCAGTGGTGTCAGTTTGGAAAACACTGTGATATTCTTTGCCAGCTTTGATGAACCCAGATGGGTCGTGTGTGTGTGTGTGCATATGTGTGTATGTGGGTGTGTGAACCAATGAATGTGCGTGTGTGTGCTTGTGTGTGCATTTATGTGTGTGGGTGTGCATGTGTGTGTGTATGTGTGTTTGTGTGTGTGTGCATGTGTATGTGTGTGTGTGTGAATGTGTGTGTTTGTGTGTCTGTGTGTATGTGTGTGTGTGTGTGTGCATGTTTGTGTGTGTGTGTGCGCATGTGTGTGTGTGTATTTATGCGGTATGTGTGTGCGAGTGTGAGTGAGTGTGTATTTATGCGGTGTGTGTGTGTGTGTGTGTACGTGTATGTGCGTGTGTGTGTGTGAGTGGGGGGGTTTGTGCTGAGAGTGATCACATTACACTCTGCTAGTGCATATTTAAACACCTCTGTGTGAACAGTGTGCGATACACGGTCTACATTAAACTACGTGTGTTTTGTGGTGGATGATTATATAAGACGCTCAGTTCATTAGTTTCCCACAGAGTCCTTCAGAGGTCGTTTAGAGTTCATCAGAATTCACTCCTTTAGAATTTAGTCCATATTTATATATAAATTCTTCTAAATCATCTGAACAAAAGGTGGTGTAGTGGTTAGTATAGTGGTGTAGTGGTTAGTATAGTGGTGTAGTGGTTAGTACGGTGGTGTAGTGGTTAGTACGGTGGTGTAGTGGTTGGTACGGTGGTGTAGTGGTTAGTACGGTGGTGTAGTGGTCAGTAGGGTGGTGTAGTGGTTAGTACGGTGGTGTAGTGGTTAGTATGGTGGTGTAGTGGTCAGTATGGTGGTGTAGTGGTTAGTACGGTGGTGTAGTGGTTAGTATCGTGGTGTAGTGGTTAGTATGGTGGTGTAGTGGTTAGTATGGTGGTGTAGTGGTTAGTATAGTGGTGTAGTGGTTAGTAAGGTGGTGTAGTGGTTAGTATGGTGGTGTAGTGGTTAGTACGGTGGTTAGTAAGGTGGTGTAGTGGTTAGTATGGTGGTGTAGTGGTTAGTACGGTGGTGTAGTGGTTAGTATGGTGGTGTAGTGGTTAGTATGGTGGTGTAGTGGTCAGTATGGTGGAGTAGTGGTTAGTAAGGTGGTGTAGTGGTTAGTAAGGTGGTGTGGTGGTTAGTATGGTGGTGTAGTGGTTAGTACGGTGGTTAGTAAGGTGGTGTAGTGGTTAGTATGGTGGTGTAGTGGTTAGTACGGTGGTTAGTATGGTGGTGTAGTGGTTAGTACGGTGGTGTAGTGGTTAGTATGGTGGTGTAGTGGTTAGTAAGGTGGTGTAGTGGTTAGTAAGGTGGTGTAGTGGTTAGTATGGTGGTGTAGTGGTTAGTACGGTTGTTAGTAAGGTGGTGTAGTGGTTAGTATGGTGGTGTAGTGGTTAGTACGGTGGTTAGTAAGGTGGTGTAGTGGTTAGTATGGTGGTGTAGTGGTTAGTACGGTGGTGTAGTGGTTAGTACGGTGGTGTAGTGGTTAGTATGGTGGTGTAGTGGTTAGTACGGTGGTGTAGTGGTCAGTATGGTGGTGTAGTGGTTAGTATGGTGGTGTAGTGGTTAGTATAGAGGTGTAGTGGTTAGTACGGTGGTGTAGTGGTCAGTATGGTGGTGTTGTGGTTAGTACGGTGGTGTAGTGGCTAGTATGGTGGTGTAGTGGTTAGTATGGTGGTGTAGTGGTTAGTACGGTGGTGTAGTGGTCAGTATGGTGGTGTAGTGGTTAGTATGATGGTGTAGTGGTTAGTACGGTGGTGTAGTGGTTAGTACGGTGGTGTAGTGGTTAGTATGGTGGTGTAGTGGTCAGTATGGTGGTGTAGTGGTTAGTATAGTGGTGTAGTGGTTAGTACGGTGGTGTAGTGGTTAGTACGGTGGTGTAGTGGTTAGTACGGTGGTGTAGTGGTTAGTATGGTGGTGTAGTGGTTAGTACGGTGGTGTAGTAGTTAGTACGGTGGTGTAGTGGTTGGTACGGTGGTGTAGTGGTTAGTACGGTGGTGTAGTGGTTAGTACGGTGGTGTAGTGGATAGTATGGTGGTGTAGTGGTTAGTACGGTGGTGTAGTAGTTAGTATGGTGGTGTAGTGGTTAGTACGGTGGTGTAGTAGTTAGTACGGTGGTGTAGTGGTTGGTACGGTGGTGTAGTGGTTAGTACGGTGGTGTAGTGGTTAGTACGGTGGTGTAGTGGATAGTATGGTGGTGTAGTGGATAGTATGGTGGTGTAGTGGTTAGTACGGTGGTGTAGTGGTTAGTACGGTGGTGTAGTGGTTATTACGGTGGTGTAGTGGTTAGTACGGTGGTGTAGTGGTTAGTATGGTGGTGTAGTGGTTAGTATGGTGGTGTAGTGGTTAGTATGGTGGTGTAGTGGTTAGTATGGTGGTGTAGTGGTTAGTAAGGTGGTGTAGTGGTTAGTAAGGTAGTGTAGTGGTTAGTATGGTGGTGTAGTGGTTAGTATGGTGGTGTAGTGGTTAGTAAGGTGGTGTAGTGGTTAGTAAGGTGGTGTAGTGGTTAGTATGGTGGTGTAGTGGTTAGTATGGTGGTGTAGTGGTTAGTAAGGTGGTGTAGTGGTTAGTAAGGTGGTGTAGTGGTTAGTAAGGTGATGTAGTGGTTAGTAAGGTGGTGTAGTGGTTAGTAAGGTGGTGTAGTGGTTAGTAAGGTAATGTAGTGGTTAGTAAGGTGGTGTAGTGGTTAGTAAGGTGATGTAGTGGTTAGTATGGTGGTGTAGTGGTTAGTAAGGTGGTGTAGTGGTTAGTAAGGTGGTGTAGTGGTCAGTAAGGTGGTGTAGTGGTCAGTATGGTGGTGTAGTGGTTAGTAAGGTGGTGTAGTGGTTAGTAAGGTGATGTAGTGGTTAGTATGGTGGTGTAGTGGTTAGTATGGTGGTGTAGTGGTTAGTATGGTGGTGTAGTGGTCAGTATGGTGGTGTAGTGGTCAGTATGGTGGTGTAGTGGTTAGTATGGTGGTGTAGTGGTCAGTATGGTGGTGTAGTGGTCAGTATGGTGGTGTAGTGGTCAGTATGGTGGTGTAGTGGTTAGTAAGGTGGTGTAGTGGTTAGTAAGGTGATGTAGTGGTTAGTAAGGTGGTGTAGTGGTTAGTATGGTGGTGTAGTGGTTAGTAAGGTGATGTAGTGGTTAGTAAGGTGATGTAGTGGTTAGTATGGTGGTGTAGTGGTTAGTAAGGTGATGTAGTGGTTAGTAAGGTGGTGTAGTGGTTAGTAAGGTGGTGTAGTGGTTAGTAAGGTGGTGTAGTGGTTAGTGAGCTGAGCTGTCGTCTGTCCTGATTTGAAATTAAAACCAGATTCTGTTTCTGTTTATGTCACTCGAGACGTCACTGATATTAAAGCTGCTCTGTAAGTAAAGAATGTTTTTATTTTTCTTATTAAAAGATATTACAGGTGTACACAACTCAGACAGCGACTCACAACTTTTCTCAACTCTCTGAACATGAACAACGATCCTCAGTCCAATCACAGAAACGGGGGCCCGAGGTCTGCAGCCTGGACTTTTTGTTCCAACCACTGGAACATTCCTATTCCCAGTACAACATTTCTATTCCCAGTACGACATTTGTGTTCCCAGTACGACATTCCTGTTCCCAGTACGACATTTGTGTTCCCAGTATGACATTTGTGTTCCCTGTACGACATTCCTATTCCCAGTACGACATTCCTGTTTCCAGTATGACATTCCTGTTCCCAGTACAAAATTATTGTTCCCAGTTCGACATTCCTATTCCCAGTATGACATTCCTATTCCCAGTACGACATTCCTGTTCCCAGTACGACTTTCTTGTTCCCAGTATAAAATTCCTGTTCCCAGTACAATATTTCTAGTCCCAGTATGACATTCCTATTCCCAGTACGATATTCTTGTTCCCAGTACGACATTCCTGTTCCCGGTACGATATTTCTATTCCCAGTACGACATTTCTGTTCCCTGTATGATATCCTGTTCCCAGTACGACATACCTATGCTTGGTGCGACATGATGTCATCTTGTAACATAGTCTATATTTCCCGCCTACAGGCAAACCTGGCTTACCCTGGCTCAACATGCAGAAAGCTAAACCAGTAAAGACTGACCACTAGTTCAGCTCCAGTCTAACTTGCGTAGGTGTCCTACTGGACTTTCAGGTTTCGGACTTGATCAGAACAGAGTGGAAAGGCTGACCAATCAGAGCACACTGAGCTCATCAGGAGGCAGGACTTAGTGTTTTGGGTTTTATTTACATATTTAAAGTTTCATAAAACACATAAAACACAATCTTTCTCATACAGTACATCTGTATTCACTTTCTGTCTGAAACTCTTTAAGCCCCGCCTCCTGATTAGTCCAACAAGTACAAGTTGGGTGTTTCCAATAAAGTGGTCAGTTAGTGGAAGCACGAGCTGCGTGTTTCCAACAAAGTGACCAGTAAGTGGAAGCACAAGGGGGGTGTTTCTAATAAAGTGGCCAGTTAGTGGAAGCACAAGGTGGTGTTTCTAATAAAGTGACCAGTTACTGGAAGTTCATGGTGGTGTTTCTAATAAAGTGGCCAGTTACTGGAAGTACTAGGTGGTGTTTCTAATAAAGTGGCCAGTTAGTGGAAGCACAAGGTGGTCGTTTCTAATAAAGTGGCCAGCTAGTGGAAGCACAAGGTGGGCGTTTTTAATAAAGTGGCCAGTTAATGGAAGCACAAGGTGGGTGTTTCTAATAAACTGGCCAGTCAGTGGAAGTACAAGGTGGGTGTTTCCAACAAAGTGGCCAGTTAGTGGAAGCACAAGGTTGGTGTTTCTAATAAAGTGTCCAACTAGTGGCAGCACAAGGGGGTGTTTCTAATAAAGTGGCCAGTGAAAAAATAAAGGCTGTAATTGGTCAGTGTGGAAGTGATGTATATGTTAAAGCAGATTGTAAAGGTCTAGTCTGCCCACATCAGACGGAACATCAAACAGCGAGTGGGTGGGGCTTCAGGGGAGCGTGCTAAAAGAGCCGGACCACCTTTTATATGTGGGTATTCAGTTTTACCGGGAGGCCGACGCTTCCAGTCAGACAGCCTTGAATATCAGACGCAGACCGTCTGACAGACACAGAGATCAGTGTTAAAAATTCAGTGAGGGCTTCAGGAGGAGGTGCTCGCCACAGAGTCTTTCCACGCGCTACAGTAGACGCAGCCGCTCGGCCGACGCCTGGCGTGATCACCCAAAACAAACAGATCGACCTTTCCTTGATCACTCCCGCCGTTTCCAGCGAGCAGGAGAGATATGGCCACACTAATCCTGCGTTTTCTCTCCTAATTGCTTTTAATTAAAGATGCAATTATTCTAAATGATGAGATGAATTTAATTATCGCTTATTTTTCTGCACTTGCAGCGATATTCCTCTGCACAGGTTAAAGTACTTTTATGGAGATCCTCAAACCCTCTGGCATATTAAAAATGATAATTATCACAGAATAATTGAGCTGAATATATTTTTTTCGCTCCCACACAAATTTCGCGTGAATATTTTACTACACAGAAAAACTGCTGCCGTTTGTTTTGGCTCGCGTACAAGAAGTAGCAGAAAGTAAAGATTTAAAATAAAAGAATGTTTTACATCAACGTTCAGAGTTTTAACATGAATTCACCCAAAACCAGTACAAACACTGCAGCTCTGATACGTGTTCCACTCTCTGGCCACTTTATTTCAAACATCTGCCCTGTGGGCTTTCTAATATAAAGTGGCCTATTAGTGGTAGTACAAGGTGAGTGTTTCTAATAAAGTGGCCAGTGAGTGGAAGGACAAGGTGGGTGTTTCTAATAAAGTGGCCAGTCAGTGGTAGTACAAGTTGGGCGTTTCTAATAAAGTGGCCAGTTAGTGGAAGCACAAGGTTGGCGTTTCTAATAAAGTGGCCTGTGAGTGGAAGCACAAGGTGGGTGTTTCTAATAAAGTGGCCAGATAGTGAAGCACAATGTGGGTGTTTCTATTAAAGTGGCCAGTGAGTGGAAACACAAGGTAGGTGTTTCTAAAAAAGTGGCCAGTTGTTGGTAGAACAAGATGGGTGTTTCTAATAAAGTGGCCAGTTGTTGGTAGAACAAGATGGGTGTTTCTAATAAAGTGGTCAGTTATTGGCAGAACAATGTGGGTGTTTCTAATAAAGTGGCCAGAGGACGAAAGCACAAGGTTGGTGTTTCTAATAAAGTGGCCAGTTAGTGGAAGCACAAGGTGGGTGTTTCTAATAAAGTGGCCAGTTAGTGGAAGCACCAGTTGGGTGTTTCTAATAAAGTGGCTAGTGAGTGGAAGCACAAGGTGGGTGTTTCTAATAAAGTTGCCAGTGAGTAGAAGCACAAGGTAGGTGTTTCTAATATTGTGGCCAGTGAGTGTAAGCACAAGGTAGGTGTTTCTAATATTGTGGCCAGTGAGTGGAAGCACAAGGTGGGCGTTTCTAATAAAGTTGCCAGTGAGTAGAAGCACAAGGTAGGTGTTTCTAATATTGTGGCCAGTGAGTGGAAGCACAAGGTGGGTGTTTCTAATGAAATGGCCAGTGAGTGGAAGCACAAGGTGGGCGTTTCTAATAAAGTTGCCAGTGAGTAGAAGCACAAGGTAGGTGTTTCTAATATTGTGGCCAGTGAGTGGAAGCACAAGGTGGGTGTTTCTAATAAAGTGGCCAGTGAGTGGAAGCACAAGGTGGGTGTTTCTAATGAAATGGCCAGTGAGTGGAAGCACAAGGTGGGCGTTTCTAATAAAGTTGCCAGTGAGTAGAAGCACAAGGTAGGTGTTTCTAATATTGTGGCCAGTGAGTGGAAGCACAAGGTGGGTGTTTCTAATAAAGTGGCCAGTGAGTAGAAGCACAAGGTAGGTGTTTCTAATAAAGTGGCCAGTTATTGGCAGAACAAGGTGGGTGTTTCTAATAAAGTGGCCAGTTATTGGCAGAACAAAGTTGGCATTTCTAATAAAGTGGCCAGTTGATGGCAGAACAAGGTGGGTGTTTCTAATAAAGTGGCCAGTTATTGGCAGAACAAGGTGGGTGTTTCTAATAAAGTGGCCAGTTATTGGCAGAACAAAGTTGGCATTTCTAATAAATTGGCCAGTTAGTGGAAGCACAAGGTGGGTGTTTCTAATAAAGTGGCCAGTTAGTGGAAGTACAAGCTAGGTGTTTCTATTAAAGTGTATACAGGACAGTGTGTGTGAATATAAGACTCCTGTGTGATTAAGAACCGTGTGTTTGATGAGTTACAGAGTGTGATGATCATGTTCTCCAGCAGTTCTCATGAGCAGCTCCGGAGTGGTAGATATGGAGGGTCAGATGAAGCGGCGGTCATGTAACAGAGTGGCGAGTGCAGAGGGGAGGTGTACGGCGGCTGCGCGAGCTCCTTTCAGTCCTGACAGCTAACGTTTAAGAGAAACACATGCTGGAATAGGAGGAGGAGGAGGAGGAGGAGGAGGAGAGAGAGGAGCTCGGAGTGAGTCACTCTGTTTTTTTCAGAGGTCTATCTACATGACAGCGGCGCTGGATTCTGCTGGCTAAGGAGCCGCTTATGTATTTTTCTGTAAAGTAGGCTCTTTAAATTCATACAGATCAGCACATTTCATTCTCTCTCTCTAACTCTGTCTGTGTGTCTCTCTCTCTTTCTCTCTCTTTGTTCTCTGTCTCTCTCCCTCTCTCTCTCTCTCTGTCTCTCTCTCCCTCTGTCTTTCTCTCTCTCTCTCTCTCTCTCTTTCTCTCTCTCTCTCTCTCTCTCTCTCTCCCTCTGTCTTTCTCTCTCTCTCTCTCTTTCTCTCTCTCTCTTTCTCTCTCTCTCAGATGAGAATGAACCCAATTCAGTGATTGTGGAATATGCCTGAACACGGACGTCACCTACACCTACACTGGCATGTCTCTGTGTAAGACACATGGATATTAATTAATTAAGTCCATATCACTTAATAAAATATATACAGGTGTATATGTATGTATGTGTATATTTGAGTTGTAGACATGGAGACCTCTGGTTCCCATCACCACCACTGTAAACACCATCACCACCACTGTAAACATCATCACCACCACTGTAAACACCATCACCAACACTGTAAACATCCTCACCACCACTGTAAACACCATCACCAACACTGTAAACACCATCACCACCACTGTAAACACCATCACCACCAATGTAAACATAATCACCACCACTGTAAACATCATCACCACCACTGTAAACACCATCACCACCACTGTAAACATCATCACCACCACTGTAAACATAATCACCATCACTGTAAACATCATCACCACCACTGTAAACATCATCACCACCACTGTAAACACCATCACCAACACTGTAAACATCATCACCACCACTGTAAACATCATCACCACCACTATAAAAACCATCACCACCACTGTAAACACCATTAACACTGTAAACACCATCACCACCACTGTAAACATCATTACCACCACTGTAAACACCAAAACCCACTCTGTAAACATCATCACAACCACAGTAAACACCATCAATACTGTAAAATTCATCACCACCACTGTAAACATCATCACTACCACTGTAAACACCAAAACCCACTCTGTAAACATCATCACCACCACTGTAAACATAATCATCACCACTGTAAACACCAAAACCCACTCTGTAAACATCATCACCACCACTGTAAACACCATCACCATCAGTTTAAACATCATCACCACTACTGTAAACATCATCACCACCACTATAAAAACCATCACCACTACTGTAAACATCAGCACCACTGTACACATCATCACCACTACTGTAAACACCATTAACACTGTAAACACCATCATCCCCACTGTAAACATCATCCCTACCACTGTAAACACCATCACCACCACTGTAAACATCATCACCTCCACTGTAAACACCAAAACCCACGCTGTAAACATCATCACCACCACTGTAAACATCATCAATACTGTAAACATCATCACCACCACTGTAAACATAATCATCACCACTGTAAACACCAAAACCCACTCTGTAAACATCATCACTACCACTGTAAACATCATCACTACCACCGTAAACATCATCACCACCACTGTAAACATAATCATCACCACTGTAAACACCAAAACCCACTCTGTAAACATCATCACCACCACTGTAAACATCATCACTACCACCGTAAACATCATCATCACCACTGTAAACATCATCACCACCACTGTAAACATAATCACCACCACTGTAAACACCAAAACCCACTCTGTAAACATCATCACCACCACTGTAAACATCATCAATACTGTAAACATCATCACCACCACTGTAAACATCATCACCTCCACTGTAAACATCATCAATACTGTAAACATCATCACCACCACTGTAAACATCATCACTACCACTGTAAACACCAAAACCCACTCTGTAAACATCATCACCACCACTGTAAACATAATCATCACCATTGTAAACACCAAAACCCACTCTGTAAACATCATCACCACCACTGTAAACGTCATCACTACCACCGTAAACATCATCATCACCACTGTAAACATCATCACCACCACTGTAAACATAATCACCACCACTGTAAACACCAAAACCCACTCTGTAAACATCATCACCACCACTGTAAACATCATCAATACTGTAAACATCATCACCACCACTGTAAACATCATCACTACCACTGTAAACACCAAAACCCACTCTGTAAACATCATCACCACCACTGTAAACATAATCATCACCACTGTAAACACCAAAACCCACTCTGTAAACATCATCACCACCACTGTAAACATCATCACCACCACTGTAAACATCATCACCACCACCACTGTAAACATCATCAATACTGTAAACATCATCACCACCACTGTAAACATCATCACTACCACTGTAAACACCAAAACCCACTCTGTTAACATCATCACCACCACTGTAAACATAATCATCACCACTGTAAACACCATCACCACCACTGTAAACATCATCACCACCACTCTAAACATCATCATCACCACCACTGTAAACATCATCAATACTGTAAACATCATCACCACCACTGTAAACATCATCACTACCACTGTAAACACCAAAACCCACTCTGTTAACACCATCACCACCACTGTAAACATAATCACCACCACTGTAAACACCAAAACCCACTCTGTAAACATCATCACCACCACTGTAAACATCATCACCACCACTGTAAACATCATCACCACCACTCTAAACATCATCACCACCACCGTAAACATCATCACCACCACTCTAAACATCATCATCACCACCACTGTAAACATCATCAATACTGTAAACATCATCACCACCACTGTAAACATCATCACTACCACCACTGTAAACACCAAAACCCACTCTGTTAACATCATCACCACCACTGTAAACATAATCATCACCACTGTAAACACCAAAACCCACACTGTAAACATCATCACCACCACTGTAAACATCATCACCACCACTGTAAACATCATCACCACCACCGTAAACATCATCACCACCACTCTAAACATCATCACCACCACTCTAAACACCAAAACACACTCTGTAAATATCTCTAGCACTGAGCTGGGCAGTAACATCATCCTTTAATGGCTCAGAAACACTACAGTCACTGTTTCGGCTCACAAAGAGAACCGGATGCCGGGGGCTCTTTAATTTCACCCCTCGCCGTCTGTAAGCGTTCCAGCCGATTCTCGCCCGATCTGAACGACGTGGAAGACTCTTAATTGTGGCGAGTCATCGTGAGCTCATTATTCTCGGAGCGCTCCGTCCTGCGCCGCGACAGACGTGTTTATATTTGCTGCCTCGTGTCTAATGAGAGTCTAATAATGCTGATGGAAACAGTGTTTTTCTTTTTCATCCGATCTCTTTTTTTTCTCCCTGGTTTTTTATTCCATAGCCTGAGGTGACCAAACATGAGAGACGGCTGAATTAATTAGAGTAGAACGGCGCTGTTGACACACTGTGTTTGTGATGGTTGACCCAGGCTAATGCGCTCGTGCGCGTCTGTAAACAGAATCAAACCGGCCGGCGTATGAGCTGACCCCCGGGGTGAGCCGGAGAGGACAACGAGTTTTGAGCAGAAGAGGGTCACGAGACGGGCCACTCGCGGCAGACGGATGAGTGTGTCGACTAAAGTGTGTTTTATCCAGCAGCCGCTCGCAGTTGGCTGTTTATTCCACTGTAACTGAGTCGGCCTTAATTCTTACTCCACATGACGGAGATCGTATGCTTCCCAGAGCAAATGAGCAGACAGTGAACTGGTTTACTCTCTACTGGTACGTCTCCACCAAGACGGACCCCTAATCTAAGGAAGTAGGTTTAAAGGGCAACTCCACCTATGTTTTAAAATTTCTCCATCGGTCCAGTACTGCTTTAAACCAGTGCAAAACCAACACCAGCCAGCAGCAGCACCAACACATAGAAGGTTCCATCAGGAATTCCTCCAGTAGTCTCAACAGACAGTTCTGCTTTAAACCAGTGCACTTTCCATTAGCTGGCCACTTTATTGGAAACACCCACCTTGTGCTTCCACTGACTGGCCACTTTATTAGAAACACCAACCTTGTGCCTTTACTAACTGGCCACTTTATTAGAAACACCAACATTGTGCTTTCACTAACTGGCCACTTTACTGGAAACACCCACCTTGTATTTCCACTACCTGGCCACTTTATTAGAAACACCCACTTTGTGCTTCCACTGACTGGACACTTTATTAGAAACACCCACCTTGTGCTTCCACTGACTGGCCACTTTATTAGAAACACCAACCTTGTGCTTCCACTGACTGGCCACTTTATTAGAAACACACACCTTATGCTTCGACTAAATGGCCACTTTATTAGAAACACACACCTTATGCTTCGACTAAATGGCCACTTTATTGGAAACACACATCTTATGCTTCCACTAACTGGCCACTTTATTAGAAACACCCACCCTATGCTTCCACTAAATGGCCACTTTATTAGAAACACACACCTTATGCTTCCACTAACTGGCCACTTTATTAGAAACACCCACCCTATGCTTCCACTAAATGGCCACTTTATTAGAAACACACACCTTATGCTTCCACTAACTGGCCACTTTATTAGAAACAAACACCTAATGCTTCCACTAAATGGCCAATTTATTAGAAACACCACTGTGTTCTTCCATTAACTGGCCATTTTATTGGAAACACCCACCTTGTACTTCCACTAACTGGCCACTTTATTAGAAACACCCACCTTGTGCTTTATTAGAAACACCCACCTTGTGCTTCCACTCACTGGCCACTTTATTAGAAACACACACCTTATGTTTCCACTAACTGGCCACTTTATTAGAAACACACACCTTGTTCTTTTAAAAACTGGCCAATTTATTAGAAACACCACTGAGTTCTTTCACTAACTGGCCATTTTATTGGAAACACCCACCTTGTACTTCCACTAACTGGCCACTTTATTAGAAACACCCACCTTGTGCTTTATTAGAAACACCCACTTTGTGCTTTCACTAACTGGCCACTTTATTAGAAACACCCACTTTGTGCTTTCACTGACTGGACACTTTATTAGAAACACCTACCTTGTGCTTCCACTAACTGGTCACTTTATTGGAAACACCAACTTTGTGCTGTGCTAACTGGACACTTTATTAGAAACACCTACCTTGTGCTTCAACTAACTGGACACTTTATTAGAAACATTAACCTTGAACTTTTACTAACTGGCCACTTTATTAGAAACACCCACTTTGTGCTTTCACTAACTGGACACTTTATTAGAAACACCTACCTTGTGCTTCAACTAACTGGCCACTTTATTAGAAACACCTACCTTGTGCTTTAACTAACTGGCCACTTTATTAGAAACACCAACCTTGTGCTTTCACTACCTGGCCACTTTACTGGAAACACCCACCTTGTATTTCCACTACCTGGCCACTTTATTAGAAACACCCACTTTGTGCTTCCACTGACTGGCCACGTGATAGAAACACCAACCTTGTGCCTTTACTAACTGGCCACTTTATTAGAAAACACACATCTTGTGCTTCCACTAACTGGCCACTTTATTGGAAACACCAACTTTGTGCTGCGCTAACTGGTCACTTTATTAGAAACATTAACCTTGAACTTTCACTAACTGGACACTTTATTAGAAACACCTACCTTGTGCTTCAACTAACTGGCCACTTTATTAGAAACACCTACCTTGTGCTTCAACTAACTGGCCACTTTATTAGAAACACCAACCTTGTGCTTTCACTACCTGGCCACTTTACTGGAAACACCCACCTTGTATTTCCACTACCTGGCCACTTTATTAGAAACACCCACTTTGTGCTTTCACTGACTGGACACTTTATTAGAAACACCCACCTTGTGCTTTCACTAACTGGACACTTTATTAGAAACACCTACCTTGTGCTTCAACTACCTGGCCACTTTATTAGAAACACCAACATTGTGCTTTCACTAACTGGCCACTTTACTGGAAACACCCACCTTGTATTTCCACAACCTGGCCACTTTATTAGAAACACCAACCTTGTGCTTTCACTATCTGGCCACTTTATTAGAAACACCAACCTTGTGCTTCCACTAACTGGCCACTTTATTAGAAACACACACCTTATGCTTCCACTAAATGGCCACTTTATTAGAAACACCCACCCTATGCTTCCACTAAATGGCCACTTTATTAGAAACACACACCTAATGCTTCCACTAAATGGCCACTTTATTAGAAACACACCTTATGCTTCCACTAACTGGCCACTTTATTAGAAACAAACACCTTGTTCTTTTAAAAACTGGCCAATTTGTTAGAAACACCACTGTGTCCTTCCACTAACTGGCCATTTTATTGGAAACACCCACCTTGTACTTCCACTAACTGGCCACATTATTAGAAACACCCACCTTGTGCTTTATTAGAAACACCCACCTTGTGCTTTATTAGAAACACCCACCTTGTGCTTCCACTCACTGGCCACTTTATTAGAAACACACACCTTGTGCTTTATTAGAAACACCCACCTTGTGCTTTATTAGAAACACCCACCTTGTGCTTCCACTCACTGGCCACTTTATTAGAAATACACACCTTATGCTTCCACTAACTGGCCACTTTATTAGAAACACACACCTTGTTCTTTTAAAAACTGGCCAATTTATTAGAAACACCACTGTGTTCTTTCACTAACTGGCCATTTTATTGGAAACACCCACCTTGTACTTACATAAACTGGCCACTTTCCAAATGGTTTACAGTCTGTACACTAGAACGGCAGAGCTGTAAGGAAGGGGTTTCTGATAAATTGGCCAGGAATGCACATGTACACGCATATTAAAGGGAGATAAAAGTCTCTAAAGAAGAAATAAAACCCTGAAAATAACTAAAGTAATTTTAAATTAAGGTTTAAAGTTCATCGCTGTCCAGTGTGGAGTTGGCTGCAGTTTTAAATGCGGCTGGAAAGCAGAGCTCGTGCCGTCAGACTCAATTGCTTTCAATTTTCCCCTTGAACAATCATCTGGACAGTCGTCGCCGGCCGATCAATATCGGTAAATAAAGATGGAATGCACTTCAATATCATTTTACCCAGCGCACGATAATCACACAAACAACTGCTTATTTATTTATTTATTTATTTATTTATTTATTTATTTATTTATGTGAGGTATGCATTTATTTACTTATTTCTGCACAGCCTGTAGGATGAAAGCATGAATAGATCTTTTCACCTTGGCCTTCTTTGTGGAGTTGGTTGGAGTTCAGAGGACTGAATGGAGAATCAGACCCTGCAGGAGCCTCGCTGTGTGGCACGCGTCCGTGAGGAGCTAATTTCACCGGCATTCCAGTCGGGCCTGAATGACCAGCCGGCGAGAATGAATGACAGCTTATTATGAGTGCACGGCAGGAGCCGCTGACAGTTTATTACTGTATAACATCTGGACTGAAGAGACGAGGACGAGCGCGTTCAGTACTATTTAAATATACTTCTAATTACATTTGCTTTAGATTTGCGTCGCATACCAGCAAGTTCCAGTCTGCAGCTCGCACGTTGTTCCCTTTGTTTCTGAGTCTGAGTGTGAAGACTGTACACTCAGTGGACCTTATTCAGAAAGACTACATAAAACAGAGCACAGGTTTTACAGCACTGGAAGGGGAACTCCACCAACATTTCCAAATTTCTCCATGAGATGTGAACAGAGTGATTGAGAGTTGGGTTTCTTTGCAGTGGTGGTGATGGTGTTTACAGTGTTGCTGATGGTGTTTACAGTGGTAGTGATGTTTACAGTGGTTACAGTGGTGGTGATGATGTTTACAGTGGTTACAGTGGTGGTGATGATGTTTACAGTGGTTACAGTGGTGGTGATGATGTTCACAGTGGTGGTGATGATTTTTACAGTGGTGGTAATGATTTTTACAGTGGTGGTGACGGTGTTTGCAGTGGTGGTGATGGTGTTTACAGTGGTGGTGATGGTGTTTACAGTGGTGGTTATGATGTTTACTGTGGTGGTAATGATGTTTACAGTGGAGATGATGATGGTGTTTACAGTGGTGGTGATGGTATTTACAGTGGTGGTAACGATGTTTACGGTGGTGGTGACAGTGTTTGCAGTGGTGGTGGTGATGTTTATAGTGGTGGTGGTGGTGTTTACAATAGTAGTGATGGTGATGGTGTTTACAGTGGTGGTGATGATGTTTACAGTGGTGGTGATGGTGTTTACAGTGGTGGTGGTGATGTTTACAATGGTGGTGATGATGGTTACACTGCGGACACTTTGCACCAAGCTCTTCTTCGAGGCCGTATCCACTTCCTCAGGGTACGGCAGAAATCCTCATAGCTCTTTGCATCAAACCCTCACGCTGATGGAGGCCGAAGCATCTTCTTCTGCCACCCACACACCACTGTAGTCGCAAGCGAGTGTAACCCATTTGAATTTCAACCATGATCAACCATGTTCAGCTTGAGCGTCAGGGTTCAATGCTGTTTCGCCAACAAGTCCATGCTGCTCGTTATCGGCCTCGCTTTTATAGCGACTCCGACGCCTCCTTGGGCGAACAAGCCAGTAGTGGGAGGCCACAACACGTTTCAGACCAAGTCTTTATCTCACAGCCATTAGAAAACATCAGGCAGTTCATTCAGAAGCACAGTTCTTGTGGACGTCTGGTCCCTATAATCACCACCAATTCTGACTCACTCTGAATGACTGTTGACACGGTAGCCATCAGTGGATTCCCCTTTAATAGCATTCAAACATCTCCTACGGAAACGGTGCTGATTCAATACCTGCCATTGCTTTCATCACTTTAATGGACTTGGAGAAACGAGCAGGTTCCTGATGATAATTACTGAGAGCTTCTCTGCATGATTTTCAAAAGACCTCCAGCTTGTGTTTGCGCCATCTGCGCTCGCGCTGTCGGGATAATTGTTTAAGGCTACGTAAACGTTCAGCGGACCGTGGAACAGATTTCCCGCTGATAGTTTTCCTTGAACGAAAAGGAGCTACCCACGTATCCGGAGTAGACCGTAAAGATGTATTCGGCTCATCCATCATTTGATTGAGTTCTGATCCACCATATGGCCCAGAGCTCAGTTCATTTCAATGCAGAAGATTACTGACGACTTCTGATGCGCTGTGTGATGTAGGAAGGCAGTAGTTCCAGAATTTGTACTCATCTGAAATTCAAAGCTGATGATCTGGTACGTCTTCATTCGCTGATATTGTTAACATATACACTGGAAAGTCGAAAGTCCAGGATATGAATAAACAAGCGAGACTTTGTCTATGTACTCAGTGCATTTATATACTCAGGGAGTCTATATGCTATATACTCTGTATTATCAGTGGGTCTATATGCTCAGGGAGTCTATATACTACATATACTCTGAATTATCAGTGGGTCTATATGCTCAGGGAGTCTATATACTATATACTCTGTATTATTGGTGAGTCTGTACGCTTAGTGCATCTATACACTTAGTGAGTCTATACACTCAGTGGTTCTACATACTCAGTGCGTCTATATACTCAGAGACTCTATACACTCAGTGGTTCTACATACTCAGTGTGTCTATACGCTCAATGGGTCCATATACTCAGTGGGCCTATATCCTCAGTGAGTCTATATACTTGTTGGGTTTGTATACTCAGTGCCTATGTATTCTCAATGCTCTATATGATCTATATGCTCAGTGCGTCTATACACTCAATGGTTCTACATACTGTGTGTGTCTATATACTCAGAGACTCTGTACACTCAGTGGTTCCATATGCTCAGTGGTTCTATATGCTCAGTGAATCTATATATTTAGTGAATCTATATACTTAGTGGTCCTATATGCTCAGTGCATCTATACGCTTAGTGGATCTATATACTCAGTGCTCTATATATCAGTGCATCTATACACTCAGGGGTTCTGTATACTCAGTGCATCTTTATGCTCAGTAGATCTATATACTTTGAGGTCTATATACTCAGTGCATTTATACAGTTAATGGGTCTACATACTCAATGCATCTGTATACTCAAAGAATCTATGTGCTCAGTGCTTCTTTTTGTTTAGTGGATCTATATACTCAGTGGTTCTATATACTCAGTGCACTATATATCAGTGCATCTATACACTTAGTGGTTCTATATACTTAGCGGGTCTATATACTCAGTGCATCTTATACTTGGTGGGTCTGTATGCTCATTGCATCTATATGCTTAGTGCGTGTATACATACTCTACATTCTACATACTCAGTGCATCTATATATTAGTGGTCTATATACTCAGTGCATCTATATAGTCAGTGGATATGTATACTTAGTGTATCTATATACTCAGAGGTCTATATGCTTATTGTGCTGTATACTTAGTGCATCTATACTCAGTGGGTCTGTATACTCTGCATCTGTATACTCAGTGGGTATATTTATACAGTGGGTGTATATACTCATTGGGTCTATACTCAGTGCGTCTATAGATTTAGTGTGTCTATGCACTCAGTTGGTCTATATACTCAGTTGCTGTATATACTCAGTGCATCTATATACTCAGTGCATGTATATAGTCAGTGGATATGTATACTCAGTGATATCTATACTCAGATGTCTATATACTTAATATGTCTATATGCTCATTGTGCTATATACTCAGTGGGTCTGTATACTCTGCATCTATACTCAGTGGGTCTGTATACTCATTGGCTCTACACTCAGTAAGTCTATATACTCAGTGAGTCTACATGTTCAGTGCGTCTATAAATTCAGTGCATCTATGCACTCGGTCTATATACTTAATGCACTTATATACTCCGTTGGTGTATATACTCAATGCATCTATATGCTTAGTGGTTCTACATGCTCAGTGGGTCTATATACTCAATATGTCTATATGCTTATTGTGCTACACACCCAGTGCATCTATACTTAGTGGGTCTGTATATTCTGCATCTTTATGCTAAGTGTGTCTATATACTCATTGGGTCTATACTAAGTAAGTCTATATACTCAGTGCGTCTATAAATTCAGTGCATTTATATACTCAGTTGGTCTTTATACTCAGTGCATCTATATACTCTGTTGGTGTATGTACTCAGTGGGTGTATATATACTCAGTGGGTGTATATATACTTAGTGGGTGTATATATTCAGGAGGTCTGTATACTCAGTGACTGCTGCGGTCATATATGCAATAAATCATAATAGTACGTTGACGAGGGCAGCTTTCTCCAGAGCACCAGACAGCGCCGTCAACGTGGGTGTCTTTGGGGTGGTCTCTGGAGCACCAGATGGCATCCACACATCAGGGGGTTGCAGTCATTTTTCCAAGCCCACCTTTCCTGCAGCCAGAACACCAAAGACCAGACTCATAACCTTCTTCCTGATTATTATGAAAATAGTTTTCGTTACAACTTCCAAGGTCATCCCTACCCCACAAGATCCTCCAATAACCTCCGCACTGCTTATTTCAGAACATCAGTTGGACAATTTACACTTTCTCATAGAGGGCCTTTCATTAAAAACCTGCCATAAAACAGCTAAAAACTCCTTTACTCCCACTGTAACCAGTCTAAATACTAAAAATGTCATTGTGTGTATTCTTGTGATTATGTATATTGAGTAACTCTATATTATTATTGTTATTAGTGTTAATTATTGTTATTAATGATACTACTATTTTTTTCCCCTCAATATTCTTCTTCTTTGTTTCTCTTATAATTTATTTTTCTTTGGAGGGAAAGTACTTTGTACGAGCCTCTTTTGAGCTTTTTTTACTTTGCCTGCACAGTTTGTTTGTTGTTTATTTGTTTACCTGATGTCACATTCTATTTGTGCAAAATTAAAAAAAACAAAAAAAAAAAAACAACGTGGTGCAACAGATAAGCAACACAGGGGCTGACAGAGGCACATATACACACTACTGCAAATAATAGAATTGTGTGTGGGTGTATATATGTATATGCATATGTATAGATATGTAAATATGTGTATGTATGTATCTATCTATATGTATATGTATGTGTATGTATATATACGTGTATGTATATGTATATATGTGTATGTATGTATATGTATATATATATATAAAATCCTTTTTTCTTAGGTTTTTTCCCTTTTTTCTTTCATTTGTTTGTTTAGTTGTTTATTTACTTATTCATATTATTATTATTGTTGTTGTTGTTTATTTATTTTATTTTCTTCTTATTTGTAATTTTTTATTATTATTATATAAATATATATATTTTTTTATTTTTTTATTTTTTTATTCTTTCTTCTTTCGTTTTTACTCTCTCTTCTTTTTCCTCTCTTGTATTGCCTGTCAGGCCTGGCTGAATAAATAAATAAAGTGGGATACGGCTGTGCCTCATCCTCGGAGTCGCATCCATTTGGAAAAACAGAGCAGCGACTCAAATCTGGCTCAACATAGTTGCACCAAGCTGAGCGTTGTCTGCCACGCCGCTCGCATCAACCCAGCTCTGGCTGCTCCCCCCAAAGCTGGTTCCAGGCCCAGTACAGCAGGTCAGTGAGATCACAGCGGAATTCCCCTTCAAATAATTCCTCTTAACCAACGTCCGTCTAATGGAAGGGTGAAGGCTATGATTTATGTTCCTAAACATGTAATTTTCCTCTTTTCTGCCTCGCCGTTCTTCACTCCTGTCTCTGAACTGCCTCACGTTGTAAAGAATTGGTTCGGGAGCGGCAGCATTGTCCAGATAACGAGCTCCCCCTGAGAACAAATATCTAATGGAGCTGATCTATAACTCCCCAACGATGGATTTCTGATGTGAAACATTAAGCCAGCCGAGTCTGCGCAGTCTGTCGATGGCGGAACAACACGCCTAGCAGTGCTCATTCCGCATCGCTAACAGAGCTGAGCGGACTCGCAGGAGGGGAACGGGCTACTTAGTCAGCAGCCTTGATCAATGAGCAGCTCTGCGAAGAATGAGAAATGCTTAACTTCTCATAAAACAGCGTGAACAGGCAACCTTGGAAACCCTCTCCCTGCTGATTCTCCAGCTCCGCATATTGTTCATACCATCAAACATCCAGCAAACAAACAAAAGATTCACCTTAGAGAATAAACTCCACCAACATTTCTTCATAATTGGGATGTCCGAACTGCTCACAGTGGTGGTGAATGGAACCAGACGTCCACCTGGAAAAGCTCCCTCACAGAATGTTTTTATAGTAAATGGTAATAAACACACTGTCTGGTGTCTGAGACGCTGTTTATGATAGTTTTGGCCTTAAAATCCATTCATGGTGGAGGGATACAAACAATTCAGAGAGCTGTGAGGCAAAACAGTCCCCAAATAAAGTATACTATATTCAGATTTTCCAGATTTTACCATCAACATTCATATAGACTCAGAAGACACGTGTAGCTTCACTGGTGGGTTTGATAGTAAATACAATGTGTAGATTTGTGTTGTAAAAATGGAGACTCCTGGTGCCCATCACCACCACTGTAAACATCATCACCACCACCGTGAACATCATCACCACCACTGTAAACGTCATCACCATCACTGTAAACACCATCACCGCCACCGTGAACATCATCACCACCACTGTAAACATCATCACCATCACTGTAAACACCATCACCGCCACCGTGAACATCATCACCACCACTGTAAACATCATCACCATCACTGAAAACACCATCACCGCCACCGTGAACATCATCACCACCACTGTAAACATCATCACCATCACTGTAAACACCATCACCGCCACCGTGAACATCATCACCAGCACTGTAAACATCACCACCACTGTAAACACCATCACCACCACTGTAAACACCATCACCACCACTGTAAACATAATCACCAGCACTGTAAACATCACCTCCACTACTTTAAACACCAGCACTGTAAACACCATCACCACCACCACGGTAAACACCATCACTGCCACTGTAAACATCATCACCAGCACTGTAAACATCACCTCCACTACTTTAAACACCAGCACTGTAAACACCATCACCACCACCAATGTAAACATCACCACCACCACTGTAAATACCATCAGCACCACCACTATAAACATCACCACCACCACTATAAACACCATCATCACTACTGTAAACAACATCATCACCACTACTGTAAACACCATCATCACCACTGTAAACATCATCACCACCACTGTAAACACTATCATCACCACCACTGTAAACATGATCACCACCACTGTAAACACTATTATCACCACCACTGTAAACATGATAACTACCACTGTAAACACCACCACCACCACTGTAAACACCACCACCACTGTAAACATCATCACCACCACCACTGTAAACACCATCACCACCACTGTAAACATTATCACCAATGTAAACATCACCAACACCACTGTAAACACCATCAGCACCACCACTATAAACATCACCACCACTATAAACACCATCAAAACTGTAAACACCATCATCACCACTGTAAACATTATCACCACCACTGCAAACACCATCACCACCACTGTAAACACTATCATCACCACCACTGTAAACATGATCACTACCACTGTAAACACCACCACCACCACTGTAAACATCATCACCACCACTGTAAACATCATCACCACCACCACTGTAAACACCATCACTATAAACAACATCTGAACCGTTTGTTCATTGGCTCCATATGGGACCTGTGTGTGTTTTTGCCAATAGCTTTTTCAGTTCAACTTTTATCAGACAGTCGAACTCAGAGTCTCTTTTAATACACATTTAAATACGTCTCTCTTTAACTCTGTTCTTAACTCAACTCAACTCTGAGTACTTATACATTTGATCTTCGGCTTATTAAGACAGTTTCTGCTGTTACAGATGAAAACTGTCTTTAAAGCACTTTCAGCTGCCACTGGTATAAAAAGTGGTCTATAATTAAATAATATTATTATTATTATTATTATTATTATTATTATTATTATTTTTATTAAAGGACATCACATGCATTTCAACACAACATGGACAAAGAGAACCATCTAACAGGATTCAAAGGAAAGGCGGTGCTGAAATAACCTCTACAGACAGATTTAATCTAGTGGTGTTGAGGGCAAAGCAAAAGCATGAGAGAGATTTGCAGCAGTAAACACAGAACAACTCGTCTAAAGCCCCCTTTGTAGTCCCCCGGTAGCATCTGACGAGCGGCGGAGAGAATAAAGCGCTAAGTTGTTTGGTTTACAGGAGCAGCTGCACACACATATTGTGACCCGTCACAGGACTGTCTGCCACTTCTGTCAGCCGATACATAAAAGACCGCAACGCTCGCGCTTGTAGGAAAGTTAGCCACACAGCACACAGCGTTTCGCCAAACTCATAAAACATCGACACAGTCTGCGTCGCTCGACGTTCCCAGCCCGGAAATCAGTGCTGGCACGTGGCTGGAAGACGAGAAGAAAAGAGAGAGATTGTCCGAGGGTTAGGGTTAGGGACCAGAAGGGCTGGAGCCAACATTTATACCAAACTGGGGCTCAAAGTTATAACCCAACTGGAGCCCTAAGTTATAACCCAACTGAGACCCAAAGCAATAACCCAACTGGAGCCCAAAGCGATAACCCAACTGAGGCCCAAAGTTATAACCCAACTGAGACCCAAAGTTATAACCCAACTGAGACCCAGAGTTATAACCCAACTGAGACCCAAAGTGATAACCCAACTGAGACCCAAAGTGATAACCCAACTGAGGCCCAAAGTGATAACCCAACTGAGGCCCAAAGTGATAACCCAACTGAGGCCCAAAGTTATAACCCAACTGAGACCCAAAGTTATAACCCAACTGAGACCCAAAGTGATAACCCAACTGAGGCCCAAAGTGATAACCCAACTGAGACCCAAAGTAATAACCCAACTGAGACCCAAAGTGATAACCCAACTGAGGCCCAAAGTGATAACCCAACTGAGGCCCAAAGTTATAACCCAACTGAGACCCAAAGTTATAACCCAACTGAGACCCAGAGTTATAACCCAACTGAGACCCAAAGTGATAACCCAACTGAGACCCAAAGTGATAACCCAACTGAGGCCCAAAGTGATAACCCAACTGAGGCCCAAAGTGATAACCCAACTGAGACCCAAAGTGATAACCCAACTGAGGCCCAAAGTGATAACCCAACTGAGACCCAAAGTTATAACCCAACTGAGACCCAAAGTGATAACCCAACTGGGGCCCAAAGTGATAACCCAACTGAGACCCAAAGTGATAACCCAACTGAGACCCAAAGTGATAACCCAACTGAGGCCCAAAGTTATAACCCAACTGAGACCCAAAGTTACAACCCAACTGGAGCCCAAATCGATAACCCAACTGTTACGACCTGATCTAGGGTCAGGCCGTAACTGAAATTGAGAATGGGTTCTCTCCCCTGACCTCTGCCAGACCAAACACTGGACACTGTTAAAACCAGAAAAGTGCAAGTTTATTGACAACAAATGAGTGATGGATGGGACAGTGGCTTCAGGGATGGGCAATCGCCAAAACAACAAACAAAACAACTAAAGACAGAAATCTAACTAAACTAAAAACAAAGTAAACAAAAATACACAAAACTACCCCTAACTCCCTACCACAAACCAGGAGAAAAGGGTAGATAAACAAAAGGCACCCGTCCCCTACGTCCCACAGAAATCTTACGGAATCTAACAAAACTGTAGCTAAATGGAAAGATGTGGTGAAAGTGCCGGGCTGGTCGGGACAGGAGTTGTTCCAGGTCGGGTCAAAGGAGAGAACCCTGAACGTCTCCCAAGATGGCCGCTTGACGATTATTTGTACCAGTAGGCTCCCCCAAGTGGACAGTAGTGGACCTGCACACAGTGTCAAAGCACAGACACAGAACATGGCCGCAAAGAGACATTAAATAATGGCTATTACGACCAGGGGTCGTAACACAACTGAGACCCAAAGTGATAACCCAACTAAGACCCAAAGTTATAACCCAACTGAGACCCAAAGTTATAACCCAACTGAGACCCAAAGTTATAACCCAACTGAGACCCAAAGTTATAACCCAACTAAGACCCAAAGTTATAACCCAACTGAGACCCAAAGTTATAACCCAACTGAGACCCAAAGTGATAACCCAACTGAGACCCAAAGTGATAACCCAACTGAGACCCAAAGTGATAACCCAGCTTGAGGCCAAAGTTAAAACCCAGCTGGAGGCCAAAGTTATAACCAAAATGAGGCCCAAAATGATAACCCGATTGTGGCCCAAAGTTATAACCCAACTGGAGCCCAAAGTGATAACCAAATTGTGGCCTAAACTTGTAACCCAGCTGGAGGCCAAAGTTATAACACAACTGGAGTTCAAAGTTATAGCTCAACTGGGACCCAACATCATATCCCAGCTGGAGCCCAAAATGATAACCCAATTGTGGCCTAAAGTTGTAACCCAATTTTGGCCTAAGGTTATAACCCAACTGGAGCCCAAAGGTATAAACCAACTAGAACCCAAAGATATAACCCAACTGAGACCCAAAGTTATAACCCAACTGAGACCCAAAGTGATAACCCAACTAAGACCCAAAGTTATAACCCAACTGAGACCCAAAGTGATAACCCAACTGAGACCCAAAGTTATAACCCAACTGAGACCCAAAGTTATAACCCAACTGAGACCCAAATTATAACCCAACTGAGATCCAAAGTTATAACCCAACTGAGACCCAAAGTGATAACCCAACTGAGACCCAAAGTTATAACCCAACTGAGACCCAAAGTTATAACCCACCTGAGACCCAAAGTGATAACCCAACTAAGACCCAAAGTTATAACCCAACTGAGACCCAAAGTTATAACCCAACTAAGACCCAAAGTTATAACCCAACTAAGACCCAAAGTTATAACCCAACTGAGACCCAAAGTTATAACCCAACTGAGACCCAAAGTGATAACCCAACTGAGACCCAAAGTGATAACCCAACTGAGACCCAAAGTGATAACCCAGCTTGAGGCCAAAGTTAAAACCCAGCTGGAGGCCAAAGTTATAACCAAAATGAGGCCCAAAATGATAACCCGATTGTGGCCCAAAGTTATAACCCAACTGGAGCCCAAAGTGATAACCAAATTGTGGCCTAAACTTGTAACCCAGCTGGAGGCCAAAGTTATAACACAACTGGAGTTCAAAGTTATAGCTCAACTGGGACCCAACATCATATCCCAGCTGGAGCCCAAAATGATAACCCAATTGTGGCCTAAAGTTGTAACCCAATTTTGGCCTAAGGTTATAACCCAACTGGAGCCCAAAGGTATAAACCAACTAGAACCCAAAGATATAACCCAATTGGGGTCCAAGGTTATAATCCAACTGGGGCTCAAAGTTATAACCCAACTGGGGTCTATGTATCACCAATCAAAAAGCCAGTACAAGCCTGCGAAAAACCCATACAGCCCAGATAAGACACATGTGGCCACATGGATATTTTCAGTGTTAGCTGAGGCCTATTCACGTTCATTCATTGTGCATGTGTGTGTGTGTGTGTGTGTTTGTGAGTGTGTGAGTGTGTGTGGGTGAGTGTGAGTGTGTGTTGGCCATGCAATAGACCAAGTTCTACCTGTTTTTTTATAGTATACATTTGCATTTCTGTGTAATATTTACTTTTCATTTATTTATTTCGTATTATTATTTATTTTTTTATTATTATTATTCAGATACTCCGTCTCTTGGTTTGATGTGAGCTGCAGTCGTCAAAGCATTCCCCTGCTGGTTGTACCGTGTATGACTTTGCATGCGACAAATAAACTTTGATTAGATTTGTGTAGATCCAGCCTCCAACTTTCGTTACTTTCTAATACAGAAAGTTTAAAATAAGAAGGCAAAAAAAACTTTCCGGGAAGAATCTTCACCTCCAAATGTTCCTCGGAGAGCGAAGGCACTTAGTTGATCCCTCCGACTCAACAGAAACCCACCCGTCGGAGAGACGGAGCATTATTGATGAGCTTTAGGCTGTCAGGTAAGCCCTTGTGATGTCAGGTGATGGCTGAGTGACAGGCGATGGCGTCCCACCCAGGAATGAAAATAGTCAAGGACGGGAAAACGGGAAGATTAGCGTGTGATGTCAGATACGGCCCGGCTCGAAGGCATTCCCACATGAAGTGGTGTCACTCACTCATCTCTCTCTCTCTCTCTATTTCTTTTCCTTTCCATCTTGTATCTCTCTTCATTGTGCAGCCGCTCCTCAGCTGTGCTGCTAACATGATCACAGTCGTGTGCAGGAGTTTGAATGGTTTTCGTTGCTGTCCAAAGAAAAGTACCACCAAAACAGCAACTTTACAGGAGAGGACAAAAACTGTCTTTACTTTCAATGCAAGTCAATGGAACCAGAAAGTTTTCTAAGTTATTTTGGAGCATTTCTATTGGTCCTCTTGAGAATTTATATAAATCTTATTAGACAGGTGGCCAAGAAGGCTCCGAGCTCACGGGAAGGTCAGGGCTTTTTGGGACCCCCGCCATATAGGGCCACATACCCTGCAGCGTTATCTTGGGAACTTCTATTTGAGAACCACTCCACCCAAAAGAATAACGACTGGCCAGGTGTACTGGTGGGCTGAAAAAAGCAGACAGGCAGCCCCATAAAGGACAAGCAAGCACAGTCATGTTTGTGACCAGGTTGGACCAGGGCAGACCAGGGTGTGAGAGCTCAGAGAAACGTCGGTACTACAAGCCCTTCGAATAAAAAGCTTAAATTCTGAACTCTCCCTCTTCATTCTGATGGCAAAAAACGAAGTTACAACAGTCTGTTTATCAGAAAATATCAGAAAAGGATATAAAGAGCAGCTGCTCGGTTAAAATAATATAGAGAAAAAAACACTAAAAATAGAGATGTAGAGATACATGGGTTTTTTTGGATAGCGATGTTTCATTGAATAAATACTTTGCAAATACTTGCAGTCAGGTGACCTGGAGATGACCATCACCAATACTGTATACATCATCACCACCACTGTAAACATCATCACCACCACCACTGTAAACACCATCACCACCACTGTAAACAACATCAACACCTCTGTAAACACCATCTCCACCACTGCAAACACCATCACCACCACTGTAAACACCATCACCATCACTGTAAACATCACCACCTCTGTAAACATCACCACCAACATTGTAAATATCATAACCACCACTGTAAACACAATCACCACCACCACTGTAAACACCATCACCACCACTGTAAACATCATCACCACCACTGTAAACACCATGACAACCATCACTGTAAACACCATGACAACCATCACTGTAAACACCATATGAACCATCTCACCCTCTGAATCTCTCTGTTTGCATCTCACTCACTCAGTTATGCTGATATAAGTTGGTGAAAACCTGGCAACCTGCAGGTGGGTCACCACATCCCCACAGCTGGGCCCTGTGGCTGTATCCAGTAGGACTCATAAACTATCCACACAGCTTCGGTTCAGAGCCGGCAGAACTTTCGGAACCCCCCGTCTCCTCCTCCAGGCTTTCATCTTTATTTATCCGTCTCCTCTCTCGGCTCGGGAGCGACCCAGACAGACAGTGAGCTCCCATCACTGTCATCACTGTCAGCCTTCTAAACGCGCGTGCAAGCAGCCTCAGCGGCGCTCTGTTTAACCCCCACTCCCTCGCCCCCTCCGCCCTCCACCTCCTCGCTTTAAAGACACGTCTCAGCTTCTTCCGACGGGCCGCTTGTCAGGGAACGGAGGGAGCCGCTCGGGCTAAACACGTCCTTCTCTCTCCGCTTTCAAGCGTTCTTCCTGCTCCTCGCGCCCGTCAGAGGAGAGCCGCGCCGCCCAGGAAAGCTTGATTCGCGTAACAGGGTCAGGACAGAGTCGCTCCTACAAACGACAGCCGAGCAGAATCAATGCCCGCTCCTTGTTATGTGGGCTTGCTTGCTTGCTTGTGGGCCCCCGGCCCCGCCTTGTAAAACCACAGCCTACTGTTGCCATTCCTGGCAGCTTCATGTGTGTTTCTACACCTCGGGCTAGACGGGCCTGTCAGCTGCCAACACGTCGCGAACGCAGCCGGTAATGCGGCCACACATGCCGCCGCTCAGGCGTTAGACGTCAGTCTTCAGACGAAGCGAGCAGCAACAATTAGTTTGATTATTGCAGGCTGTGAATTGACGCTGGCGTTCGGCGAGGCTGCCGAGCGAGAAGATAAACGCGTCCCGTCAGCCCGCATGTGCACTTTCATTCGTTCTTGTGTTCACACTTAGAAAATTATTACATATCAGTATGCAGATCGTTTACACAGAGACTTTTCAAAGCATCTGCTGAACTATTTCTGTTTTCAGGAGCTGAGATGATCACGTTGCTGCCGTTTACATCATTTCATGATGAATGGACCAAAAGAAGTGTTCACTCTCCCATCCAAATCATTGAATTCAGGAGTTCCAATCACTTCCATGGCCACCTAGTCCTGCAGACTGCTTCTACACACATTAGTAAAGTGTGTGTCTCTCAGGAGCTCAGTGAACTCCAGCGTGGTACCGTGATAGGACTCCACCTGTGCAACAAGTCCAGTGGTGAAGTTTCCTCACTACTAAATATTCCACAGTGGACTGTCAGTGGTGTTAGAACAAAGTGGAAGTGATTGAGAACCACAGCAACTCAGACACCAAGTGGTAGAACACGTACAATGACAGAGCAGGTCAGCGGATGCTGAGGAGCATAGAGCACAGAGGTCACCAACTTTCTACAGAGTCCATCACTACAGACCTCCAAACTTCATGTGGTCTTCAGATCAGCTCAAGAACAGAGCATAGAGAGCTTCATGGAATGGGTCTCCATGGCCAAGCAGCTGCATCTAAGCCTTAATGCAGAGCGTCGGATGCAGTGGAGTAAAGCACACCGCCACTGGACTCTAGAGCTGTGGAGACGTGTTCTCTGGAGTGAGCAATCACACTTCTGTGTCTGGTAATCTGATGGGCAAGTCTGGGTTTGGCGGTTGCCAGGAGAACGGTACTTGTCTGACTGCACTGTGACGAGTGTAAAGTTTGGTGGAGATGGGATTATGGTGTGGGAGTTGGGCTCAGACCGTTAGTTCCAGTTAATGGAACTCTTAATGCTTCAGCAGACCAAGAGGTTCTGGACAATTTTATGCTCCCAATTTTGTGGGAAGGTTTGTGAAGGTAGACGAGCGAATACGTTTGGCAACAGATTGTAGCTTAAAAATAATTCTGGTTCCATTGACTTAAAGCAAAGACCATTTTTGGAGATGGAGATGGTGGCTTCTTTGTAAACCCTGGAGATGGTGGTACCTCTGCAAACCCTGGAGATGGTGGTTTCTCTGTAAACCCTGGAGATTGTGGTTTCTCTGTAAACCCTGGAGTTTGTGTTTCTCTGTAAACCCTGGAGATGGTTGTTCCTCTGTAAACTCTGGAGATGATGGTTCCTCTGTAAACCCTTGAGATGGTGGTTTCTCTGTAAACCCAGGAGATGGTGTTTCTCTGTAAACACTGGAGATGGTAGTTTCTCTGTAAACCTTGGTGAAGGTAGTTTATCTGTAAACCCTAGAGATGGTTGTTCCTCTGTAAACCCTGGAGATGGTGGTTTCTCTGTAAACCCTGGAGATGGTAGTTTCTCTGTAAACCCTGGAGATGGTAGTTTCTCTGTAAACCCTGGAGAAGGTAGTTTTTCTGTAAACCCTGGAGATAGTAGTTTCTCTGTAAACCCTGGAGATGGTGGTTTCTCTGTAAACCCTGGAGATGGTAGTTTCTCTGTAAACCCTGGAGATGGTAGTTTCTCTGTAAACCCTGGAGATGGTAGTTTCTCTGTAAACCCTGGAGATGGTAGTTTCTCTGTAAACCTTGGAGATGGTAGTTTCTCTGTAAACCTTGGAGATGGTAGTTTCTCTGTAAACCTTGGAGATGGTAGTTTCTCTGTAAACCTTGGAGATGGTAGTTTCTCTGTAAACCCTGGAGAAGGTAGGTTCTCTGTAAACCCTGGAGATGGTGGTACCTCTGCAAATCCTGGAGATGGTTGTTTCTATGTAAACGCTGAAGATGGTGGTTCCTCTGTAAACCCAGGAGATGTTTTTTTTCTATGTAAACTTTGGAGATTAGCAGTTTCTGACCAGCCCGTCTAGGACCACCAATGATACCGCATTCAAAGTCACTTAAGTCACCGTTCCTCCCTGTTCTGCTGCTCGATTTGAACTTCAGCAGGTTGTCTTGACCATGTCTACATGTCTAGTTGCTGCTATGTGATTGGTTGATTGGATAATTGCATTAACGTGCAGTTGAACAGGTGCACCTGATGAAGGGGTCAGTGAGTTTTCCATACGGGAAACATAAGCTCCCAGTCTGAAGGTTTCTTGCTGCCGTGTTGGACCTGCAGGTTCTTAGTAAAGGTTTACTTTCATGGCTGCTAATAGCAACTCGGACTCTCACCCCGCAGCCTGGAGTGTTACAGAAGAAACACACGCCACGCTGTCCTCAAAGGAGCCGCGCTCACCTTAAACCTTCAACCGGCCGCCAAAGGCTTCTAATTGAAGGCTAAGCCGCCGCAGCCGCGCAGACGGCGTGTTCTCGTCCCTAAAGACCTCGTTCCTGCGTTCAGGAGCCTGAGCGCGAGCGTAAACACACCTAATATACAAGTAATTACCGTTCAAGGCCACAGGCGCGTAACTCGGTTAGGGAAATGTGCGCCGTCTAATAACCCACAACTCAACTAATAACAACGGATTCCAGTTGGAAATAAACAGCGCCATCAATTCTGCGCCACAGATCGCACTGAACTTTTCAAATCCCGACCAAAACCCGCGCGGCTCCGCGGAGACTAATGAACGATTTATCTCAATGAATTCATTTGTTTCACATTAGTCAGCAGTAAATGTTTTAATTTTTGTCGGCGGGCGCGTTCGCTCCTCTCCCGAGCGGCTGCCGAGGCTTAGGCTGTTCCTCCGTTCGCCTTTCATCTTAATGTTTGATTGTTTTTCTCAGGTTTGGCGCGGGGAAGGGCGGCGCACGCACCACGCCGCTTGCTCGCTCTAGCGCTAAATAAGCAGAGTAGGTAGTTTTAGAGTTTTCAGGGAGTCGGGACGGACGGAGGGAGGGAGGGGCGGGATGGAGGGAACTTAGTATGCTAAACAGTTTGCGGGATCAGCACTTTTTCCTGGGAAAACTCTGCGTCTCCTCCTCCCCGCTTATCCCTCCCTCCACAGTTTATCCTCTCCTAAACAAACTCAGACCTGAAGATTCATTAGAAGGGACGTCAGCGGGCTGGGAATGAACTGTGCCTATGAAATCACCAGTGCGGTAACGTTAACCCAGCCGGGGCCCTTCAGCGGCCCTGAGACGAGGTGTGATAGATCAGAAGGGGACACGAGCACGAGGCGGGAATGAAAGGAGGAAGAGCAGCTTTTATTTGGGATCCAGCAGATTAAAGGTGGTACATTCATTTCATTAACCAGTGGAGAGGTTCAAATATATATATAAACAATATATACCTTTTGTTTATATATATATATATATATATATATATATATATATATATATATATATATATATATATATATATATATATATATATATATATATAAACAAAAGGTACAAATGCAATATAAATGGGCTAAACATACAGATAATACATATAGGAAATATTGTTTATGGGACATACGGATAATACGGATAACTCATTGGGATATTACATATGGGACATATATGTGGATAATGTATGGAATTGTTATATATGGGATATACACACAGATAACACATATGGGGTACATTGTGTATATGACATGCAAATAATAAATATGGGATATATATAATACAGGACATGCAAAGGGGATATGTTATATATGGAGTATGCATATGGATAATACATATGGATTTTATTAATTATGGGACATTCCTGCTAATCATAATAATAATATATGGATAATATATGGGATATATTATATATGGGACATACGTACAGATACTACATATGGGGTATATTGTATATAGGACATGCAAATAATATATATGGTATATATTATATTTATGGGGTGTATATATAGATAATACGTAGAAACTCATGCTGAGGTTTATTATAGATTACTGAATATTACACACCGGGCTCGCGCTGGCTGATCGACTATCACTTTAATAATTAAGCAGGTAATAATAAACTGCCCAGATAATAATAACGATTATTTATTAAAGATAAAAGTCTGAAGTGAGAGAACAACATATGACTCAGCAGATCTCCCACTGGAGCTCCACATAGACAATCCTTCAGCTCTACCATAACTAATATTCCTCTCTCTCTCTCTCTCTCTCTCTCAGTCTCCTCTCTCTTCCTCTTTCTCTCTCTCTCTCTCAGTCTCCTCTCTCTTCCTCTTTCTCTCTCTCTCTCTCTCTCTCTCTCTCTCAATCTCCTCTCTCTTCCTCTTTCTCTCTCTCTCTCTCTCCTCTCTCTCTCTCAATCTCCTCTCTCTTCCTCTTTCTCTCTCTCTCTTTCTCTCTCTCAATCTCCTCTCTCTCTCTCTTCCTCTTTCTCTCTCTCTCTTTCTCTCTCTCTCAATCTCCTCTCTCTTCCTCTTTCTCTCTCTCTCTTTCTCTCTCTCAATCTCCTCTCTCTCTCTCTTCCTCTTTCTCTCTCTCTCTTTCTCTCTCTCAATCTCCTCTCTCTCTCTCTTCCTCTTTCTCTCTCTCTCTTTCTCTCTCTCTCAATCTCCTCTCTCTCTTCCTCTTTCTCTCTCTCTCTTTCTCTCTCTCTCAATCTCCTCTCTCTCTCTCTCTCTTTCTCTCTCTCTCAATCTCCTCTCTCTTCCTCTTTCTCTCTCTCTCTTTCTCTCTCTCTCTCTCAATCTCCTCTCTCTTCCTCTTTCTCTCTCTCTCTCTCTCTCTCTCTCTCTCAATCTCCTCTCTCTTCCTCTTTCTCTCTCTCTCTTTCTCTCTCTCAATCTCCTCTCTCTTCCTCTTTCTCTCTCTCTCTTTCTCTCTCTCTCAATCTCCTCTCTCTCTCTTCCTCTTTCTCTCTCTCTCTTTCTCTCTCTCTCAATCTCCTCTCTCTCTCTCTTTCTCTCTCTCTCAATCTCCTCTCTCTCTCTCTTTCTCTTTCTCTCTCTCTCTCTCTCTCTCTCAATCTCCTCTCTCTTCCTCTTTCTCTCTCTCTCAATCTCCTCTCTCTCTCTCTTCCTCTTTCTCTCTCTCTCTCTCTCTCAATCTCCTCTCTCTCTTTCTCTCTCTCTCAATCTCCTCTCTCTCTCTTTCTCTCTCTTTCTCTCTCTCTCAATCTCCTCTCTCTCTTTCTCTCTCTCTCAATCTCCTCTCTCTCTCTCTCAATCTCCTCTCTTTCTCAATCTCCTCTTTCTCGCTCTTTCTCTCTCTCTTTCTCTCACTCTCTCAATCTCCTCTCTCTCTCTCTTTCTCTCTCTCTCAATCTCTCTCTCAATCTCCTCTCTCTCTCTTTCTCTCTCTTTCTCTCTCTCTCAATCTCCTCTCTCTCTTTCTCTCTCTCTCACTCTCTCTCTCTCTCTCTCTCTCAATCTCCTCTCTTTCTCAATCTCCTCTCTCTCTCTTTCCTCTTTCTCTCTCTCAATCTCCCCCTCTCTCTCTCTCTCTCTTTCTCTCTCTCTCTCAATCTCATCTCTCTCTCTCTCTCTCTCTCTCTCTCTCTCGTACTCTCTCTCTCTATCTCAATCTCCTCTGTCTCTCTTTCTCTCTCTCCCTCGTTCTCTCTGTCTCTCTCTCTCCATATCCTCTCTTTCTCTCTCTCCTCTCTCTCTCCATCTCCTTTCTCTCTCTCTCTCTCTCTTTCTTTCTCTCTGTCTGGCTTTCTGTCTCTCTTCTGTGTCTCTCTTTCATTCTCTCTCATTCCCCTCTCTTTCTTTCTCTCTCTCTCCCTCTCTTTCTTTCTCTCTCTCTCTCTCTCTCTCTCTCTCTCTCTATCTATGTCTCTCTTTTTTGTTCTCTCTCTCTCCCTCTCTCTTTCTGTCTTTCTCTGTCTCTCTGTTCCTGTCTCTCTCCCTCTGTGTCTCCCTTTTTTGTTCTCTCTCTCTCTCTCTCTCTCTCTCTCTCTCTCTCTCTCTCTCTCTCTCTCTCTCTCTCTCTCTCCAGGGATCACTCAGAGCATAACGACCTTTCCTCTTTCTCTCGTCTGTATTTAATCAGAATGGCCGGCGGCTCGTCCCTCTTATCTCTCTCTCTTGTTCCATTACTCAGCGCTGCTGACGTTCGGGGAGAATATGAGGACTTAAAAACGCAGAGAAAAATAAAATAAATAAATAAAATTCCCATTGCCCTCCTGCTATCGGCCATCTCTCACTCTAAACGCTAGTCTATATTAATGCCGCTCTATCAGGGGCCGCGCTGACCCGAACACCGGTCAGGCCACCCGAGAGAAAGAGCAGAGAGTGGCCATGACACCCACCCACACTCAGGTAAGGGGAGGTGTCTGAGCACTCACAGCCCTTTAGCGAATCACTTCTGTTTTCCATTCAACTCAGCAGCAGTATATGGATATATATATATATTTATATATATATATATATATATATATATATATATATATATATATATATATATATATATATATAATTACTGACAACTCTGAATATATAGAATAAAACTTGAGAATATAGAATGAAAGTCTGAATATATGGCATGAAACTTGAGAATATAGAATAAAAGTCTGAATAGATGGAATTAAACTTGAGAATATAGAATGAAAGTCGGTATATATGGAATTAAACTTGAGAATATAGAATTAAAAGGCGGAATATATAGAAATAAACTTGAGAATATAGAATGAATGTCGGAATATATGGAATTGAACTTGAAAATATAGAATGAAAGTCAGAATATATGGAATGAAACTTGAGAATATAAAATGAAAGCCTGAATATATGGAATGAAACTTGAGAATATAGAATGAAAGTCTGAATATATAGAATTAAACTTGAGAATATTGAATGAATGTGTGAACACATAGAATTAAACGAGAATATAAAATGAAAGTCTGAATAGATGGAATGAAACTTGAGAACATAGAATGAAAGTCGTAATATATGGAATGAAACTTGAGAATACAGAATGAAAGTCTAAATATAACTAGAATTAAACTTAAGAATATAGAATGAAAGTCTGAATATATGGAATGAAACTTGAGAATATAAAATGAAAGTCTGAATATATAGAATTAAACGAGAATATAGAATGAATGTCGGAATACATGGAATTAAACGAGAATATAGAATGAAAGTCTGAATATATAGAATTAATCTTGAGAATATAGAATGAAAGTCTGAATATATGGAATGAAACTTGAGAATATAAAATGAAAGTCTGAATATATAGAATTAAACGAGAATATAGAATGAATGTCGGAATACATGGAATTAAACGAGAATATAGAATGAAAGTCTGAATATATAGAATTAATCTTGAGAATATAGAATGAAAGTCTGAATATATGGAATGAAACTTGAGAATATAAAATGAAAGCCTGAATATATAGAATTAAACTTGAGAATATAGAATGAAAGTATGAATATATGGAATGAAACTTGAAAACATAGCATAAACGTCTAAATATATGGAATTGAACTTGAGAATATAGAATGAAAGCCTGAATATATGGAATGAAACTTGAGAATATTGAATGAAAGTTGGAATATATGGAATGAAACTTGAGAATATTGAATGAATGTCTGAATATATAGAATTAAACAAGAATATAGAATTAAAGTCGGAATATATAGAATTAAACTTGAGAATATAGAATGAAAGTCTGAATATATAGAATTAAACTTGAGAATATAAAATGAAAGTCTGAATATATATGGAATTGAACTTGAAAATATAGAATTAAAATCGGAATATATGGAATTAAACGAGAATATAGAATGAAAGTCTGAATATATAGAATTAATCTTGAGAATATAGAATAAAAGTCTGAATATATGGAATGAAACTTGAGAACATAGAATGACATCTAAATATATGGAATTGAACTTGAGAATTCATATAGAATGAAAGTCTGAATATATATGGAATTGAACTTGAAAATATAGAATGAAAGTCTGAATATATAGAATTAAACTTGAGAATATAGAATGAATGTCGGAATATATGGAATTAAACAAGAATATAGAATGAAAGTCTGAATATATAGAATTAAACTTGAGAATATAGAATGAAAGTCTGAATATATGGAATGAAACTTGAGAATATAAAATGAAAGTCTGAATATATATGGAATTGAACTTGAAAATATAGAATTAAAATTGGAATATATGGAATTAAACGAGAATATAGAATGAAAGTCGGAATATATAGAATTAATCTTGAGAATATAGAATGAAAGTCTGAATATATGGAATGAAACTTGAGAATATAGAATAAAAGTCTGAATATATGGAATGAAACATGAGAATATAGAATGAAAGTCTGAATATATATGGAATTGAACTTGAAAATATAGAATGAAAGTCTGAATATATAGAATTAAACTTGAGAATATTGAATGAATGTCTGAATATATAGAATGAAACTTGAGAATATAGAATGAAAGTCGGAATATATGGAATGAAACTTGAGAACATAGAATGAAAGTCGGAATATATATTGAATTTAGCTTGAAAATATAGAATGAAAGTCTGAATATATAGAATTAAACTTGAGAATATTGAATGAATGTCGGAATATATGGAATTAAACAAGAATATAGAATTAAAGTCGGAATATATAGAATTAAACTTGAGAATATAGAATGAATGTTGGAATATATGGAATTAAACGAGAATATAGAATGAAAGTCTGAATATATGGAATGAAACTTGAGAATATAAAAGGGGAGGGGGGGGCATCCTTCTCTGATCAGACTACTCAAACAATACTGATATACTGACTGTACCACCTGAAACTTCTGTTCAGCTGCTCAGGTGTGCTTACATAATCAATATATACTATAACTAAGATTAACTGTAGTGCAGATGAAGAACAGTCAGAGTGATGATGACAGTTAATGAAGGTAGAAGATAATTGGTAACTAGTTAGAGTCATTGTTCATTTCAGAAAAGTCTATGACGAAGGTTAGGCAGCTACTCTCCCTAGAAGTGGGCGCCCCGCCAAGTTGACTTCAACCAAAGGCACAACTCAGAACTCTCAGAGAGGTAAAGGAGAACCCTGGATGGCTGTCCACCTGCTGAAGCTCAGTATAAGTAGGACAATGACCCTAAACTTTGCAGTAAATCTACTACAGAACGACTTCAGTTAAAGAAACTCTGTATTCTGAAGTGGCCCAGTCAGAGTCCAGACCTGAATCCGATAGAGATACTGTGGAATGACCTGAAGAGAGCTGTTCACACCAGACATCCTAAGAATACTCCTCCTGAACGTTGTGCAGGTCTGATCAACACTTGCTGGAGCTGCCAAAGGAGGTTCCACCAGTTACTAAGTCCAAGGTTTCACTTTCTTTTTCTTGCCACTGTATAAAGACCAGCCATAACACTGAAACATCTACTGTACACTGTATCAGCTCCACTGACCATACAGGACCTCCACTCACTGTCCACTGTATCAGCTCCACTGACCATACAGGACCTCCACTCACTGTCCACTGTATCAGCTCCACTGACCATACAGGACCTCCACTCACTGTCCACTGTATCAGCTCCACTGACCATACAGGACCTCCACTCACTGTCCACTGTATCAGCTCCACTGACCATACAGGACCTCCACTCACTGTCCACTGTATCAGCTCCACTGACCATACAGGACCCTCCACTCACTGTCCACTGTATCAGCTCCACTGACCATACAGGACCTCCACTCACTGTCCACTGTATCAGCTCCACTGACCATACAGGACCTCCACTCACTGTCCACTGTATCAGCTCCACTGACCATACAGGACCTCCACTCACTGTCCACTGTATCAGCTCCACTGACCATACAGGACCTCCACTCACTGTCCACTGTATCAGCTCCACTGACCATACAGGACCTCCACTCACTGTCCACTGTATCAGCTCCACTGACCATACAGGACCTCCACTCACTGTCCACTGTATCAGCTCCACTGACCATACAGGAGCTCCACTTACAGACTGTAGTTCATCTGATTCTCTGTATACTTTATTACTCTGTTCTTTAATGATCAGGACCCCCACAGGACCACCACAGAGCAGCTACTAATAGGGAGGTGGGTCATTCTCAGCACTGCAGTGACACTGACATGGTGGTGGTGTGTTAGTGTGAGCGGATCATATATGTGAGTGTGAGTGTGTGTGTGTGTATCAGTGTGTCAGCTTGTGGGAGTATGTGAGCGTGTGTGTGTATGTATGTATGTGAGTTTGTGTGTGTGTGTGTGTGTGTGTGTGTGTGTGTGTGTGTGTGTGTGTGAATATATCAGTGTGTCAGTGTGTGTGTGAGTGTGTGTGTGTGAGTATGTGTGTGAATATATAAATGTATCAGTGTGTGTGAGTGTGTGTGTAAGTATGTGTGTGAGTATGTCTGTGTATCAGTGTGTAAGTATGTGAGTGTGTATGTATGTATGTATGTATGTGTGTGTGTGTGTGTGTGTGAGTATATCAGTGTGTCAGTGTGAGAGTGTTTGTGTATGTATGTATGTGAGTGTGTGATCGTATGTGTGTGTCAGTGTATCAGTGTGTCAGTGTGTGTGCTCATATGTGAGTGTGTGTATGTATGTATGTATGTATGTGTGTGTGTGTGTGTGTGTGTATGTATATGTGTGTGTTTGTGTGTGTGTCTGTGTGTATGTATATATGTGTGTGTCTGTGTGTGTATGTGAGTGAAAGTATGTGTGTGTGTGTGTGTATCAGTGTGTCTAAGTGAGTGTGTGTATGCGTGTGTATGTATATGTGAGTGAATATGTGAGTGTATCAGTGTGAGTGTGTGTGTGTGTGTGTGTGTGTGTATGTGCCCTTTGTTCCCACATTGTGTGAATTTTTCTCATTTAGCCTTTGAGAATAGCGAGCTTACAGCTTAAACACGGCTCGCGCTGCTGCTATGAATTGCTGGACGGAGCGTTTATGAGGGAAAATGAACTATTTCCCAGAATGGAGCTGCTGGTAATGCCTTTATGCCTTCACTTATCTGTGAAAGTTCCCGGCGGATTTGGTGTAATCCCACTCCCTGACTCCGCCGCCATGCTTTTCATTAAATAACCCCGAATATTTTAGCTGGAAATGTGTTTGTCATATAATGAAACCAGCGCGGAGAATAAAAACTATGCACAATACAGAGAGAGAGAGAGAGAGTGAGAGAGAGAGAGAGAGAGAGAGAGAGAGAGAGAGAGAGAGAGAGAGAGAGAGAGAGAGAGACCTTAAACAGCTTAATCTGTGAAAGGACCGACTCTCTATTCTCTCTTCCTCTCTTTTCTTTTCTGTGCTAATAAAAATTCATTATGATTAATAGGCTTCAGAGTTTTGGTGCTAGTTTGTATTTGTTGACCTGCTAAGCTGTTCTCCTCCGTTCACAGTATTCCCGTTGACGTCAAGCAATCCCGCTGCTGCCATGTGGGGAAGCAACTCGGAGGCGAGGCAGGCAGTTTGTTATAAAATAATAAAACCATAACTGCAAAGGCAGGACAGTGCAGTTATTCATAACACTCTGTTACAAATTAATAAATCACTAAAACATAAACAATACAAATACAGAGTGTTGTAATATTAAAATTAATGTATTGTATTTAAATGGTTGCTGGTGTTCTACTGCTGAACCCAAACTATGTACTAGCCCACTAAAATAAGAGCTACACCAACACTAGTGTACTCATTAGTGTAGTAGGTGAAGTATAGAAGTGTATTCATTAGTGTAGTAGGTGAAGTATAGAAGTGTACTCATTAGTGTAGTAGGTGAAGTATAGAAGTGTATTCATTAGTGTAGTAGGTGAAGTATAAAAGTGTGTTCATTAGTGTAGTAGGTGAAGTATAGAAGTGTGTTCATTAGTGTAGTAGGTGAAGTATAGAAGTGTATTCATTAGTGTAGTAGGTGAAGTATAGTAGTGTGTTCATTAGTGTAGTAGGTGAAGTATAGAAGTGTATTCATTAGTGTGGTAGTGAAGTATAGAAGTGTATTCATTAGTGTAGTAGGTGAAGTATAGAAGTGTGTTCATTAGTGTAGTAGGTGAAGTATAGTAGTGTATTATTAGTGTAGTAGGTGAAGTATAGTAGTGTATTTATTAGTGTAGTAGGTGAAGTATAGTATTGTGTTCATTAGTGTAGTAGGTGAAGTATAGTAGTGTATTTATTAGTGTAGTAGGTGAAGTATAGTATTGTGTTCATTAGTGTAGTAAGTGAAGTATAGTAGTGTATTATTAGTGTAGTAGGTGAAGTATAGAAGTGTATTTATTAGTGTAGTAGGTGAAGTATAGTAGTGTATTCATTAGTGTAGTAGGTGAAGTATAGTAGTGTATTATTAGTGTAGTAGGTGAAGTATAGTAGTGTATTTATTAGTGTAGTAGGTGAAGTATAGTATTGTGTTCATTAGTGTAGTAAGTGAAGTATAGTAGTGTATTATTAGTGTAGTAGGTGAAGTATAGAAGTGTATTTATTAGTGTAGTAGGTGAAGTATAGTAGTGTACTCATTAGTGTAGTAGGTGAAGTATAGTAGTGTATTCATTAGTGTAGTAGGTGAAGTATAGAAGTGTATTCATTAGTGTAGTAGGTGAAGTATAGAAGTGTAATCATTAGTGTAGTAGGTGAAGTATAGTAGTGTATTATTAGTGTAGTAGGTGAAGTATAGTAGTGTATTCATTAGTGTAGTAGGTGAAGTATAGAATTGTATTCATTAGTGTAGTAGGTGAAGCACAGAATTGTATTTATTAGTGTAGTAGTGAAGTATAGAAGTGTATTCATTAGTGTAGTAGGTGAAGTATAGTAGTGTATTTATTAGTGTAGTAGGTGAAGTATAGTAGTGTATTCATTAGTGTAGTAGATGAAGTATAGAAGTGTATTCATTAGTGTAGTAGGTGAAGTATAGTAGTGTATTATTAGTGTAGTAGGTGAAGTATAGAAGTGTATTTATTAGTGTAGTAGGTGAAGTATAGTATTGTGTTCATTAGTGTAGTAGATAAGAACGGAACAACATTTCTCTCCTAGAACTCCGGCAGTTGTCCTCCTCACTTCCCAGTCGTTTATAGACTGCTGTTAAAAGAAGAGTTGATGGTAGATATGATTCTTTCCCAACAGATTTGTTTCCGCATCAAGTTCTTAATGAGTTATTTGATTTTAATGAGATGTTAAATGTCTTACTTTCTACATCTGATGTGTGTTTAATGTTCTAGAGTGAATAAAATGAGGTTCTATGAGTTTTACAGATCACTACAGTCAGATCTTATTCCCAGGTTTGGAGGACTGACAAGTAGCAGTTACACTGTTTGTGTTGGTGAGTTTCTGGTGTTTAGGCAAAGCATGAATGATGTTAAATATAATCTCTCAACACAGTGTTTTTGTTCAGCTCTGACAGAAGAGGTCAGAGACCCCTGGCATACAGTAATGACCTGTAATTCAAGCCTTCAGCTCCTGGAATATCTTTAGCGCTTTGAGTACAGAACATACACAACTGGTTGATTGTACAAGTCTATGAATGTAATAAAGGTCATTGTGGGTGTGTTTCAGTGAGAGAGTCCACAAGAAACAGACATAATAAAAAAAAAAATATATATATATATATATATATATACTGAGACATACTGATATACAACTACAGTACACTCTAATCAGCCATAACATTCAAACCACCTCCTCATATCTCCACTTACTGTCCACTGTATCAGCTCCACTGACCATACAGGACCTCCACTCACTGTCCACTGTATCAGCTCCACTGACCATACAGGAGCTCCACTCACTGTCCACTGTATCAGCTCCACTGACCATACAGGAGCTCCACTCACTGTCCACTGTATCAGCTCCACTGACCATACAGGACCTCCACTCACTGTCCACTGTATCAGCTCCACTGACCATACAGGACCTCCACTCACTGTCCACTGTATCAGCTCCACTGACCATACAGGAGCTCCACTCACTGTCCACTGTATCAGCTCCACTGACCATACAGGACCTCCACTCACTGACCACTGTATCAGCTCCACTGACCATACAGGACCTACACTCACTGTCCACTGTATCAGCTCCACTGACCATACAGGAGCTCCACTTACAGACTGTAGTTCATCTGATCCTCTGTATACTTTATTACTCTGTTCTTTAATGACCAGGACCCCCACAGGACCACCACAGAGCAGCTACTATTAGGGAGGTGGATCATTCTCAGCACTGCAGTGACACTGACGTGGTGGTGTGTTAGTGTGTGTTGTGCTGGTGTGAGTGGATCAGACACAGCAGTGCTGCTGCTGGAGTGTTTAAACACCTCAGTGTCACTGCTGGACTGAGAATCGTCCACCAACCAAAACTATCCAGACAGCAGTGTCCTGTGGGCGGCGTCCTGTGTCCACTGATGAAGAACTAGAGGAACACAAACTGTGCAGCAGCAGATTCAAGATTCAAGAGTTTTATTGTCATGTGTACAGCAGAACAGACAGTTACACTGTACAATGAAATTCTTACTTTGCTGCTCCTCCATTCACCAATAGATAAAGATAACAAATAAAAGAAATAAAATATATATATACAAAATATACAAAGTATAACAATATAAGTTGAAGAATAAAAGTATTTTTATAGTTAAGAATAAAAAATAAAGGTTATGTGTGCTTTTATGTGCAAGTATGAAGAGCAGCAGCCATAAAGTGCAAGTTGCAAGAAACAAATGTAAACAATAATGTTCGTGTGAGCAGTGAATGTAAACAGTATTCTGACATTACAGTGAATGTAAACAGTATTCTGACAGTACAGTGAATGTAAACAGTATCCTGACAGTACAGTTAATGTAAATAGTATTCTGACTGTACAGTGAATGTAAACAGTATCCTGACAGTACAGATAATGTAAATAGTATTCTGACAGTACAGTGAGTGTAAACAGTATCCTGACAGTACAGTGAATGTAAACAGTATCCTGACAGTACAGTGAATGTAAACAGTATTCTGACAGTACAGTGAATGTAAACAGTATCCTGACAGTACAGTTAATGTAAATAGTATTCTGACAGTACAGTTAATGTAAACAGTATTCTGACAGTACAGTGAGTGTAAACAGTATCCTGACAGTACAGTGAATGTAAACAGTATCCTGACAGTACAGTTAATGTAAATAGTATTCTGACAGTACAGTGAGTGTAAACAGTATTCTGACTGTACAGTGAATGTAAACAGTATTCTGACAGTACAGTGAGTGTAAATAGTATTCTGACTGTACAGTGAATGTAAACAGTATTCTGACTGTACAGTGAGTGTAAACAGTATTCTGACTGTACAGTGAATGTAAACAGTATTCTGACTGTACAGTGAATGTAAATAGTATTTTGACAGTACAGTGAATGTAAACAGTATCCTGACAGTACAGTGAATGTAAACAGTATTCTGACAGTACAGTGAATGTAAACAGTATCCTGACAGTACAGTTAATGTAAATAGTATTTTGACAGTACAGTGAATGTAAACAGTATTCTGACAGTACAGTGAATGTAAATAGTATTCTGACAGTACAGTGAATGTAAACAGTATCCTGACAGTACAGTTAATGTAAATAGTATTTTGACAGTACAGTGAATGTAAACAGTATTCTGACAGTACAGTGAATGTAAACAGTATTCTGACAGTACAGTGAATGTAAACAGTATCCTGACAGTACAGTGAATGTAAACAGTATCCTGACAGTACAGTTAATGTAAATAGTATTTTGACAGTACAGTGAATGTAAACAGTATCCTGACAGTACAGTGAATGTAAACAGTATCCTGACAGTACAGTTAATGTAAATAGTATTCTGACAGTACAGTGAATGTAAACAGTAATCTGACAGTACAGTGAATGTAAACAGTATCCTGACAGTACAGTGAATGTAAACAGTATTCTGACAGTACAGTGAATGTAAACAGTATCCTGACAGTACAGTTAATGTAAATAGTATTCTGACAGTACAGTGAATGTAAACAGTATCCTGACAGTACAGATAATGTAAGTAGTATTCTGACAGTACAGTGAGTGTAAACAGTATCCTGACAGTACAGTAAATGTAAACAGTATTCTGACAGTACAGTGAATGTAAACAGTATTCTGACAGTACAGTTAATGTAAATAGTATTCTGACAGTACAGTGAATGTAAACAGTATCCTGACAGTACAGTTAATGTAAATAGTATTCTGACAGTACAGTGAATATAAACAGTATTCTGACTGTACAGTGAGTGTAAACAGTATTCTGACAGTACAGTGAGTGTAAACAGTATTCTGACAGTACAGTGAATATAAACAGTATTCTGACTGTACAGTGAATATAAACAGTATTCTGACTGTACAGTGAGTGTAAACAGTATTCTGACTGTACAGTGAATATAAACAGTATTCTGACTGTACAGTGAGTGTAAACAGTATTCTGACAGTACAGTTAATGTAAATAGTATTCTGACAGTACAGTGAATATAAACAGTATTCTGACTGTACAGTGAGTGTAAACAGTATTCTGACAGTACAGTGAATGTAAATAGTATTCTGACAGTACAGTGAATGTAAATAGTATTCTGACTGTACAGTGAGTGTAAACAGTATTCTGACAGTACAGTTAATGTAAATAGTATTCTGACAGTACAGTGAATGTAAATAGTATTCTGACAGTACAGTGAATATAAACAGTATTCTGACTGTACAGTGAGTGTAAACAGTATTCTGACTGTACGGTGAATGTAAACAATATTCTGACAGTACAGTGAGTGTAAGGTGCAGTTTAAATCAGACCAGTTAAAACCAGTTCAGATAGGAGAGGTTGGAGAGGTAGTCCGTGAGGTGTTCAGAAGCCTGATGGCCTGTGAGTAGAAACTGTTTGTCAGTCTTGTGGTCCTGGACTTCACACTCCTGTAATGTCTGCCTGAAAGTAAAAGTGTGAAGAGTGTGTGCTGGGGGTGTGTACTGTCCCTGATTATGTTGTGGGCCCTCCTGGTGACCCTGGTGTGGTAGATGTTCTGCAGTGAGGGGAAGGCTGCTCCTGAGATGGACTGTGCAATTTTGATCACACGCTGGAGAGCCTTTCTGTCCTGAGCAGTAGAGTTTCCATACCAGACGATGATGGAGCTGGTAAGAACACTCTCAATCATACTCCTGTAGAAGGTGCTGAGAATTTTGGCTGGCATACCAAATTTTCTCAGCCTTCTCAGAAAATACAGTCGCTGCTGGGACTTCCTGATGATGATCTGAGTGTTTTGGGACCAGCTGAGATTCTCAATGATGTGAATGCCAAGGAACTTAAAGGTTTTCACCCTCTCCACCTCAGTCTATGTACAGGGGTGTGTGTAGCTCTCGCTTCCTCCTTGGATCAACAATCATTTCCTTGGTCTTGTCTGCATTCAAGGAAAGATTGTTGTCATGACACCAGGCCACCAGCTCAGCCACCTCCTTCCTGTACGCTGTCTCTTCCCCACCAGTGATCAGTCCAATGACTGTAGTATCATCAGCAAATTTGATGATGCTGGTGTTGTTCTGGGAGGCCACGCACTCGTGAGCTACTGTCTCTGACTTTACATCTACAAGGTGGACCAGCAAGTAGTAGGAGTGTCTAATAGAGTGGACAGTGAGTGGACACAGTGTTTACACACTCCAGCAGCAGCACCGCTGTGTCTAATTCACTCACACCAGCGCAACACACACTAACGCACCACACAAGATAGATAGACAGATATCTAATATGATGGATAGTGTTGATTTAATTTCATATTGAAAGGCAACCACACTTTCTGTCAGCAGGGTACCCAAACTTTTGAATCCAGCTGTGTAGCAGCAGCTGCAGGGCTTCATATTTTTGATGGTTATGTAATGAGAGTCAAATCAACGTTGACTAATCACTCGGATTGCTTTACTAGCCCTAAGAAAACCAGAGAAATGGATCTGAAATCCCATAAATGAGTTGTATCCTACTTGGGCGCACCATAGGCGGCCTTGCTGAGATGCTAACCTGCAGCAAGACATTTATAGTGTCATAACTCAGTTAAAATAAGAGTTACTAACTTCACGTTTTCTGTGATTATAGACTGTTATGCTGCTTCTCCAACAGCCCATGACTTTTATTGTAGAAACCAGAAACACTGATGTGCAATATCTGATCTTTGATGCTCTGTATTACAGCACAGAGAGGAAACCCCATGACTGAACAGGTCTTAAACAAAAACAGGGAAACAAATATAAAAATGTATTCCATTTCTTTATATATTTATAGTATAATGAAATAAAATAAATGGATGTTTGGAGCGTGAGTGTGATGTGCACTGCTGGAGTGAAGTCACTCCTAGCTGGATTCCCAGCAACCTAGCACTATGCCACTGAGGCAGCCGGAGTTACCCCCCTTTTAACAATAATGGTGGGAAAACCAACAAAGGAGATTCCACGATGGCGTGGAACTGTCTTTACTTTCAATGTAGGTCAATGGAACCAGAATATTTCCCAAGCCATTTTAGAGCATTTCTATTGGTCCATTTGTTGTGAAATTGGCAGACAATGTAAAGGGCAGCTGTCGAGGTAAAATGATGTAGAAAAATAAAAATCAACAAAAATAGTCCCAACCGTATACACAGCTATTACACAACATTCAGTGCTGTTAAACCACTGAACTAGCAGACGGGAGGAGGCTGGCTGATGCGGTGAGGTTGCCAGTCTTATGGCATCGGCTAAACATGCTGAGCTCTAAACAAAAATGAGCAAAATAAGTGAGTATAAACATAAAGAGCTGAGATTTCTGCCAGTTCTTCTTTGTACGTGGTTCTACTCAAAGCTCTGCCAGCAAACAGACATTCGCTCCGGCCAAACCGAAATAAATATGATGTTAAATTGTCCGTGTTGGAACTGCTTTCAGTCCCAGCTCACAGTTTAATCGCTGAGGCCAAGCAGTGCTAATTGCATCTATCAACAGATTCCATATGTTTTCGCCCTCGCTGCTGTATTGATATATGGTATAATTAATATCTCCATATGCCTCTCTTCTCCGACTCCTCCGTCAGCGAGAGCGGAAGACGGGAGCGTCTTTCCTGCAGTTTATTTCACACCCACAACAAAAAACGAATGGAAATGAAATCAAAACATTTACATGCACAACTCCCCCCCTGCATTATGTCTTCAGCTCATTCGAGCCAGAAAGCACAAAACGCTGAATATTCATAGGACGTTTCAGTGCGGAGCTCTGCGAGGGCATATCTGCTCATCATCGTCACATGGGCTCAATGAGGGCTTCGAAATCAGGAGAGAAAACCATAATGGAAAGTTTGCAGACTCAATAATAACAGCTGAATCCTAAATTAGCCAACCAGCATCAAGTCTGGAAGAGCCTGAGGAAGAACCACTGCCAGGAACCAACACGCAAAAGGAGAAGCTCTCTCAGAGCCTAAGGACAAAACATGGAGAAGAACCAGCACTCAAATGGAGAAGCTCTCGAAGAGCCTGAGGACGACTCATGGAGAAGAACCAACACTCAAATGGCGAAGCTCTCTAAGAGCCTGAGGACGAATCAAGGAGAAAAAACAACACTCAAATGGAGAAGCTCTCTCAGAGCCTGAGGATGACTCATGGAGAAGAACCAACACTTAAATGGAGAAGCTCTCTAAGAGCCTGAGGACGAATCATGGAGAAGAACCAACACTCAAATGGCGAAGCTCTCTAAGAGCCTGAGGACGAATCATGGAGAAAAACCAACACTCAAATGGAGAAGCTCTCTAAGAGCCTGAGGATGACTCATGGAGAAGAACCAACACTTAAATGGAGAAGCTCTCTAAGAGCCTGAGGATGACTCATGAAGAAGAACCAACACTTAAATGGAGAAGCTCTCTAAGAGCCTGAGGACGAATCAGCAGACTCAATAATAAGCGACTGAATCCTAAATTAGCCAACCAGCATCAAGTCTGGAAGAGCCGGATGAAGAACCACTGCCAGGAACCAACACGCAAAAGGAGAAGCTCTCTCAGAGCCTGAGGACGACTCATGGAGAAGAACCAACACTCAAATGGAGAAGCTCTCTAAGAGCCTGAGGATGACTCATGAAGAAGAACCAACACTTAAATGGAGAAGCTCTCTAAGAGCCTGAGGACGAATCATGGAGAAGAACCAGCACTCAAATGGAGAAGCTCTCTCAGAGCCTGAGGACGACTCATGGAGAAGAACCAATACTCAAATGGAGAAGCTCTCTAAGAGCCTGAGGACAAATCATGGAGAAGAACCAATACTCAAATGGAGAAGCTCTCTCAGAGCCTGAGGACGAATCATGGAGAAAAACCAACACTCAAATGGAGAAGCTCTCGAAGAGCCTGAGGACAAATCATGGAGAAGAACCAACACTCAAATGGAGGAACTCCTAAAGAGAATCAAGAAGACCCAACACTGTTTTGGAACCAACACTGAAAAATAGAAGCCCTCTAAGCACCTGAGGAAGAACTACTGCAAGAACTCAACACTCAAACGGAGAAGCTCTCTAAGAAAACAAGGATGAACCAATGTGACAAAACAACACTGAAAAGGAGGAGCTTTCTAAGAACATGATGAAGAACCACTGCGAGGAAGCAAGCCTAAAGTTTCCAAATAGAAGGAGGAAGAAGAAGAACCACTGGGAGGAACACAGATGGTACTGTTTGGGAACCACTGCTAGGGGAGAAGGAACACTGGCGGTTTGCAGTAACATGACTAGACTTGTTATTACCTGCTTCTCAGCCCAACTAGCTGGAGGACAGAACCTCTCAGGCCTCGGTTTAAGGTGGAGCGTGAGCGCGAACCCAGCAGCCGCTTCCTGATTTCCCCAGTCAGGCTCTAATTGCCTTGAGCAGCAGGTTGGTTCTTCACACGCGTGTCCCTGTAATCACACCAGCAGCTAAAAAAAGGAAAACAAACTTCTTCAGTGGGATTACAGGAACCGAGGAAATTCCCACAGTCTTCAGCCTTCAGTGAAAAACCCCACAACGTATGCTTCCCAGCTCTTTCACAGCCACAGTGTGATCTCGATTCAGATAAATTCCCCTTTCAGACCCATAAAAACAACTTTTACTGTATCATCACTTTAAAACCTCCATAAATACAAACATATAGATCATACAATCCGCCGTTAAACACTGAGATATTACATATTACTATATAAACAACCTCAATAAACACTCATATACACTAGAATAGGAGATATTAGTCCATAAAACACCTTCAATAAACACTTCTATACACTAGAAAAGGAGATATTAGTCTATAAACATCATCAATAAACACTCATATACACTAGAATAGGAGATATTAGTCCATAAAACACCTTCAATAAACACTCCTATACACTAGAATAGGAGATATTAGTCCATAAAACACCCTCAATAAACACTCATATAAACTAGAATAGGAGATATTAGTCCATAAACATCATCAATAAACACTCATATACACTAGAAAAGGAGATATTAGTCCATAATCACCCCTAATAAACACTCATATACACTAGAATAGGAGATATTAGTCCATAAAACACCCTCAATAAACACTCATACACACTAGAGTAGGAGATATGAGTCCATAAAACACCCTCAATAAACACTCATATACACTAGAGTAGGAGATATTAGTCCATAAAACACCCTTAATAAACACTCATATACACTAGAATAGGAGATATTAGTCCATAAACACCCTCAATAAACACTCATATACACTAGAATAGGAGATATTAGTCCATAAACACCCTCAATAAACACTCCTATACACTAGAATAGGAGATATTAGTTTATAAACACTCTCAATAAACACTCCTACCAACTAGAATAGGAGATATTAGTTTATAAACACTCTCAATCCACACTCCTATCTACTAGAATAGGAGATAGTTTATAAACACTCTCAATAAACACTCATATACACTAGAATAGGAGATATTAGTTAATAAAAACTCTCAATATCCACTCATATACACTAGAATAGGAGATATTAGTTTATAAACACTCTCAATAAACACTCACATACACTAGAATAGGAGATATTAGTCCATAATCACCCTCAATAAATACTCATATACACTAGAATAGGAGATATTAGTTTATAAACACTCTCAATATACACTCATATCCACTAGAATAGGAGATATTAGTCCATAAACCGCTTATTACGAGCAACAGGCTGTGAAAGGTATACATCATCACTGTATATATCACCAACGAGAGACTGAAAGCTCATCTATACACAAAGTGACAGATTGAGTAATGAAGGAAAACTGCCTCTCTCTCACTCAGAATCCTGAACTCCGAGTCAGCGAGGCTCTAAAGATGAGGAATCTCGTCTCTGGTGGGCTAGATCAGATTGGGCTGAATATTTATCTCCCCCGTCTTCTTTCGTCACTTATTTATTTATCTTTGCGAGCGCTGGTAGGTAAACAGCTCCGGTACGGTGGGAGATGGAGGGATAAACCAAGCAAACGGAGAGAGAGATCAGACCCTCGACACGCACATGAGTGGAGACACGCCGCTTAACTACGCACACACACTGACTTTACCCCCTCCCCCACCAACACTCCCCCCTCCCACCGACACACCAGCGATTGATTTCTACTCAGGAAGGGATTTTGATAATCCTGTCTGTACTCCACTAGTGTTTGAGATGGATATGTGCAATTAAGAGCTGTTGTGTTTACCCGGCGTCGCGCCGTAAACAAACAAGTCTTGGGCGGGAATACTAACGTGCTGCGGAACGAGGATCTAAGCAGCCGAGGCTTAAAAGTTTGACCACGAGTCTGGAATCACAATCAGCACCAACAAGCACTGCAGCTCCGGCAAAGCTATGAGCTCGCAATCAGAATCCAAACTAATCATTAACATAATTTATATACACCTTCTACTTCCACTGACTGGCCACTTTATCAGAAACACCCCCATTGTGCTTCCACTAACTGGCCACTTTATTAGAAACACCCCCCTTGTGCTTCCACTAACTGGCCTTTTCTTAGAAACACCCACCTTGTGCTTCCACTAACTGGCCACTTTATTAGAAACACCCCCTTGTGTTTCCACTAACCGGCCACTTTATTAGAAACACCCCCCTTGTGCTTCCACTAACTGGCCACTTTATTAGAAACACCCCCTTGTGCTTCCAATAACTGGCCACTTTCTTAGTAACACCAACCTTGTGCTTCCACTTACTGGCCACTTTATTAGAAACACCCATCTTGTGATACCACTAACTGCCCGCTTTATTAGAAACGCCCCCCTTGTGCTTCCACTAACCGGCCACTTTATTAGAAACACCCCTCTTGTGCTTCCACTAACAGGCCACTTTATTAGAAACACCCACCTTGTGATACCACTAACTGCCCACTTTATTAGAAACGCCCCCCTTGTGCTTCCACTAAACGGCCACTTTATTAGAAACACCCCCCTTGTGCTTACACTTACTGGCCACTTTATTAGAAACATCCACCTTGTGCTTCCACCAACCGGCCACTTTATTAGAAACATCCACCTTGTGCTTCTTCTAACTGGCCACTTTAAAAGAAACACCAACCTTGTGCTACCACTAAATGACCACCTTATTAGAAACACCAACCTTGTGGTTACACTAACTGGCCACTTTATTAGAAACACCAACCTTATGCTTTCACTAACTGGCCACTTTTTTAGAAACACCCACCTTGTGCTTCTACTAACTGGCCACTTTATTAGAAACACCCACCTTGTGCTTCTACTAACTGGCCTCTTTCTTAGAAACACCCACCTTGTGCTTCTACTAACTGGCCTCTTTCTTAGAAACACCAACCTTTTACTGTCACTTATTGGGCACTTTATTAGAAACACCTACATATTATCAGACTTTAGTCCATCACTTGTACACAGTCAGCAAAAACATCCAGCTTTCCTCACCACTGGCGAAGGCCTAACACATGCTGTGCATCAGCAGGGGTTTCTAATAAAGTGGCCAGATTCATTTACTTAGAACGTCTACGGCGTGGACACAGTGAACAGCTTCCCTGTGACCGCTGTGATGATGACTCAGCTTTGCGACTCGTAGGTCCCGAAAATCACCTCCCACCACGAGCAGCACGTGCGCCCTGACATTTTGAGCGCAGCCCCGGCGGTTTCCATACGCCTCACAACTATCATTTTAATTCAGTTTTGAATGGTAAGAGCAAATTAAACAAATAACAGCCATTGTGCAGCCGCGCCTCTCAGGAGAGCAATTACAGAGAACAGAAGAGAGGCAGGAGACACAGGCTGCTGAAAGATGCTCGCTCTCAGAGAGGTGCTCATTGTGTTCCGTGGTATTTAAAGCAGAGCTGCGGTGTTAGAGGTTGAGTTGGAACAAATTCTTATACGTCCGCGGACGTCCTGTATGCATAGTATAATGAGAGCAGGAGCAGCTAATGGCAGATAATGACGGCGCGGATGGAGAGATGGAGCGACGGGGTTTTCGTTTAAGTTATTCACTCAATCGGCGCATTGAAATTCCATTCGACTTCACCTTGACCTTCAGGAGAGGCCGAGCGCTCGTGCCATCGCTGTGAAAGGAACGGAAATGCAAGCGTTTCCTTTTGTTCTCATGCAAATCGAGGAAAGATGGGATTTTCACGGGAACAGTGGAGCTGAAAGTTTACTGAAGTTCCAGCGAAGCTGAAGTCCGCCTTCGTTTAAAGGAGGACACACCTGCTGAGGACGCTCCTTCAGCTCCGAGTTCTGGGAATTAGAATTCGAGGACACGTTCGTAAAGAAAGATGGCGGAACATCTGCATGTTCAAACATTTATTGTGCTCCAACTTCATGAACACTTTATCAGGTCCTGTGGTCAGAAATTGTAGTGGGGTTTCTAATAAAGTGGCCAGCCAGTGGAAACTTAAGTTTGGAGTTTCTAATAAAGTGGCCTGGTAGAGGAAGCACAAGGTTAGTGTTTCTAATAAAGTGGCCAAACGTGAGAGCTCAAGATTGGTCTTTCTAATAAAATGGCCAGTTTATGGAAGCACAAGGTGTGTGTTTCTAATAAAGTGGCCAGTTAGTGGAAGCACAAGGTGGGTGTTTCTAATAAAGTGGTCAGTTAGTGGAAGCACAAGGTTGGTGTTTCCAATAAAGTGGCCAGTTAGTAGAAGCACAAGGTGTGTGTTTCTAATAAAGTGGCCATTTAGTGGAAGCACAAGGTTGGTGTTTCTAATAAAGTGGCCATTTAGTGGAAGCATAAGGTTGGTGTTTTTAATAAAGTGGCCAGAACGTGGAAGCATAAGGGTGTGTGTTTCTAATAAAGTGGCCAGTTATTGGAAGCACAAGGTTGGTGGTTCTAATAAAGTGTCCAGTTATTGGAAGCACAAGGTTGGTGTTTCTAATAAAGTGGCCAGTTAGTGAAGCACAAGGTGGGTGTTTCTAATAAAGTGGCCAGTTAGTGGAAGCACAAGGTGGGTGTTTCTAATAAAGTGGCCAGTTAGCGGAAGCACAAGGTTGGTGTTTTTAATAAAGTGGCCAGTTAGTGGAAGCAGTAGGTGGGTGTTTCTAATAAAGTGGCCAGTTAGTGGAAGCACAAGGTTGGTGTTTCTAATAATGTGGCCAGTTAGTGGAAGCACAAGATTGGTGTTTTTAATAAAGTGGCCACTTAGTGGAAGCACAAGATGTGTGTTTCTAATAAAGTGGCCAGTTAGTGGAAGCAGTAGGTGGGTGTTTCTAATAAAGTGGCCAGTTAGTGAAGCACAAGGTGGGTGTTTCTAATAAAGTGGCCAGTTAGTGGAAGCACAAGGTGGTTGTTTCTAATAAAGTGGCCAGTTAGTGAAGCACAAGGTGGGTGTTTCTAATAAAGTGGCCAGTTAGCGGAAGCACAAGGTTGGTGTTTTTAATAAAGTGGCCAGTTAGTGGAAGCAGTAGGTGGGTGTTTCTAATAAAGTGGCCAGTTAGTGGAAGCACAAGGTTGGTGTTTCTAATAAAGTGGCCAGTTAGTGGAAGCACAAGGTTGGTGTTTCTAATAAAGTGGCCAGAACGTGGAAGCATAAGGTTGGTGTTTTTAATAAAGTGGCCACTTAGTGGAAGCACAAGGAGGGTGTTTCTAATAAAGTGGCCAGTTAGTGGAAGCACAAGGTGGTTGTTTCTAATAAAGTGGCCAGTTAGTGAAGCACAAGGTGGGTGTTTCTACTAAAGTGGCCAGTTAGTAGATCTGTTTTGTTTTCAGAGAGACGCTGCAGAGTCAGTTCTTCTCTGAGAGGAACAGAAAGTGCACGGATCCAGCAGGTGGTGGTTTCATCTCTGCTCCAACAATAGGCTGGACACTCGGAAGGCCGTGTGTATGTGTGGAGGGGCGGGGTGGTGCCAGACCGCAGGCTGTGTGTTTTTGTCCCTCTTTGTCTCTCTCAGACGGGCGTCTCTTGGTGGGACGCCCCGGCCGTTTGTCCTTGCTCCGCGCGAATCAATTACACACCGCTGCGTTCGACTTTGACAAATACGACCTGGTGGGAGGAACTCTTCACACCCTGTCTTCTTTTCTGCTCTTCCGCTCTCTTCTCCCGGATGAAACGCTTCATCTCGCTCTCCCGCTCCATCAGTCTGGCCCTTTATCTCTCCCGACAGAGGACGTGTTTTGCTGCGATGTCGTTCAGGAAATGTAATACACTGCAGACGTCTGTCTCAGCGCTGGGGCTTTCTTTAAACCTCCATCAGACGAGGAGGCTGCTCTACTGTCTCCTGTACTGGAGAGTTTCTTACTGATACAATACTAATAGACTTCACCTTAACAGGTTCAGCCCCAGCAATCTGGGCAGTTATAGTGATATTACCAGAGCTGGTCACAGTGGTGGTGAATGGAACCAGACTTCCACCTCTAAAAACGTATAGGTTTAAGGAGTTTATATATATATATATATATATATATATATATATATATATATATATATATATATATATATATATATATATATTCCACATAAACTCTCAGGAGACATGTGTAGGTTTACTGGTGGGTTTAATAATAAATAAAATGTTTATATTTGTTTTGAAGACTCTTGGTCTCCATCACCACCACTGTAAACAACATCAGAACCTTTGCACACCAAAACCCACTCTGAAAAAAATAATGCAGAACTTTATTAAATTGGGTGGACTTCCCCTACAAAAAGTTACTATTACTATGTGTAAATGAGCTCTGTTCTGATTGGCTGCCCTTGCTGGGAATCTGGGAATATTAGGTATGAATGTGATGTAAGAATTTGATATGAGAATGTGATGTAGGAATATAATTTGGGAATGTGATGTAGGAATATTATGTGGGAATGTGATGTGGGAATGTGATGTAGGAATATAATTTGGGAATGTGATGTAGGATTGTGATGTGGGAAAATTATGTGGGAATGTGATGTAGGAATATGAGGTGGGAATGTGATGTAGGAATATAATTTAGGAATGTGATGTAGGATTGTGATGTGGGAATATGATGTGGGGAAGTGATGTGGGAATATGAGGTGGGAATGTGATGTGGGGATGTGATGTGGGAATGTGACGCAGGATTATGATGCGGGAATGTGACGTGGAAATGTGATGTGGGAATAAGAGGCAGGAATATAATGTGGGGATGTGAGGAGGATTATGATGTGGGAATATGATGTGGGAATGTGATGTGGGGATATGAGAAGGATTATGATGTGGGAATATAATGTGGGGATGTGAGGAGGATTATGATGTGGGAATATGAGGTGGGAATGTGATGTAGGAATATAATTTAGGAATGTGATGTAGGATTGTGATGTGGGGAATGTGATGTGGGGATGTGATGTGGGAATGTGACATAGGATTATGATGCGGGAGTGTGACATGGAAATGTGATGTGGGAATAAGAGGCAGGAATATAATGTGGGGATGTGAGGAGGATTATGATGTGGGAATATGATGTGGGAATGTGATGTGGGGATATGAGAAGGATTATGATGTGGGAATATAATGTGGGGATGTGAGGAGGATTATGATGTGGGAATATGAGGTGGGAATGTGATGTGGGGATATGAGAAGGATTATGATGTGGGAATATAATGTGGGGATGTGAGGAGGATTATGATGTGGGAATATGATGTGGGAATGTGATGTGGGAATATGATGCGGGGATGTGGCGTAGGGTTATAATGTGGGAATGTGATGTGATTTCAATCTTTCCACTAAACTGAACTCTTTCATTTTCCACGATATGAATCCTTTAAAGTCATAGCATTCCGAATAGAAATGGTAATGCAGCCGTTCCAGTTGAACTGGTCTAGATTTCGGGGAGAGGGGGAGCGACGGGAATGTTCATTTTGGTTGAAACCACCCCTCAAGCGCTCGTTCCCAATGCACCGGTTACTTCCAGAGTAATCACGGATCTCTTTCTCTTCCTTTTTCAATATCATGCTCCTGGTCCCGGACAAGGGTTGCCAGTGCCTCTCTAATCCCTCTCCAATCAGCCAGCAGAAGGTTATGCGCTTCCCTGCCGCTCAGAGTGAGAACAAGTGCACCGCGACCCGAACGCCTGCCCGCCGAGTCTCCAGAGATCCCGATACGGAAACTGGGAGTTCAGTAATGAAAAGAAGACTTTGGTTATTCGTTTCGGTCTCGCCGTCTGTCTCTTTCACCTCCTCCCCTCCTCTACTGTCTCCTCTCGGCGGGAGGAGGAGAGCGCGAGAGCAGCTCTCTGCTACCTCCATAGGTCTCTGGTGCGAATGCAGCGACGGCGGGCTTGGTTTCCAATCTCCCCCCGACCATCTGTGGTCCCCTCCGCCCCTCTGGCTTCTGTTTACCTCTGCAGTTCATCTACAGCAGGAGCGCGAGCTGACGGGGCGCCGGAGAAAGGCGGCCCACTGCGGGAGACGTGGCTGAAGATGCTGAAAGTGCAGGCAATTTGTGGAAAAATGGTTTACATCTCAAAAGGGAACGTCATGAACTCCGTACTCGCCGCTCACGCTGTTGGAGAAGGTTTCCTGGTTTTAACTGTAGGGGCGGCTGATGTAACCGTGCGTGCTATTATTGTGAAATGGAAGCGTCTAGAAGCAGCAAGCCGGAAGCTGAAGGGCGTGTCCGCTGTTGCTTCACCGACTACAGAATTCCAAACTGTCAGCAAACATCAGCACAAGGACTGATGCATCAGGAGCTTAATGAAATGTGGCTGCAGCCTGAGATCACTATGTGCAATGCCAAGCGTCGGCTGGAGGAGCGTAACCGTGGAAACATGTTCTCTGCAGTGATGAATCAGGAGTCACTATCTGGATGAATCTATGACGCCACCTACAGTTTGGTGGAGGGAGGATAATGGTCTGGGGGGGTTTCAGGGTTTGTGATCTCTCTATTACTGTCCATCCATTATCTTCCACTTTATCCCGCTAGTCGGGGTCACGGGGGAGCTGGAGCCAATCCCAGCGTCATCAGGCAAGAGCGGAGTACACCATGGACAGGTGTTTCTAATGAAGTGGCCAGTTAGTGGAACCACAAGGTTGGTGTTTCTAATAAAGTGGCCAGTTACTGGAATTTAAAAAATGGGTGTTTCTAATAAAGTGGCCAGTTAGTGGAGGCACAAGGTGGGTGTTTCTAATAAAGTGGCCAGTTAATGGAAGCACAAGGTGAGTGTTTCTAATAAAGTGGCCAGTTAGTGAAAGCACAAGGTTGGTGTTTCTAATAAAGTGGCCATTTAGTGAAAGCACAAGGTTGCCATTTCTAATAAAGTGGCCAGTGAGTGGAACCACAAGGTCGGTGTTTCTAATAAAGTGGCCAGTTAGTGGAAGCACAAGGTTGGTGTTTCTAATAAAGTGGCCAGTTATTGGAATTAAAAAATGGTTGTTTCTAATAAAGTGGCCAGTTTGTGGAAGCACAAAGTTGGTGTTTCTAATAAAGTGGCCAGTTAGTGGAAGCACAAGGTTGTTGTTTCTAATAAAGTGGCCAGTGAGTGAAAGCACAAGGTTGGTGTTTCTAATAAAGTGGCCAGCTTGTGGAAGCACAAAGTTGGTGTTTCTAATAAAGTGGCCAGTTATTGGAAGTAAAAAATGGGTGTTTCTAATAAAGTGGCCAGTTTGTGGAAGCACAAAGTTGGTGTTTCTAATAAAGTGGCCAGTTAGTGGAAGCACAAGGTGAGTGTAGACACATCCCATGTAACTTAAGTCTGTAGACAGAAGTTCTGACGAGAGTGAAAGAGTCTCACATCTGTACCAGATCTCATCCAATCACGTCGTTCCAGCTGTGTGACAGAAGAGTGGGGGGCAGCGTCGGGGGGATTCAGACACACTCGTGTGTTAATTTTTCACATCACTCACAAATCCGCCAGATATCGCAAATTAATCCTGCGGAATACGGAGGAGAAAAAAAGGAAAAGAAATCTCACGATTTTTATCAGCCGTGACAAAACCTCTGTCGGGGAATTAGAGGGGTCTTATCATTCCCCATTAATGGCTCATCAAGAGCTCTTAATTGGCTTATGAATGCATAATTCAGTCACGTCCGGGTGAGCAGCGAGGAGGCCGGTCCGCGAACGCCGTCCTCGGAGGCAGAGCGGCAGGACGGCAGCGCCGTGAAGGAACCTGTCACTCCCAGCTTTTAACACTCAAGAGCCCCTCGGAGCTCCGCCGAGACGTCCCAGCATCTGGAGAGACGGATCCAGCCTGACGGGCAAACGACAAATCTATTAGAGCCGGCTGGCACTTCGAACTGATGAGAAATCCCTGGATTATTGTGACGGAGAGGAAAAACACAACAACAACAACAACAAGGAGTCATCACTTTCTAATCTCTTCTCTTAATCAGATTCTAGAGTTCCTAACAGAAGTGAACACATCGTCACAGTGACTTTATGTTATATGCAGTATGTAAACCAATCAGCCACAACATTAAACCATCTTCTTGTATCTACACTTGTTGTCCATTTCAGCTCCACTGACCGTATAGGAGCTACAATTACAGACTGAAGTTCATCTGATTCTCTGTTAGCTGTGGTAGGACAACAGTTATCAAACTTATCAGCTTTGAAACTAGTCAACAGTTGTTAAATGGAACCCGGCTGGTAACACTTGTAAGTCTTAATATGTTGAAATGACTCTAAATTATTAGGACAGGTTGTTAAAAATCACTAAAAGTATCAGATTTATTTGATTTTGTGTAAACTCCGCTGCACGTGGGTCCTAATAATTTAGAGTCATTACAACATATTAAGGTTTCCAAGTGTTCCCTTTAAAAAGCCAATGGTATGCTATTGTTAGGAACTTGGCAATAACACTTAACATTGAAATGCTTACATTAGCTAGTTTATCTATAGACTGTATTTGATTTGACATCACACTTGGCACAGACACCATACTGTTAATGTTGCACAGTGATAACTCCCACCACAGAGCCACCATTTGTTGACTGTTAGCTAATAAAGCATCCCAACAAATAAAATAGAGTAATTATAGAGTAATTATGTGGTTCATAGCTATAAAGTAATTCTGCTCCTGATCAGATTTGAGTAGTGTTCACCACAGCTGGTATCTAACTGCTTATGGCTCAATCTTGATGCTGTAGACAGTGAATGTAGTTGAGAGAACGTTAGCAGGACTCACAAGCTAACTCAGACGAACCAGCTGTGGTGATGTCATTTGATCGTGTAGATCCGGGATTCCCAACCAGTGGGCCATGAAGCAGCCTCTAGTGGTCCATAGACCTGAATATTTTTAAGATTTCAGATGTTTAAGCCTCAGGAAGCCCTCAAGTCTTTGTTACCTTTTGGCTCTATTTTGTTACTTATGCTGTGATAAGCCAGACCTGCCGGAGTCACTGCTGCACCTTCTTAACACCATACACTGTTCTTAGACATCCCTAACAGAGCCAACTACCTCTGTGTTTCTTTGTTGAGCTGAACAGCTGCCCATCCTCTGTGGTCTGATACTGAACAACTGCCCATCCTCTGTGGTCTGATACTGAACAACTGCCCATCCTGTGTGGTCTGATACTGAACAACTGCCCATCCTGTGTGGTCTGATACTGAACAGCTGCCCATCCTGTGCGGTCTGATACTGAACAACTGCCCATTCTGTGCGGTCTGATACTGAACAACTGCCCATCCTGTGTGGTCTGATACTGAACAACTGCCCATCCTGTGCGGTCTGATACTAAACAACTGCCCATCCTGTGCGGTCTGATACTGAACAACTGCCCATCCTGTGCCGTCTGATACTGAACAACTGCCCATCCTGTGCGGTCTGATACTGAACAACTGCCCATCCTGTGTGGTCTGATACTGAACAACTGCCCATCCTGTGCGGTCTGATACTGAACAACTGCCCATCCTGTGCGGTCTGATACTGAACAACTGCCCATCCTGTGCGGTCTGATACTGAACAACTGCCCATCCTGTGCGGTCTGATACTGAACAACTGCCCATCCTGTGCTGTCTGATACTGAACAACTGCCCATCCTGTGCTGTCTGATACTGAACAACTGCCCATCCTGTGCGGTCTGATACTGAACAACTGCACATCTTGTTTGGTCTGATACTGACAAACTGCCCATCCTCTGTGGTCTGATGCACAACAACTGCCCACTTTGTACAGCCCATGACTGCATTCCAAACTAGGTTACTGAGGAGGAGTCTTCATAGGACAGTCCTACTCAGAACTACCCAAGACCCATCCTACCGAGGACCAATCCTACTGAGGACCAACCTCCCAGGGACCCATCCTACCAAGGACATTTCTTACTGAGGACCCTTCCTAGCAAGGACCCGTCCCACCAAGGACCCTTCTTACCAAGGACACTTCCTAACGAGGACCCATCCTAACAAGAACCCATACTACCATGGACACTTCTTACCAAGGACCCTTCCTAACAAGGACCCTTCCTACTGGGGACTAATCCTACAGAGAACACATCCTACCGAGAACCCTTCCTACCCAGGAACCCTTCTTTCCAAGGACCCTTCCTAACGAGGACCCATCCTACCAAGAACCCATCCTACCAAGGACACTTCTTACCAAGGACCCTTCCTAACAAGGACCCTTTCTACCGGAGACTAATCCTACAGAGAACATATCCTACCAAGAACCCTTCCTGCTGGTAACCGATCCTACCAAAATCACTTCCTACCAAGGACCCTTCCTACTGGGGACCCATCCTACCAATGACCCATCCTACCAAGGTCCCTTCCTACCGACAAACCATCCTACCAAGGACCCTTCCTACTGACAACCCACCCTACCAAGGACACTTCCTACCAAGATCCCATCCTACCAAGGACCCTTCCTACCAACAAACCATCCTACCAAGGACCCTTCCTACCGACAAACCATCCTACCAAGGACACTTCCTACCAAGAACCCATCCTACCAAGAACCCATCCTACTGAGGACCCGTCCTGCTGACAACCCATCTTACCAAGGACACTTCTTACCAAGGGCCCTTCCTACCAAGGATCTCCATCCTACTGAGGACCCGACCTACCAAGGTAGGCCTTGACTGCAGCCTCAGCTTTGGAATGCAGCTACTCTTTTTAGGGCACAAGCTGGCAGAAACCCAACCCAAGCGACCGGGGGACCCTCAATTTAGGCCACGGGCTGCTGGGCGTCATGCGTACGTGATGCGAATGCAATGACCACTGAAAATAACGTGCTAATCACAAAAAAAAGTCTTATTGTTGCTTCTTAGCACTCAAGAATTTCGCAACAACACTTCGGGACACAAACTTTTCCTCGTTCGTTTAATTGCAGCCGAATCCATGGCTGCTTTCAAAAAACAATAATAAGTTACTTCTCTTCCCGCGACCCTTCGCTTTCATGGTCAGTAGGAGCTAATAAGCTGCAGGGCATCTCAGAAACACCAAGTTTGACCCAGATTATTTAAAAATGAACATGAAACGCTTGACGGCTTCACGGGAATCAAACGTGCCATACCTCTGTTTTGTTTCCCTCCATGTCATTTTCATCAAGGTCAGGATAAACTGCTGTTGGCGAGAATTTTTTTTTTGCTCTCTCTCTCTGTAGCTTCTCCCAGCTCGCGCTGTCTGCGCCGGCATTTTCATATTTGTTATGTTTGGCTTCGTATCTGGAGATTTTTTTTTTTCTGTTGACAAATTAGACGTCCAAGTAAGCGAATTAATCTGACTGATAGCAGCGAGCGAGCATCTAGAGATGTAGGATTCGTGGATATTTGTTTCTTTGTGTATGTGAGAGTGCGCGAGTGAGCGCGCGAGGGTGTGTGCGAGTGTAGATAATTAGCATTGCAAAGTGAAGCCAATTAGCGCCATGCAAAACACCATTTTCAGCTCCATGAAGCCCCAATGCTAAATTGCCTTCTCTCCCGTGCGGAGCTGGAAGTCCTCCTAATGAACTGCTGACAATTGTGGGGCAGAGATTAGTTGTCTTTAGGGTGGGTGGGGGGTGGGAGTCGGGGGGGAAGTGTTGGGAGGGGGGTTGTGCACTCAGAAGAAAGGAGATAAAGAGTTGCTCTCCTACAGCTTGGCTGAGAAGCGCGAGGAGAGCCAGCAGGCCGGCAGATAACCGCGGCTCGTCTTTATCTGCCTCGTGATTTCGCGCAGCAAGGGAAGAGGATGGGACGGTGCGGGCTTTATCAGCAAACGAGGAGCCGGTATCACGGCTTCTCAGTCGCACGGCACTCGTATCTTTCAGGATAGAAGCTTTACAACCCCTGACCAGAGGTGTACAGCAAGTAAACGTACAGGAGGGGACGCGTGACCTTCGCTTGTTGTCCTGCGGGTCAGGCTTTTGTGTGGTCAGTGTGTCCTCGGTCTAACACGTTCATAACAACAACAACACGGGGGTAAAGGTTATGAATGAGCTGCTATGGAATCCCACTAATGTGTCGCAAAGGCCATTGATATGTTATCCTGAAAGGTTTCAAGAGTGTTGCGAGACAGTTGCAAAGGTGTCCCAGGTGGTTGCGAAGGTGTTACAACATCATCGCTGAGGAATCTAAGGTGGATGCCAAGGATGGAAGCATTGGAGCGGTGCTAGAGGACAAATCCGGATGGGATCTGCTGGTATTCCAACAGCCCCAACAGCCCCAACAGCTAAACGTGTTCAGTAGAGGAGAGTGGTCTGCTGTACCGGCTCTGTTGGAATCAAATGGAGATAATACACAGTCATATCAGTATCTTATGATCCAGATGTTACATTGTCCACTCAGTAGTGATCCCGGACTGTTTCCTCAGTGCTCCCGTGCTCACTGTAGAGGTCCACGTGGGGGTGCCAATAGATCTGGACCACTTGCCAGAGATGTCTTTTACTTTAGACATCACTAGCCTGAAGGACACCACAAGCAGCTCCAGAACATCCCATGAAGCTGAAACTCTTTCTGAGATGCTTCTACTCTGATATTAGGCGCTTTTGGAAATCAGTCAAATCCCATCCCTACAGCTGATCTGTTTAATGAACTGATTATTATTATTATTATTATTATTATTATTATTATTATTATGATTATTATTATTATTAATAATAATAATAATAATAATAAATCCAAACAGCTTAGTGCCTGCTCCTCTAAGTTGCCTTTCTACTAGAACCTTCTACTAGGACAATGAGTCACTGCTGGACTGAGGATAGTCCACCAACCAAAACTATCCAGACAGCAGTGTCCTGTGGGCGTTGTCCTGTATCCACTGATGTAGGACTAGAGGAACACTAACTGTGCAGCAGCAGATGTGGACTGTGAGTGGGTCCTGTGGGGGTTCAGACCATTAAAGAACAGAGTAACCAGGTATACAGAGATAAAGATGGACTACAGTCTGAGAGTGTATCTCCTACATGGTCAGTAAGTGTAGATACCAGGGTGAACTGAGAAGGGGGCAGCTTGCTGTGTCTCTTTGTGAACTTCTATGTATGAAAATCTTTCATTTTGAAACAGATACGAAGAAAAAAGGTGAAGGTGGGCTTCATCGGCTGCACAGCAGGAAACAGTTGAGCTGAGCGTGACCCTTGAAACATGTGATTGTGAGTATTTGCTGTATGTGGTTTTCTTATATAACATAATTCTCATAAAGCTTCATTGTAGGAGCTTCATCAATGGGACGTATAGTAGATATCTGTCGTCCCCATTCAGCGTGTCCCAGCTGGATTCCTCTAATGCCTTCTCCTTTAATGCCACGCTGCGAGTGGGCGTAGAGATGAAAGACGTCCTGTTTCTCTCGTTTCTAATTTCCTTTTGAATCCAGTTGGCGATTGAACGAGTAAGCAGAGACTCTGGCCACGAATAAAACTCCTTCAGACGATACGGAGAGAAAAAAAAAAGAAAAACCCTGAACGGTCCGCAGCCCCGCAGAAAGAGAACAGACGCCGACGTGGGATTTAATCTCTGGAAAATGAATCACAGACACGTCGCCCAAATTTGAACAGCTATGAGCTTCTTTTATTGATTTGTTTGGTTTGGGTTTTTTTCCTCCACCTGTACGCAAGAGCAGATAGACGCTCCTCGTATCGATCAGCGAGTCTTTCAAACCGCAGAGTAAGGAGAAAACGGATACGGGGCGGTTATTTGAGCTCAGATGACTCATACTGTACTTCTGCTTTGGAACTGGGTCACATTCATGAAGTTTTGCGCGATCAGGCTTGGCCATCAGCAGATAGCGCCGTAGACCAGAGGAGGGAAGGTTTAGCCCCAGCCTTCTCCCTAATGCAATTTCCACAGGCCCGTGGGGAAATGAGGAGGAGCAGGTGAGTCTGCGGCACGTGAAGGGAATGTAAATGGGAAAAGCGTCAAACTGCAAACTCAGACTCAAATCCAGTGAAGTCAGTTACCAGAACTTCTGACTGGACTCGACTGTAGTCAACAAAATTCTGTCTGAACTCGACTGTAACCCAATAAAATTCTGACTGGACTCGACTGTAACCCAACTAAATTCTGTCTGGACTAGACTGTAACCCAATAAAGTTCTGTCTGAACTCGACTGTAACCCAATAAAATTCTGACTGGACTCGACTGTAACCCAACTAAATTCTGTCTGGACTCGACTGTAACCCAATAAAATTCTGACTGGACTCGACTGTAACCCAACTAAATTCTGTCTGGACTCGACTGTAACCCAATAAAGTTCTGTCTGAACTCGACTGTAACCCAATAAAATTCTGTCTGGACTCAACTGTAACCCAACTAAATTCTGTCTGGACTCGACTGTAACCCAACTAAATTCTGTCTGGACTAGACTGTAACCCAACTAAATTCTGACTGAACTCGACTGTAACCCAACAAAATTCTGTCTGGACTAGACTGTAACCCAACTAAATTCTGACTGAACTAGACTGTAACCCAACTAAATTCTGTCTAGACTAGACTGTAACCCAATAAAATTCTGTCTGGACTAGACTGTAACCCAACTAAATTCTGACTGAACTCGACTGTAACCCAACAAAATTCTGTCTGGACTAGACTGTAACCCAACTAAATTCTGACTGAACTAGACTGTAACCCAATAAAATTCTGACTGAACTAGACTGTAACCCAACTAAATTCTGACTGAACTAGACTGTAACCCAACTAAATTCTGACTGAACTCGACTGTAACCCAACAAAATTCTGTCTGGACTAGACTGTAACCCAACTAAATTCTGACTGAACTAGACTGTAACCCAACTAAATTCTGTCTAGACTAGACTGTAACCCAATAAAATTCTGTCTGGACTAGACTGTAACCCAACTAAATTCTGACTGAACTCGACTGTAACCCAACAAAATTCTGTCTGGACTAGACTGTAACCCAACTAAATTCTGACTGAACTAGACTGTAACCCAATAAAATTCTGACTGAACTAGACTGTAACCCAACAAAATTCTGACTGAACTCGACTGTAACCCAACTAAATTCTGACTGAACTAGACTGTAACCCAACTAAATTCTGACTGAACTAGACTGTAACCCAACAAAATTCTGTCTAGACTAGACTGTAACCCAATAAAATTCTGTCTGGACTAGACTGTAACCCAACTAAATTCTGACTGAACTAGACTGTAACCCAACAAAATTCTGTCTGGACTAGACTGTAACCCAACAAAATTCTGACTGAACTCGACTGTAACCCAACTAAATTCTGTCTGGACTAGACTGTAACCCAACTAAATTCTGACTGAACTAGACTGTAACCCAATAAAATTCTGTCTGGACTAGACTGTAACCCAACTAAATTCTGTCTGGACTAGACTGTAACCCAACAAAATTCTGACTGAACTCGACTGTAACCCAACTAAATTCTGTCTGGACTAGACTGTAACCCAACTAAATTCTGACTGAACTAGACTGTAACCCAACAAAATTCTGACTGAACTAGACTGTAACCCAACAAAATTCTGTCTGGACTAGACTGTAACCCAACTAAATTCTGACTGAACTAGACTGTAACCCAATAAAATTCTGTCTGGACTAGACTGTAACCCAACTAAATTCTGACTGAACTAGACTGTAACCCAATAAAATTCTGTCTGGACTAGACTGTAACCCAACTAAATTCTGACTGAACTAGACTGTAACCCAACTAAATTCTGACTGAACTAGACTGTAACCCAATAAAATTCTGACTGAACTAGACTGTAACCCAACAAAATTCTGACTGAACTCGACTGTAACCCAACTAAATTCTGACTGAACTAGACTGTAACCCAACTAAATTCTGACTGAACTAGACTGTAACCCAACAAAATTCTGTCTAGACTAGACTGTAACCCAATAAAATTCTGTCTGGACTAGACTGTAACCCAACTAAATTCTGACTGAACTAGACTGTAACCCAACAAAATTCTGACTGAACTCGACTGTAACCCAACTAAATTCTGTCTGGACTAGACTGTAACCCAACTAAATTCTGACAGAACTAGACTGTAACCCAATAAAATTCTGACTGAACTCGACTGTAACCCAATAAAATTCTGACTGAACTAGACTGTAGCCCAACAAAATTCTGACTGAACTCAACTGTAACCCAACTAAATTCTGTCTGGACTAGACTGTAACCCAACTAAATTCTGACTGAACTAGACTGTAACCCAACAAAATTTTGACTGAACTAGACTGTAGCCCAACAAAATTCTGTCTGGACTATAGACTGTAATCCAATAAAATTCTGTCTAGACTATAGACTGTAGCCCAACAAAATTCTGTCTGAACCGACAGTAGACAACAAAAATCTGTTTAAACTCGACTGTAACCCAATAAAGTTCTGTCTGATCTAGACTGTAACCAAACAAAATTTTGTCTGAACTCGACTGTATTCAACAAAATTCACTTTGAACTCGACTGTAGTCAACAAAATTCTGTTTAAACTAGACTGCAACCCAACAAAACTATGTCTGAACTCAACTGTAACCCAATAAAATTCTCTTCCAATCAATTGTTGTCAATAAATTCCATCTGAACTCGACTGTGGTCAACAGAATTATGTTTACGTATTAAAAACCTGGAGGACACTTCTACACTGACTAAATCCTGATAGTATTTTTCATTCCTTCATGTCGTGTAGGCTGGAGATAAACTGTATTCCTGCCACAACCAGACAGGCAGTTGTTCCAGTGCTTGCATATCAAAAGCCTGTTCTACTCAGCGTGAATTCCTGTGGTGGTGATTCCTGCTGGTAATTATTGTACATGTTGGCAGATACTTCTAGCATATGGTCATTTTTGATTGGTCAGCAGCCGGTAAACTCTGTTTAAGCCATAATAAGGTTCCAGGATAAAACCGAATGAGATGTGAGAGTCGCTCTGATAGAGATTTCTCCTGGCTGGGAGAGAAAACGAGATTCTGGCATTCATAGAGACGCTGAGAGATCAATTCTGGGTTTAGTTTTCTGGTCAATTTCTCGTTCCAGTAACGTTCAGGTGCAATTCTGCCGGCTCTATGACTATTATCAGAGAATATCCCTGAGCAGGGTCATCGCACCACTCACTCGGCCGATAGATTAACAGTCTGTGCTCAGTCAAAATCATATATACAGTCTAGTACACAGGTTTGGGCAACGCTGGTCAAATTCTATGTGTGTGTTGATGGTTTAAGGGGTTAATTACTGGTGGTTCATTGAATTTACCCATTTGTTGTGGTCCCAAATCTGGTGACACTCCTCACCCTCATCTCACCCCCCCAGCTCTGGTGAGTCAGTGTACTCCATCGCCCAGTATTCCTAGTAAACATGACATCCACATCTACAACATCCGCCAATTACAGCCCACTCCATCAATCCATGCCAACAATATTCTGACATATGTTCACCCCTGGTGTTTACCTGTTTATCAGCACAGTCTACCTTCGTTTGCTCTCTCTTTGACTTTTGGCTTCTCCTCTGACTGGTTTTTGATTTTTGCCTTTCGACCTCACCCCCGTTTTACTCTTTCACTCCGTGCTGTCTTGGTTTCGACTTGCTCTGACCTGTTTTTGCACTACAGCTTTGAAAAACGCTGCTGTTATTCAGGTCAACTCCTTCACGAGGCTCTGGGTTTTGGAGCATTGCAGTACTGGAGAAACGTAGAGCAAGAAATGTGGCATGTGCACCAGTAATGTCTGAACTAGAATGTAGATTTTGAGAGGGTCTGTAATGGTGCAAGGTAGCCCACCACCAGTATGAAGAGTGTGAATAATGAACTTAGGGTGGTAGTACGGGGCAGGTTTTGTGTATTCACCTTGGTGTCCTGTCGTAGAAGGGAATGAAGGACAAATGGGAGGTAAAGGGAACTCTCTCTCTTTACTCTTCCTGAGGTAACGACTGTCCTCCTGTCTGTTGAAGGCTGTTGAAGGACTGATCATCAGGGCCTCCTCCTCACCATCACCAGCCAGCTCTCCCGTCCATCTGTGTTACTGCTACACCCTCAGTTACATCACTGTACCATCCAGATGCACCAGCATTGAGATAAGATGGGACTGTTTCAGCTCCGCCCACTTTACATAAAGACTCAGTCACAGACTGCCTCAGTCAGAGACTGCCTCTACCTGTGCAGCTTCTAAAGCTTTACTATCCAGATTTCAAACAGAGACTCTTTTCTTTGGTGTTTAGTTTATTAAACTGTAAATACTGTTTGATCAGAGGAGGACGGGTCTCAGCTTGTGAGTCTGGTTCCTCCCAAGGTTTCTTCCTCCAGTCTGAGGGAGGTGTTCTAGCCACTGTTGCCTCTGGTTTGCTCACTGGGGGATATATGTTGTAACTGTCTGTTTTCTTGACTTGACTTGACTTGGGACTGCTTAATGTTGTTGGGGGGGATTCACCTTCAGGGTGGGAGAGGGGTCCATACGGCACCTTTAATGTATTCACCCAAAGTCTTGCATAGAACTGTAAAGCCCAGAGCTGCCACATACTATACAGCCAAATGATTAAACAGTGATTACTGTAGTTAACAAGACTTTGTGATGGACTGCTGACCAGACCAGGGTGTTTCCTTCCCCACACCCCCCGATATCCCCCCACACAACCCAGGAGGATAAGCAGTACAGATGAGGAGTGTATAAGTGAGAGTGACTCTGTTGCGGTGTGTTAGATTAAAGTTGAGCCCCAGATGATTGGGCTGTTTATTTTTCTCACAAGGCCGGTAGTGAATGCTGGCGTGACCCCAGAGGAGAGCGGGCGCGCTGACGGAGTGGAGAGTTTAGTCATTTCAGCTGTTTTTTTTTTTTCTTGACAAAACTTTGACCTCAGTGTTTTGACAGGAAATCTTTTCCTCCGTCTCGGGTTGCGGGATGTTTTGGCCACGGTAGCGGTTTTTACTCTACAGGAAATAAAGCAAATGCACCTTCATGGAACTACAGATGATGTGGATTAAAGGTCCACCGTCACAGCATCTTCACCTTATTCTGAAAACAATGACTCATTATATACCAACAGATATATCAGCTCCACTGACCATACAGGAGCTCCACCTACAGACTGTAGTTCATCTGATTCTCTGTATACATTATTACTCTGTTGTGTTAGTGTGTATTGTGCTGGTGTGAGTGGATCAGACACAGCTTCTGGAGTGTTTAAACACTGTGTCCACTCACTGTCCACTCTATTAGACACTCCTACTACTTGCTGGTCCACCTTGTAGATGTAAAGTCAGAGAGACAGTTTGTGTTCCTGTAGTCCTTAATCAGTGGTAACAGGACGCTGACCCCAGGACGCTGCCCACAGGATGCCGCCCATAGGATGCCGCCCATGTGACACTGCCCACAGGACGATGCCCACAAGACGTTGTCCATAGGATGGCGTCCACAAGACACTGCCTACGTGACACTGCTGACAGGACACTGCCCACAGGATCCTGTCCACCAGTTGCTACTCCCTAGATGCTGTTTCATGGATAGCTTTGGTAGGTGGACAATCTTCAGTCCAGCAGTGACAATAGGATGCTGTCCATATGACACTGCCCACAGGAAGCTGCCCATAGGACGCTGCCCATAGGACGTTATCCATAGGATGCCAGCCACAGGACGCTGTGCATGGGATGCCGCCCACACTATGCTGCCCACGTGTCATTGCCCACAGGGCGGTGCCCATAGGATGCTGCCCATGTGACACTACCAACAGGACGATGCTCACAGGACGTTGTCCATAGGATGCCGCCCACAGGACGCTGTCCATGGGATGCCGCCCACAGTATGCTGCCCATGTGACACTGCCCACAGAACGCTGCCCACAAAATGGTGCTCATAGGATGCTGCCCATGTGACACTGCCCACAGGACACTTCCTATAGGATGCCACTCACAGGACACTGCTCACAGGATGCTGCTCCCTAGATCCAGTTTACTAGATAGTTTTGGTTGGTGGACAATGCTCAGTCCAGCAGGAAGCTGTCCAGGATGCCGCCCACAGTATGCTGCCACATGACACTGCCCACAAGACACTGGCCACAGGATGGTGGCCATAGGATGCTGCCCATGTGACACTGCCCACAGGACGCGTCCTATAGGATGCCACCCACGGGACACTGCCCAAAGAAAGCTGCCCACTAGATGCTGTTGTCTGGATAGTTGGTTGGTGGACGATTCTCAGTCCAGCAGTGACTTTGAGATATTTAAACACTCCAGCAGCAGCACTGCTGTGTCTGATCCACTCACACCAGCACAACACACACTACCTAACACACCACCACCACATCAGTGTCACTGCAGTGCTGAGAATGACCCACCTCCCTAAAAGTCCCAGTTTCATACTGGAGCACTAAAAAGTGGCAGAACCAGTTCAGACCTGTATTTCGTCATCTGCATAAAGCAGGTACACCACTCAGTGGAGGCGGGCGCCGGCGTCTGGTCCGGTGGGCGGCAGAGGTCACCTTGGAGAAGGCGGTGAAGTATTAAGAGATTAGGGGCGGCGGCTCCCCCTGTGGTCCCGGCAGGCGCAGGTGCCGATTGGCCGCAGAGAGAGGGCCAGAGGCCGTGTGAGCGTTCCTCCGCAGCCTGTCACCCACAACCCTGAGAGATGAAGGTCACTCCGCGGAGGCCAGAGGGAGGAGAGCGGGGTGGACATCAAAACGTGATGGACACTGTGGAGAACGAGGGGAGCGCTGCTGAGAGGGAGCTGGAACATCTGCAGACGGAGGGAGGAGAGGCCGAGGTTGAGGAGAGGGAGAGGAATTATGGGTAATGAATTACAGCAGGTCTACTTCTGCTTCTCGCCATCCAAATAACTCCAAACACATTCAGTGGTGTTGAGGTTCTGGGTTCTGGGGTGGTCAGTTCATTGTTCAGAGACCACCAACATGGACAATGTTCTTCTTTGTTTGATGTGTCTGTATCTCCTTTTCTCAGTGAGGAGCTTCTTGAACAGCTACACATCCTTTCAGACCCACAGTCTTGAGGGGTCTCCTCACAGTGGAAGGATGGACGGAAACACCTGTGGATGTTCTCGGATCTCAAGGTGGAGCTTGATGTTCTTCTCACTCTCAAAGACCAAAGCTGTTTATCTGATGGCAGACAGTGTTGGTGGATCTGCCAGGTCTTCCAGGGGGTTGTTTGGAGTCTCATTGTTTCTGTAGCTGTTAAGGAGTTTGTTGAACTCTCAGTTCTGGAAGCTGTTCGAAATCTATTGTTGGGGAAATCTATGGTCTGTGAGCAGAATGAGAGTCATGGCAACCGAAGCCGTGCCAAACCTAAAATAGCTCAAAATGAGGAATTTCAATAGTTCAGTGTTTGAGACGTAAACAGAGAGTCTCAGAGTGTGAAATGGTTCAGATTGTGTTTATAGTGAGGGTGATGGTGTTTACAGTGGTGGTGATGGTGTTTACAGGGGTGGTAATGGTGTTTACATTGATGATGTTTACAGTGGTGGTGATGTTTACATTGATGATGTTTACAGTGGTGGTGATGTTGTTTACAGTGGTGGTGGTGATGGTGTTTACAGTGGTGGTGGTGATGTTTACATTGATGTTGTTTACAGTGGTGGTGATGTTTACATTGATGATGTTTACAGTGGTGGTGATGTTGTTTACAGTGGTGGTGGTGATGGTGTTTACAGGGGTGGTAATGGTGTTTACAGTGGTGGTGATGGTGTTTACAGTGGTGGTGATGATGTTTACATTGATGATGTTTACAGTGGTGGTGATGTTGTTTACAGTGGTGGTGATGGTGTTTACAGTGGTGGTGATAATGTTTACAGTGGTGGTGATGGTGTTTACAGTGGTGGTGATGATGTTTACAGTGGTGGTGGTGTTTACAGTGATGGTGATGTTTACAGTGGTGGTGATGTTTACAGTTGTGGTGATGGTGTTTACACTGATGGTGTTTACAGTGGTGGTGATGGTGTTTACAGTGGTGGTGATAATGTTTACAGTGGTGGTGGTGTTTAAAGTGATGGTGATGTTTACAGTGGTGGTGATGTTGTTTACAGTGGTGGTGGTGATGGTGTTTACAGTGGTGGTGATGTTGTTTACAGTGGTGGTGATGGTGTTTACAGTGGTGGTGGTGATGGTGTTTACAGTGGTGGTGATGTTGTTTACAGTGGTGGTGATGGTGTTTACAGTGGTGGTGATGGTGTTTACAGTTGTGATGGTGTTTACAGTGGTGGTGATGTTGTTTACAGTGGTGGTGATGTTGTTTACAGTGGTGGTGATGATGTTTACAGTGGTGGTGATGTTGTTTACAGTGGTGGTGATGATGTTTACAGTGGTGGTGATGGTGTTTACAGTTGTGATGGTGTTTAGAGTGGTGGTGGTGATGGTGTTTACAGTGGTGGTGATGTTGTTTACAGTGGTGGTGATGGTGTTTACAGTGGTGGTGGTGATGGTGTTTACAGTGGTGGTGATGTTGTTTACAGTGGTGGTGATGATGTTTACAGTGGTGGTGATGGTGTTTACAGTGGTGGTGATGTTGTTTACAGTAGTGGTGATGTTGTTTACAGTGGTGGTGATGGTGTTTACAGTGGTGGTGATGTTGTTTACAGAAGTGGTGATGGTAACCAGGGGTCTTCATGTCTATAACACAAATATACACATTATATTTTCTGTCAAACCCCTTAGTGAACCTACACGTGTCTTCTGAGTTTATATGAATTTGAAAATAGTATGTTTGTCTTTGGGGACTATTTTGCTTCAGCATGTATCCCTCCACCATGAATGGACTGAAATACCTGAATTAAAATACATTTTTTGCCAAAACCTTATTGCTATCCTCCCCATAAAACAAGACATCATAATCATAACCATCTACTGTAATAACCTCCTGTGAGGGAGCTTATAGAGGTGGACGTCTGGTTCCATTCACCACCACTGTGAACACTGTTTCTCTTAATTACTGATGTACAGTGTTAATCAATGGACCTTGTTTCTCTCCCATATTATTATAAAAACATATGATTCACTAACAGTAGTTTAGTGTGCTGGCGAACGGAAGCACTCAGTTGTCTCGTCTGACGGAATAAGTGTTTCTGATATCAAAACCGAGTCATATATGATATATATTCTCTTTTAAATGTATGTGTGCTTATCATACAGTGGTCGCTTTCATGTGGCAGTAGATAAAACAGCAGCACATGGAAAGTGCAGATGAAGCACGCTGATAATGTTTACTCTGTAGATCATGGATATGCACAGCACGGCAGTATTATCTTCAATTCTATTTGAAGTATTAGTTCATGCGAGCGCCTCCGCCACTGCAGGACCTGCGTGTAGAGGTTAAAGGAATGTTCTGAACTTTGAGTTGGAAGTGAGGTTTATGAGGTTCAATACTTCTCCTGCTTGCACATTAAATAAACTGGGTCAATCAGAGTGGTTCGGTGTGAACTGGTCACAGTGGTGGTGAATGGAACCAGACGTCCACCTCAAAAAACTCCCTCAAAGAAAGATATTACAGTAGATTGTTCTAAATACACTGTCTGTTTATGAGCGTTCAATTCCATTCATGGTGGAGGGATACATGTTGCAGATCGCTGTGAGGCAAAATAGTCCCCAAAGAATACATACTACTTACTATTTTACATACTAAACGCAAAAGACACATGTAGGCTCTCTGGTGGGTTTAATAGTAAATACAATGTGTAGATTTGTGTTGTAGATATCAAGACCCCTCCACCACCCTTCACCACCACTGTTAACACCATCACCACAATCTCCAGCTCTGTAAACACCATCACCACCAATGTAAACACCATCACTACCACTGTAAACACCATCACCACCACTGTAAACACCATCACCACCACTGTAAACACCATCATCACCACTGTAAACACCATCACCACCACTGTAAACATTACCACCACTGTAAACATTACCACCACTGTAAACAGCATCACCACCACTGTTAACACCATCACCACCACTGTAAACACCATCATCACCACTGTAAACACCATCATCACCACTTTAAACACCATCACCACCACTGTAAACACCATCACCACCACTGTAAACATTACCACCACTGTAAACACCATCACCACAATCTCCAGCTCTGTAAACACCATCACCACCAATGTAAACATCATGACCACCACTGTAAACACCATCACTACCACTGTAAACACCATCACCACCACTGTTAACACCATCACCACCACTGTAAACACCATCACCACCACTGTAAACATTACCACCACTGTAAACAGCATCAGTACCAATGTAAACAGCATCACCACCACTGTAATCAGCATCACCACCACTGTAAATACCATCACCACCACTTTAAACATCATCACCACCACTGTAAATACCATCACCACCACTTTAAACATCATCACCACCACTGTAAATACCACCACCACTGTAAACATCACCACCACTGTAAACAGCATCACCACCACTGTAAACAGTTTAAGAGATAGTGTGACTGGAAATGACTTTCTTGGTTGATCCTTGTGAGAGAAATGTATAGTTTTCAATTTAAATCTGGTTGGAACTGTTCACAGTGGTGGTGAATGGAACCAGACGTCCACCTCTAAAAACTGCCTCACAGAAAGCTATTACATGAAATACTGAATACATGAATACACTGATGTCTGAGACGTTGTGTATGATTGTTTCATGACCGTAAAATCCGTTTATGCTGGAATTGACGCTGTTCTGAGAACGAAGCGAGGTCTAATTCCCAAATATTTCGAATACAGTGCTCGCTCAGTTTTGGAATCAGTGCAGTTCAGAGCATCACTTGTGAAGCGTAACAATGAGGAGCCGAGCTGGAGACCACCACAAAGAAAAGAAGACGGCAGCTCTATGTGAGCGCGAGGTTCGAGTCCCACCTATCCCGGTTCCAGCCTGGAAGTTTCCTTGGACCCCGAACAATCGGACGAGCGGAACACCGGGCGGGCGTCCCTGTTAGCCGTGCATGTGTAACTGCGTGTCAGATGGGACGGAAATAAATAGATACAAACAAACAAAGTGTTTGGACGCGTGGCCCATCTCATCTCTGATAGTGTTCCCGCGCGACTGGGATCCTGACAAATTAGGCGAAGTGAACTTTGCACAAACGCCTTCATTTCACTTTTGAGTGGCAACCCGGAGTGCGAGAGAGAGAGAGGAATTAAGCTCTTTGATTTATTCGGAGGGAAAAAAAGAGCATACAATCATAAGTGGTTCTCGTATTTGCATATTTCATCTCACAGAAATATTAAATTCACCCTTTTAAGTTGAAGTCAATTATAAAAATTGGCACAGTTCAAGACGATTGGCATGTGGAGCGACGGAGAATAAGAATCGAGCCGTGATGTTCGTTTGAACGGGATTACGGAGGTATTGGAACGCCTGTAAAGGACAGTTTGGGAAGTTTGTCCGAGTACATTTGCCAGCATTGGCCGTTTTTGATGCTTCACTCTTCGGCGGCGATTTGAAGGTTTTCTTTGATCTGCGATGACTCGTTAGCGCTCAGGAGCACTGATTACTGTACAATTTACATTATTCCGTAAATACATATTTAATTTCAACTCCTAAATAAGCACTTCGGCCAGCCAGCGCGTTCGGGCTGTTCTGATTGGTCCACAGTGGGCAGGTGGATCACACAGGGTTAATGTGATTTGTAACTGGCTTTGATCCTCTGATTGGTTGCAGGAAATCTTTTGATTAGTTTATGTTGGACGAGGCTCTAATGTTTGTAAGTGACTTTAGATTAAAAGAACTTCATGTAAACACAGTGTTCCTGACGTACAACTACGAAGCTTGACATCATATGTATATATATTTATATATGTTCCTTCTATATATACCAGCGTTTGTTATATAGATATCAGCATTCATTCTATTTATCAACGTTCAATATATATATATATTTATTAATGTTTATTTTATCAGACACAGCAGTGCTGCTGCTGCTGGAGTGTTTAAACACTGTGTCCACTCACTGTACTCTCTATTAGACATTCCTAAACCCAAACATAATATAATATAATATAATATAATATAATATAATATAATATAATATAATATAATGTGTCTAACAAACGGCCTGTTGGGATTCAGCTACATAAAGGCATGGCCCCACCAATTCCGGATTCTAAGAATTGTCCCTGTTGTTGTTGTATTGTTCCTTCCAGACGCTGTGTCTTCTGGACATGGTTTAATCTGCTTGCATTTGATTGGCTGAAAGGGAGGCCACAGAATTCAGGCACTGGATATATATATATATATATATATATATATATATATATATATATATATATATATATATATATATATATCACTGAGGTACATATATGTACAATTTTAGTATAGTTAATTCCTAATATATATTTTAATCATAGTAGGTTTTGAATCATTTATAATACATACTGATTCATTTAATTAATAATTGAATCATTTTAAGTAGATACTGAATCACTTACAGTATATTCTTTAAAATAATTCACAGGATATACTTATTTATGATAATATGTAATATAGTATTATATATTAAAAAAATATATATATATATATATTTAAAATATCACTAGCAGCCAGTAATCTATTTTTATTAGATATTGAATCATTCATAGTAAGCACTGAATCATTCATAGATATATATCACTATATATATTTACATATCACTGAGGTAAATATATGTACAATTTTAGTATATACTTCAAATTGAAAATTGTAATATCAATGAAGTTAATTCCAAATATATATTTAAATCATATATAATATATACTGATCCATTAAATTAATAATTGAATTATTTTAAGTAGATACTGAATCATTTACAGTATGTTCTTTAAAATAATTCACAGAATATACTGAATCATTCATAATAATATATAATATAGTATAATATATTTAAAAATAGCAACCAGTAAATAATTGTTATTAGATACTGAATCATTTATAGTAAGTACTGTATCATTCATAGACATATATCACTCTATATATTTACATATCACTGAGGTAAATATATGTACAATTTTACTATATACTAATTGAAAATTGTACTATTAATGAAGTTACTTCTTAATATATATTTAAATCACATTTAATATATACTGATTCATTTAATTAATAATTGAATCATTTTAGGTAGATACTGAATAATTAACAGTACGTTATTTAATATATATGCTGAATCATACTTGATAATACATAATATAGTATAATATATTTTAAAATATCAGCCAGTAAATTATTTTTATTAGATGCTGAATCATTCATAGTAAGTACTGAATCATTCATAGTACATTTGAATACACAATTACTGTTAATTTACTGAATTAAACAAACTATTGGGAGGAAGAAATAAATAAAACATGACGAACGCTGTGATAATAATGATTTTCCTGAGTTTGGTGAGTTCTCGGGGAGCTCTCTGAGTTCTCAGGGTTTAAGGGCCTCTTGGCTGACGTTCCTGCTTGCGTGAGTTCGGAACGAGTGAGATGTGTTTAACGATGCTCACGTTCAGCTTTAGGAAGTTTCCTTCTTCCAGAAGATCCGCAGTAAAAACTGATTTGTGGCCCGTTATTGATTAATGCCGGCTATTATTATGGCAGCCGGAGCAGAATGTCTTCCCGTACTTTAATTACGGGAATCATCTTAAAGCACTATTATCACAAACATCCATTACGTTTACTCACTGGAGCTTCACTGTTATATTACACTTCTCATTAATCGTAATAGTTTAAATGTGTTTTAAATGTCTTGTTGCTCCAGACATCCCATCCACATATTCATATTCATTACTTAGCTAAACATCTGAGTCTACAGTCTGAAATGAGTAATTATGCTGTAATTTGTTTAAAACCATAACATAGAAGTGTCCTATCCTGTTCAACTAACATCACTCCTTAATTAATATCCACTCTCAAAGACATCTCACAGAGAATGGAACTCCTAACAACCACCTGGAAGGCCTGGTAGACCCAACAAACCTGATCTCCAAGCATTGCTTTCCAGTCAATGTTCGGGATGCAGAGACTAATACTGATACTGAACAACTAACCCATCCTGTGTGGTCTGATACTAAACAACTGCCCATTCTGTGTGGTCTGATACTGAACAACTGCCCATCCTGTGTGGTCTGATACTGAACAACTGCCCATCCTGTGTGGTCTGATACTGAACAACTGCCCATCCTGTGTAGTCTGATACTGAACAACTGCCCATCCTGTGTGGTCTGATACTGAACAACTGCCCATCCTGTGTGGTCTGATACTGAACAGCTGCCCATCCTGTGTGGTCTGATACTGAACAGCTGCCCATCCTGTGTGGTCTGATACTGAACAGCTGCCCATCCTGTGTGGTCTGATATTGAATAGCTGCCCATCCTGTGCGGTCTCATGCTGAACAACTGCCCATCCTGTGTGGTCTCATGCTGAACAACTGCCCATCCTGTGTAGTCTGATACTGAACAACTGCCCATCCTGTGTGGTCTGATACTGAACAACTGCCCATCCTGTGTGGTCTGATACTGAACAACTGCCCATCCTGTGTGGTCTGATACTGAACAGCTGCCCATCCTGTGTAGTCTGATACTGAACAACTGCCCATCCTGTGTGGTCTGATACTGAACAACTGCCCATCCTGTGTGGTCTGATACTGAACAACTGCCCATCCTGTGTAGTCTGATACTGAACAGCTGCCCATCCTATGTGGTCTGATACTGAACAACTGCCCATCCTGTGTGGTCTGATACTGAACAACTGCCCATCCTGTGTAGTCTGATACTGAACAACTGCCCATCCTGTGTGGTCTGATACTGAACAACTGCCCATCCTGTGTGGTCTGATACTGAACAGCTGCCCATCCTGTGTGGTCTGATACTGAACAGCTGCCCATCCTGTGTGGTCTGATACTGAACAACTGCCCATCCTGTGTGGTCTGATACTGAACAACTGGTTCCTCTTGCGGTTCCTCCTCTTGCTCTGAGAGAAGTTCTCTTCCCACTGTCGCCTGTGGGACCCCTCAAGCTCCACTCTTACTTCAAATCCATCCTCAGGTGGTTCTGTCCATCCTTCCACTCTGAGAAGACACCTCACTGCTATGGGGGTCTTAAAAGAGGTGTAGCTGTTCAAGAAGCTCCTCACTGAGAAAAGGAGATACAGACACATCAAACAAAGAAGCTGAACACTGGACTGACTACCCCGGAGTCCAGAACCTCAACACCACTGACTGTGTTTGGGGTTATTTGGAGGAACTTTGGAGGAACTGAACGTGAGTCTCCTGAAAGGAAAGAAAGAGAGTGGACAGTCGAGCGTCTGGTTTTATATTTAGTGGTTTAATGTCCTACTCTCAGCGGGATGAAGCATCTGTGGACTCTTTTTATTGTTATTGCTTCCTGTCCTGATTTGATGGAACTCCTGTCGGATATTAGAGGAGCAGCCGAGATGAAGTAAAGCCCACGAACACGCGGGTCACCGTTTTCCGAACGCTTTCAAATGTCAGCCGGGCTTAGCCAGAGGTGGTTACAGTAACGGTGTCTGGACGGGGAGTAAAAGCAATCGCGTCTGGAGAGGAAATGAAATGAAAATGGCAGCTATGAGGAGAACAGATGGTTTTGACATTTGTGGAGAGGGGGCTTTAATGCTTTCATGGCTTTCCGGGGGGCTTAAAAGCCGACCTTAACGGCGTCGTCAATATAACCCGGCTAAGACAAAAGTGTTGACTTAACTCGTCCAATTATTGGCTTTCTGGGAGAGACGCGGAACGCCAGGCTGTAAGTGACAAATCCTGACCGCGGCCCGGCACCGGCGGCTGCTGCTCTGTTTGTTTCTTCCTGACCTTCTTATTGGCCGGTGCTGCCGTCAGGACGTGATTCCTCTCGTACCTGAAACTTCAGCAACAAACTAGTGACCTAAATCAGCGATGACAGGCCAGTTAGTGGAAGTTTGAGGTAGGTGTTTCTAATAAAGTGGCCAGT
>CM038718.1:40181920-40246920 GCA_021613375.1 Megaleporinus macrocephalus
ACTACACAATAACACAGACTGCACTGTTTCTAGTAATGTGCTCGTTTCTATAGTGACACGGTGAATCACTTCTATTGGGTGGGGGGGGTCAACACACAGTGAGGATCCTAACATGCATGTGTTTGGACTGCGGTTCTCCAGGACTGTACAGAAGAAGGAGAAACTGGTGGAGCTGTGGAGTGAGCTGTGGAGTGAGCTGTGGAGTAAGCAAGACTGCCTCTTTAAAGGGAACCCCAGCTGGTAACACTTGCAAGCTTTAAAATGTTGTAATGACTCTAAATTATTAAACACATTGTTAAAAATCACTAAAAATATCCGATTTATTTATAAATGAACACTTTCATTCTAAATATGTAACATACGGACGCAGCTATTATTACTGAGGTGCAATGCCTGCTGGGTAGATGAGGTCAGATGGTTTCAGGTCTGAACTGGACTGTGGTGTGAAGGAGTGAATGTTAGTTACTAACCTAGCTTAAAGAAAACCATGTACATTGTGTTGTTGATGTTGTTTCAGTGAAAGGCAGTGTGAAGACTGATATTAGTCTAAACAGCTTCACAAACATAAACAAGGAGAATAGTTAGTGAAGCAGCGTGTGGACCAACACAGCTACCCAAAGACCCCCGCTCTGCTCTCCTCACTTCAGTCTGGATGAGTTTGAGTGGTTCAGTAGACCACCACTGGAGAGAGACTTGACGGAGGCTGTTGGTTTTAAGCTCAGACTAAAACACAATGCAGTGCCACAGTTTCCCCACACAGGAAGTCCAGAAGCTCCAGATTATGGAGAACCGAGAGAAGAACCGTGAACGTGAACATGCGCTGGATTCTCTCCTGAGAACGTTTAGCGTTAGCATCAGCTGCCTCTCCCTCGTTTGTGGATCCTGAAGGTGAAAGTCCAGTCTTAGTAGTGAACATACTACTTCACTAATAAAGGAGTGTGAGGCTCAGAGACACTCCCGTTCAGTGTATCTAGCTGTTTACTGAGTGTGAATGTTTCCTGCTAGAAAGCGGAGCTCCTTTAACAGACACTCTCCTTCTCCGTCAACACCAACACACAGCTTCACAACAACTCCAGCACTGTGTCACTCTCTCCTCCACCCTCTCTGTTCACCATTTACACTAACGTGGTGTGTGATGTCACCGCTGATGTCAGAAATGTTGAGTTCTAGCTCAAACTGTAAAGACTGAACAGTAGCATGTTTAGTAGTAGCTGTGCTCGAGCGTGACGGCCGGTTACTGTAACCATTTGACGTCACTACCCGCTGATCACGACAGTAGATACAACAATGGAGACCAACGTGCAGCGGATTTTACACAAAATCTAATAAATCTGATACTTTTAGTGATTTTTAACACAAAATCTGATAAATCTGATACTTTTAGTGATTTTTAACACAAAATCTAATAAATCTGGTACTTTTAGTGATTTATAACAACCTGTCCTAATAATTTAGAGTCATTACAACATATTAAGGTTTACAAGTGTTACCAGCCGGGGTACCTTTAACAGAAATCGCTGGAGCCCTCGAAATCCCTGCTGAGTATGCTAAGCTAGAACATTGCTGAACAGGGCTACAGTAACAATTAGCCTAGCAGCTAACCATACCTGTTAGCTGAATATGCTAGCTCCAGTCATATAAATGTGATGTGAAATAATCTCTAAAGGAATCTAGTAGCAGTCTTGTTGTAAACAGTGACTCTGAAAGACCCCCAGTCTTTGCTAAATCATAGTCTGTGACTAGTCTTTAGATGTGAGATGGCGTCAGACTTTAGTTTCTTAAACTTCTTTTCAGAGTCTTTTTAAAGTCTTCTAGTGTATAATCAGACTAACGCTGTGTCTCTGATAGGCTGTAGAGTCTGAGTTTAAGGTGGTCTGCATCATATCCCTCCCAGTCTGTGTACTAGTCCCCGTCCAGCCGTGTCCAGTAAGTGTTTCCTAATTTAAATTAAATTAAGGATCTGATTGGGTTCGGAATTCTATTGTTAAGCATTTCGGAGCTCTTCAGCTCTTGGAGTTCGGTGCTGGAGACCTGGACGGAATATTAAGCGGGCACGTTTCGGACGACCGTTGATTAGCATTCAGATGAGTTGCTTCCTTGGTCACCTCCTAATGGCCCGTAATTAGGGCCCCTTTACTTCCACGCCGCACTGGAGTTTTCCAAAAAACGTCCTAACGAGTTGACTCATGATTTATGCATAACGAGTAACGACTCCACTCGTAGATATTAATGAGATATGAGAGTTTTAATTGGCTGATCCTCTTACGCACCGCTGTTATGTAATATTTATAAACGATCTCACTCCATCTTCCCGCTAAACCGCTCCCGCACGTGAAACATTTATGACTGTTTTGAGGGGCCAAAAAAAAAAAGAACTAATAACTAAAACGTGGCCCCGATGGCGAAAGCTCATCGTCACCACCGCCACCGGCGCCACCGCCGCCACTGCTTTGCCACGTCTCCCAGAGCGCCGCTGTCTTATTTTAGGATTTCATTTTTCATAAGAAAAGCCGAATAATAATAATGGCATTCATTAACCCGTCCTCCGGCAGAGAACCGTCAACGGAGAAGGGGAAGAATCCTTGGCGCCGGTTCAAGTCATTATATCCGGGCGATGGCTTACGGCCCCGCGGTTTTTATTAGCTGCCAATCCGTACCAGAGATTACGGAGCGGAATATTACGCTAATGCCTTATAATTATTTATCGCTACGGCTTCCTGACGCGCAAACGCTTGTCGTCTTTGAGCTGTTGAATATTCCGCATCGCTGGAGTGATTAAAAGCGGGGGATGAAGTCGGAGGTGAAACACTGAAGACGGCGTGAAGTGAAACAGCCGCCGGTTCAGTTTGGCATCTCCCAAACAGCCACGAGCACCGCTAACAGGTCCCAGAGGCCTCGTCCTGTACCGCGAGAGGAGCTGTGATGTATCCACTTTATTAGGAGCACCTGTTCTATAGACGTATCCCTCCTACAGACGTATCTCTACTATAGACGTATCTCTCCTACAGACGTATCTCTATAACAGACGTATCTCTCTTACAGACGTATCTCTATAACAGACGTATCTCTATAACAGACGTATCTCTCTTACAGACGTATCTCTATAACAGACGTATCTCTATAACAGACGTATCTCTATAACAGACAAATCTCTCTTACAGACGTATCTCTATAACAGACAAATCTCTCCTACAGACGTATCTCTATAACAGACGTATCTCTCTTACAGACGTATCTCTATAACAGACGTATCTCTATAACAGACGTATCTCTCCTACAGACGTATCTCTCTTACAGACAAATCTCTCTTACAGACGTATCTCTATAACAGACAAATCTCTCCTACAGACGTATCTCTATAACAGACGTATCTCTCTTACAGACGTATCTCTATAACAGACGTATCTCTATAACAGACGTATCTCTCCTACAGACGTATCTCTCTTACAGACGTAGCTCTATAACAGACGTATCTCTCTTACAGACGTATCTCTCCTACAGGCGTATCTCTATAACAGACAAATCTCTCCTACAGACGTATCTCTATAACAGACGTATCTCTATTACAGACGTATCTCCATAACAGACGTATCTCTATAACAGACGTATCTCTCCTACAGACGTATCTCTCTTACAGACGTATCTCTATAACAGACGTATCTCTATAACAGACGTATCTCTCCTACAGACGTATCTCTCCTACAGACGTATCTCTATAACAGACGTATCTCTCCTACAGACGTAGCTCTATAACAGACGTATCTCTATAACAGACGTATCTCTATAACAGACGTATCTCTCCTACAGACGTATCTCTCCTACAGACGTATCTCTATAACAGACGTATCTCTCTTACAGACGTAGCTCTATAACAGACATATCTCTCCTACAGACGTATCTCTCCTACAGGCGTATCTCTCCTACAGACGTATCTCTATAACAGACAAATCTCTCCTACAGACGTATCTCTCCTACAGACGTATCTCTCCTACAGACGTATCTCTATTACAGACGTATCTCCATAACAGACGTATCTCTATAACAGACGTATCTCTATTACAGACGTATCTCCATAACAGACGTATCTCTATAACAGACGTATCTCTCCTACAGACGTATCTTTATAACAGACGTATCTCTATAACAGACGTATCTCTATAACAGACGTATCTCTCCTACAGACGTATCTCTATAACAGACATATCTCTATAACAGACGTATCTCTCTTACAGACGTATCTCTATAACAGACGTATCTCTCTTACAGACGTATCTCTATAACAGACGTATCTCTATAACAGACGTATCTCTCCTACAGACGTATCTCTATAACAGACGTATCTCTATAACAGACGTATCTCTCCTACAGACGTATCTCTCCTACAGACGTATCTCTATAACAGACAAATCTCTCCTACAGACGTATCTCTCTTACAGACGTATCTCTATAACAGACGTATCTCTCCTACAGACGTATCTCTCCTACAGACGTATCTCTATAACAGACGTATCTCTCCTACAGACGTATCTCTATAACAGACGTATCTCTCCTACAGACGTATCTCTCCTACAGACGTATCTCTCCTACAGACGTATCTCTATAACAGACAAATCTCTCCTACAGACGTATCTCTCCTACAGACGTATCTCTATAACAGACGTATCTCTATAACAGACGTATCTTTATAACAGACGTATCTCTATAACAGACGTATCTCTATAACAGACGTATTTCTCCTACAGACGTATCTCTATAACAGACGTATCTCTATAACAGACGTATCTCTCCTACAGACGTATCTCTCCTACAGACGTATCTCTCCTACAGACGTATCTCTATAACAGACGTATCTCTATAACAGACGTATCTCTCCTACAGACGTATCTCCATAACAGACGTATCTCTATAACAGACGTATCTCTCCTACAGACGTATCTCTATAACAGACGTATCTCTATAACAGACAAATCTCTCCTACAGACGTATCTCCATAACAGACGTATCTCTATAACAGACGTATCTCTATAACAGACAAATCTCTCTTACAGACGTATCTCTCCTACAGACGTATCTCTATAACAGACGTATCTCTATAACAGACGTATCTCTCCTACAGACGTATCTCTATAACAGACGTATCTCTATAACAGACAAATCTCTCCTACAGACGTATCTCCATAACAGACGTATCTCTATAACAGACGTATCTCTATAACAGACAAATCTCTCTTACAGACGTATCTCTCTTACAGACGTATCTCTCCTACAGACGTATCTCTATAACAGACGTATCTCTATAACAGACGCATCTCTATAACAGACGCATCTCTCCTACAGACGCATCTCTCCTACAGACGTATCTCTATAACAGACGTATCTCTATAACAGACGTATCTCTCCTACAGACGTATCTCTATAACAGACGTATCTCTATAACAGACGTATCTCTCTTACAGACGTATCTCTATAACAGACGTATCTCTATAACAGACGTATCTCTCTTACAGACGTATCTCTATAACAGACGTATCTCTATAACAGACGTATCTCTCCTACAGACGTATCTCTATAACAGACGTATCTCTATAACAGACGTATCTCTCTTACAGACGTATCTCTATAACAGACGTATCTCTATAACAGACGTATCTCTCCTACAGACGTATCTCTCCTACAGACGTATCTCACTTACAGACGTATCTCTATTACAGACGTATCTCTATAACAGACGTATCTCTTTAACAGACGTATCTCTATAACAGACGTATCTCTATAACAGACGTATCTCTCTTACAGACGTATCTCTATAACAGACGTATCTCTATAACAGACGTATCTCTCCTACAGACGTATCTCTCCTACAGACGTATCTCTATAACAGACGTATCTCTATAACAGACGTATCTCTCTTACAGACGTATCTCTATAACAGACGTATCTCTCTTACAGACGTATCTCTATAACAGACGTATCTCTCTTACAGACGTATCTCTATAACAGACGTATCTCTATAACAGACGTATCTCTCCTACAGACGTATCTCTCCTACAGACGTATCTCTATAACAGACGTATCTCTATAACAGACGTATCTCTCTTACAGATGTATCTCTCTTACACACAAATCTCTCCTACAGACGTATCTCTCCTACAGACGTATCTCTCCTACAGACGTATCTCTATTACAGACGTATCTCTATAACAGACGTATCTCTCCTACAGACGTATCTCTCTTACACACAAATCTCTCCTACAGACGTATCTCTCCTACAGACGTATCTCTCCTACAGACGTATCTCTATTACAGACGTATCTCTATAACAGACAAATCTCTCCTACAGACGTATCTCTCCTACAGACGTATCTCTCCTACAGACGTATCTCTATAACAGAAGTATCTCTATAACAGACGTATCTCTCCTACAGACGTATCTCTATAACAGACGTATCTCTATAACAGACGTATCTCTCCTACAGACGTATCTCTATAACAGACAAATCTCTCCTACAGACGTATCTCTCCTACAGACGTATCTCTCCTACAGACGTATCTCTATAACAGACGTATCTCTATAACAGACGTATCTCTCCTACAGACGTATCTCTATAACAGACGTATCTCTATAACAGACGTATCTCTCCTACAGACGTATCTCTCCTACAGACGTATCTCTATAACAGACGTATCTCTATAACAGACAAATCTCTCCTACAGACGTATCTCCATAACAGACGTATCTCTATAACAGACGTATCTTTATAACAGACAAATCTCTCTTACAGACGTATCTCTATAACAGACGTATCTTTATAACAGACAAATCTCTCCTACAGACGTATCTCTCCTAAAGACGTATCTCTCCTACAGACGTATCTCTATAACAGACAAATCTCTCTTACAGACGTATCTCCATAACAGACGTATCTCTATAACAGACGTATCTTTATAACAGACAAATCTCTCTTACAGACGTATCTCTATAACAGACGTATCTTTATAACAGACAAATCTCTCCTACAGACGTATCTCTCCTAAAGACGTATCTCTCCTACAGACGTATCTCTATAACAGACAAATCTCTCTTACAGACGTATCTCCATAACAGACGTATCTCTATAACAGACGTATCTCTATAACAGACAAATCTCTCTTACAAACGTATCTCCATAACAGACGTATCTCTATAACAGACGTATCTCTCCTACAGACGTATCTCTATAACAGACGTATCTCTCCTACAGACGTATCTCTATAACAGACAAATCTCTCTTACAGACGTATCTCCATAACAGACGTATCTCTATAACAGACGTATCTCTCCTACAGACGTATCTCTCCTACAGACGTATCTCTATAACAGACGTATCTCTATAACAGACGTATCTCTCCTACAGACGTATCTCTCCTACAGATGTATCTCTCTTACAGACGTATCTCTATAACAGACAAATCTCTCTTACAGACGTATCTCTATAACAGACGTATCTCTATAACAGACAAATCTCTCCTACAGACGTATCTCTATAACAGACAAATCTCTCTTACAGACGTATCTCTCCTACAGACGTATCTCTCCTACAGACGTATCTCTATAACAGACAAATCTCTCTTACAGACGTATCTCTATAACAGACGTATCTCCATAACAGACGTATCTCTATAACAGACAAATCTCTCCTACAGACGTATCTCTATAACAGACAAATCTCTCCTACAGACGTATCTCTATAACAGACAAATCTCTCTTACAGACGTATCTCTATAACAGACGTATCTCCATAACAGACGTATCTCTATAACAGACATATCTCTATAACAGACAAATCTCTCCTACAGACGTATCTCAATAACAGACAAATCTCTCCTACAGACGTATCTCTATAACAGACAAATCTCTCCTACAGACGTATCTCTATAACAGACAAATCTCTCCTACAGACGTATCTCTATAACAGACAAATCTCTCTTACAGACGTATCTCTCCTACAGACGTATCTCTATAACAGACAAATCTCTCTTACAGACGTATCTCTATAACAGACGTATCTCTCTTACACACTTATCTCTATAACAGACGTATCTCTATAACATACAAATCTCTATAACAGACAAATCTCTCTTACAGACGTATCTCTATAACAGACGTATCTCTATAACAGACGTATCTCTATAACAGACGTATCTCTCTTACAGACGTATCTCTCTTACAGACGTATCTCTCTTACAGACGTATCTCTATAACAGACGTATCTCTATAACAGACGTATCTCTCTTACAGACGTATCTCTATAACAGACAAATCTCTCTTACAGACGTATCTCTCTTACAGACGTATCTCTATAACAGACAAATCTCTCTTACAGACGTATCTCTATAACAGACGTATCTCTTACAGACGTATCTCTATAACAGACAAATCTCTCCTACAGACGTGTCTCTATAACAGACGTATCTCTCCTACAGACGTATCTCTATAACAGACGTATCTCTCTTACAGACGTATCTCTATAACAGACGTATCTCTATAACAGACGTATCTCTCTTACAGACGTATCTCTATAACAGACGTATCTCTATAACAGATGTATCTCTCCTACAGACGTATCTCTATAACAGACGTATCTCTATAACAGACGTATCTCTCCTATAGACGTATCTCTATAACAGACGTATCTCTCCTATAGACGTATCTCTATAACAGACGTATCTCTATAACAGACGTATCTCTCCTACAGACGTATCTCTATAACAGACGTATCTCTATAACAGACAAATCTCTCCTACAGACGTATCTCTCTTACAGACGTATCTCTATAACAGACGTATCTCTCTTACAGACATATCTCTCCTACAGACGTATCTCTATAACAGACAAATCTCTCCTACAGACGTATCTCTCTTACAGACGTATCTCTATAACAGACGTATCTCTATAACAGACAAATCTCTCTTACAGACGTATCTCTATAACAGACGTATCTCTATAACAGACAAATCTCTCTTACAGACGTATCTCTATAACAGACGTATCTCTATAACAGACGTATCTCTCTTACAGACGTATCTCTCTTACAGACGTGTCTCTCTTACAGACGTGTCTCTATAACAGACGTATCTCTCCTACAGACGTATCTCTCCTACAGACGTATCTCTATAACAGACGTATCTCTATAACAGACGTATCTCTCTTACAGACGTATCTCTCCTACAGACGTGTCTCTCTTACAGACGTGTCTCTCTTACAGACGTATCTCTCCTACAGACGTATCTCTCCTACAGACGTATCTCTTTTACAGACGTATCTCTATAACAGACGTAACTCTCTTACAGACGTATCTCTCCTACAGACGTGTCTCTCTTACAGACGTGTCTCTCTTACAGACGTATCTCTCCTACAGACGTGTCTCTCTTACAGACGTATCTCTATAACAGACGTATCTCTATAACAGACGTATCTCTCCTACAGACGTATCTCTCTTACAGACGTATCTCTATAACAGACGTAACTCTCTTACAGACGTATCTCTCCTACAGACGTGTCTCTCTTACAGACGTGTCTCTCTTACAGACGTATCTCTCCTACAGACGTGTCTCTCTTACAGACGTATCTCTCTTACAGACGTATCTCTATAACAGACGTATCTCTATAACAGACGTATCTCTCTTACAGACGTATCTCTCTTACAGACGTATCTCTCCTACAGACGTATCTCTATAACAGACGTATCTCTCTTACAGACGTATCTCTATAACAGACGTATCTCTATAACAGACGTATCTCTATAACAGACGTATCTCTCTTACAGACGTATCTCTCTTACAGACGTATCTCTCCTACAGACGTATCTCTATAACAGACGTATCTCTCTTACAGACGTATCTCTCCTACAGACGTATCTCTATAACAGACGTATCTCTCTTACAGACGTATCTCTATAACAGACGTATCTCTCTTACAGACGTATCTCTATAACAGACGTATCTCTATAACAGACGTATCTCTATAACAGACGTATCTCTCTTACAGACGTATCTCTCTTACAGACGTATCTCTCCTACAGACGTATCTCTATAACAGACGTATCTCTCTTACAGACGTATCTCTCCTACAGACGTATCTCTATAACAGACGTATCTCTCTTACAGACGTATCTCTATAACAGACGTATCTCTATAACAGACGTATCTCTACTACAGACGTATCTCTATAACAGACGTATCTCTCTTACAGACGTATCTCTATAACAGACGTATCTCTATAACAGACGTATCTCTCCTACAGACGTATCTCTATAACAGACGTATCTCTATAACAGACGTATCTCTATAACAGACGTATCTCTACTACAGACGTATCTCTATAACAGACGTATCTCTCTTACAGACGTATCTCTATAACAGACGTATCTCTATAACAGACGTATCTCTCCTACAGACGTATCTCTATAACAGACGTATCTCTATAACAGACGTATCTCTCCTACAGACGTATCTCTCTTACAGACGTATCTCTATAACAGACGTATCTCTATAACAGACGTATCTCTCTTACAGACGTATCTCTACTACAGACGTATCTCTATAACAGACGTATCTCTCTTACAGACGTATCTCTCCTACAGACGTATCTCTCCTACAGACGTATCTCTATAACAGACAAATCTCTCCTACAGACGTATCTCTATAACAGACAAATCTCTCTTACAGACGTATCTCTCCTACAGACGTATCTCTCCTACAGACGTATCTCTCTTACAGACGTATCTCTCCTACAGACGTATCTCTCCTACAGACGTATCTCTCTTACAGACGTATCTCTATAACAGACGTATCTCTATAACAGACGTATCTCTCCTACAGACGTATCTCTCTTACAGACGTATCTCTACTACAGACGTATCTCTATAACAGACGTATCTCTATAACAGACGTATCTCTCTTACAGACAAATCTCTCCTACAGACGTATCTCTCTTACAGACGTATCTCTATAACAGACGTATCTCTCTTACAGACGTATCTCTCCTACAGACGTATCTCTATAACAGACGTATCTCTATAACAGACAAATCTCTCTTACAGACGTATCTCTATAACAGACGTATCTCTATAACAGACAAATCTCTCTTACAGACGTATCTCTATAACAGACGTATCTCTATAACAGACGTATCTCTCTTACAGACGTATCTCTCTTACAGATGTGTCTCTCTTACAGACGTGTCTCTCTTACAGACGTATCTCTCCTACAGACGTATCTCTCCTACAGACGTATCTCTTTTACAGACGTATCTCTATAACAGACGTATCTCTATAACAGACGTATCTCTCCTACAGACGTATCTCTCTTACAGACGTATCTCTACTACAGACGTATCTCTCTTACAGACGTATCTCTATAACAGACGTATCTCTCTTACAGACGTATCTCTCCTACAGACGTATCTCTATAACAGACGTATCTCTATAACAGACAAATCTCTCTTACAGACGTATCTCTATAACAGACGTATCTCTCTTACAGACGTATCTCTATAACAGACGTATCTCTATAACAGACGTATCTCTCTTACAGACGTATCTCTCTTACAGACGTATCTCTCCTACAGACGTATCTCTCCTACAGACGTGTCTCTCTTACAGACGTGTCTCTCTTACAGACGTATCTCTCCTACAGACGTATCTCTCCTACAGACGTATCTCTATAACAGACGTATCTCTATAACAGACGTATCTCTCCTACAGACGTATCTCTCTTACAGACGTATCTCTATAACAGACGTATCTCTCTTACAGACGTATCTCTCCTACAGACGTGTCTCTCTTACAGACGTGTCTCTCTTACAGACGTATCTCTCCTACAGACGTGTCTCTCTTACAGACGTATCTCTCTTACAGACGTATCTCTATAACAGACGTATCTCTATAACAGACGTATCTCTCCTACAGACGTATCTCTCTTACAGACGTATCTCTCCTACAGACGTATCTCTATAACAGACGTATCTCTATAACAGACGTATCTCTCTTACAGACGTATCTCTCTTACAGACGTATCTCTATAACAGACGTATCTCTCCTACAGACGTATCTCTATAACAGACGTATCTCTATAACAGACGTATCTCTCCTACAGACGTATCTCTATAACAGACGTATCTCTATAACAGACGTATCTCTCCTACAGACGTATCTCTATAACAGACGTATCTCTATAACAGACGTATCTCTCTTACAGACGTATCTCTATAACAGACGTATCTCTATAACAGACGTATCTCTCCTACAGACGTATCTCTATAACAGACGTATCTCTATAACAGACGTATCTCTATAACAGACGTATCTCTATAACAGACGTATCTCTCTTACAGACGTATCTCTCCTACAGACGTATCTCTATAACAGACGTATCTCTCTTACAGACGTATCTCTATAACAGACGTATCTCTCTTACAGACGTATCTCTATAACAGACGTATCTCTATAACAGACGTATCTCTACTACAGACGTATCTCTATAACAGACGTATCTCTCTTACAGACGTATCTCTATAACAGACGTATCTCTATAACAGACGTATCTCTATAACAGACATATCTCTATAACAGACGTATCTCTATAACAGACGTATCTCTATAACAGACGTATCTCTACTACAGACGTATCTCTATAACAGACGTATCTCTATAACAGACGTATCTCTATAACAGACGTATCTCTACTACAGACGTATCTCTATAACAGACGTATCTCTCTTACAGACGTATCTCTATAACAGACGTATCTCTATAACAGACGTATCTCTATAACAGACGTATCTCTCCTACAGACGTATCTCTATAACAGACGTATCTCTCCTACAGACGTATCTCTCCTACAAACGTATCTCTATGACAGACGTATCTCTATTACAGACGTATCTCTCTTACAGACAAATCTCTCCTACAGACGTATCTCTCTTACAGACGTATCTCTATAACAGACGTATCTCTCTTACAGACGTATCTCTCCTACAGACGTATCTCTATAACAGACGTATCTCTATAACAGACGTATCTCTCTTACAGACGTATCTCTATAACAGACGTATCTCTATAACAGACGTATCTCTACTACAGACGTATCTCTATAACAGACGTATCTCTCCTACAGACGTATCTCTCTTACAGACGTATCTCTATAACAGACGTATCTCTCTTACAGACGTATCTCTATAACAGACGTATCTCTATAACAGACGTATCTCTTTAACAGACGTATCTCTTTAACAGACGTATCTCTATAACAGACAAATCTCTCCTACAGACGTGTCTCTCTTACAGACGTATCTCTCTTTACCGTCTTACCTACCGGCGGTCGTCACTCTGACAGCAGCTGAAATGAAGTCTTATTTACTGCTCTGAAGCACAGGGGTGTGGCTTAAATTTTATGTAGAAAAATAAATAGAATTAAGGACCACTGAACTACTGAAACTTGGCTGTTTCGGTGATGATAATTTATGTAGTAAAATAAATATAATTAAGGATCACTTAACTACTGAAACTTGGCTGTTTCGGTGATGATAATTTATGTAGTCAAATTAATATAATTAAGGATTACTGAACTACTGAAACTTGGCTGTTTCGGTGATGATAATTTATGTAGTAAAATAAATATAATTAAGGATTACTGAACTACTGAAACTTGGCTGTTTCAGTGATGATAATTTATGTAGTAAAATAAATATAATTAAGGATCACTTAACTACTGAAACTTGGCTGTATCGGTGATGATAATTTACGTAGTAAAATAAATAGAATTAAGGATTACTGAACTACTGAAGCTAGGCTGTGTCAGTGATGAGAATTTACGTAGTAAAATAAATAGAATTAAGCATTACTGAACTACTGAAGCTTGGCTGTTTCGGTGATGATAATTTAACCCTTAATTATATTAATTTTACTAAAACTAATGATTTAACGTTCTGTTTTGTCACTACCGAAACAAAATAGGGCTACTGAAAATTTCGCTGATGACTATTTAAACCAGTACATGAACAGCAAACACAGCTCTGAACAGCTGTACACACATAAACTCGAATTTCTATTACTGTCCATAAGAGGACAGTAATAGAGTGGACAGTGAGTGGATACGGTGTTTAAACACTCCAGCAGCAGCACTGCTGTGTCTGATCCACTCACACCAGCACAACACACACTAAATAACACACCACCACCATGTCAGTGTCACTGCAGTGCTGAGAATGACCCACCTTCCTAATAGTATCTGCTCTGTGAAGGTCCTGTGGGGGTCCTGATCATTAAAGAACAGAGTAATAAAGTATACAGAGAATCAGATGAACTACAGTCTGTAAGTGGAGCTCCTGTATAATCTATGTATATATACTCTCAGTGTGTATATACTATCCATATGAATAAAGTGCATCACTAATACTCTAATAGTGTTTATGTTCTACATGTCTGGTTGATGGTGAGTCGAGTAAATTCATGTTTCCGCGTAACCGCACAACGCTGCGCTCGTGAGAAACAGCATGTTCTGAAACAGAGCAGTTCAGCAGCCCATTAAGACGCCCGGGGGACGCAGACACTTATTTCTAATGATTAGGAGAATAATGAGCGCGGTAGAGGTGCGGTGTCTATTGACTGCCGCCGCTGAAAAGTGGAAAGCTTCATGAATTTTGACTTATAATTGTTTTTCAGTGGAAAAAGCAAAAGTTATTGTTGCAGTATATTTAACAGAAGCCTCAACAGCTGAAACAATATACACTTATTTTAATATTCAGTATTAATGTCAGTATTTTGTCCTCTCACTACCTTTATTACAGCTTCTATTACAGCTCCTATTACAGCTTTATTACAGCTTTATTATAGCTTCTATTACAGCTTTATTACAGCTTCTATTACAGCTTCAATTACAGCTCCTATTACAGCTTAATTACAGCTTAATTACAGCTTAATTACAGCTTTATTAAGGCTTCTATTACAGCTTCTATTACAGCTTAATTACAGCTTAATTACAGCTTCATTACAGCTTTATTACAGCTTCTATTACAGCTTAATTACAGCTTAATTACAGCTTAATTACAGCTTCTATTACAGCTTCTATTACAGCTTTATTACAGCTCCTATTACAGCTTCTTTTACAGCTTGATTACAGCTTCTATTACAGCTTTATTACAGCTTGTATTACAGCTTTATTACAGCTTTACTACAGCTTCTATTACAGCTTTATTAGAGCTTCTATTACAGCTTTATTAGAGCTTCTATTACAGCTTTACTACAGCGTAATTACAGCTTAATTACAGTTTTATTACAGCTCCTATTACAGCTTCTTTTACAGCTTAATTACAGCTTAATTACAGCTTTATTACAGCTCCTATTACAGCTTCTATTACAGCTTTATTACAGCTTTATTACAGCTTTATTACAGCTCCTATTACAGCTTGTTTTACAGCTTAATTACAGCTTCTATTACAACTTTATTACAGCTCGTATTACAGCTTTATTACAGCTCATATTACAGCTCCTATTGTAGATTTGTAGATCTACAACTCCATACTAACCACTACACCACCTTACTAACCACCACACCACCATACTAACCACTACACCACCGTACTAACCACTACACTACCATACTAACCACTACACCACCGTACTAACCACCACACCACCATACTAACCACTACACCACCATACTAACCACTACACCACCGTACTAACCACTACACCACCATACTAACCACTACACCACCGTACTAACCACTACACCACCATACTAACCACTACACCACCGTACTAACCACCACACCACCGTACTAACCACCACACCACCGTACTAACCACTACACCACCATACTAACCACTACACCACCGTACTAACCACTACACCACCGTACTAACCACTACACCACCCTACTAACCACTACACCTCCGTACTAACCACTACACCACCGTACTAACCACTACACCACCGTACTGACCACTACACCACCATACTGACCACCACACCACCATACTAACTACTACACCAACATACTGACCACTACACCACCATACTAACCACTACACCACCATACTAACCACTACAGCACCGTACTGACCACTACACCACCGTACTGACCACTACACCACCGTGCTGACCACTACACCACCGTGCTGACCACTACACCACCATACTAACCACTACACCACCGTACTAACCACTACACCACCATACTGACCACTACACCACCATACTAACCACTACATCACCGTACTAACCACTACACCACCATACTAACCACTACACCACCGTACTAACCACTACACCACCATACTGACCACTACACCACCGTACTAACCACTACACCACTGTACTAACCACTACACCACCGCACTAACCACTACACCACCACACCACCATACTAACCACTACACCACCATACTGACCACTACACCACCATACTAACCACTACACCACCGTACTAACCACTACACCACCGTACTAACCACTACACCACCGCACTAACTACTACACCACCATACTAACCACTACACCACCGGACTAACCACTACACCACCGCACTAACCACTATACCACCGTACTAACCACTATACCACCGTACTGACCACTACACCACCATACTAACCACTACACCACCATACTAACCACTACACCACCGTACTAACCACTACACCACCGTACTAACCACTACACCACCGTACTAACCACTACACCACCATACTAACCACTACACCACCGTACTAACCACTACACCACCGGACTAACCACTACACCACCGCACTAACCACTACACCACCGTACTAACCACTACACCACCGGACTAACCACTACACCACCGCACTAACCACTATACCACCATACTAACCACTACACCACCGTACTAACCACTACACCACCGTACTAACCACTACACCACCGCACTAACCACTACACCACCGTACTAACCACTACACCACCATACTAACCACTACACCACCGTACTAAACCACTACACACCACCAGACTAACCACTACACCACCGCACTAACCACTATACCACCGTACTAACCACTACACCACCGGACTAACCACTACACCACCGCACTAACCACTATACCACCATACTAACCACTATACCACCATACTAACCACTACACCACCGTACTAACCACTACACCACCGTACTAACCACTACACCACCATACTAACCACTACAGCACCGTACTAACCACTACACCACCGTACTAACCACTACACCACCGCACTAACCACTACACCACCATACTAACCACTACACCACCATACTAACCACTACAGCACCGTACTAACCACTACACCACCGTACTAACCACTACACCACCTTACTAACCACTACACCACCGTACTAACCACTACACCACCGTACTAACCACTACACCACCGTACTAACCACTACACCACCGCCTATATATATATAAGGTATACAGAGCATCAGATGAACTACAGTCTGTAAGTGTAGGCTAAAAGGCTATCAAGGTAACTCTGAGACACCAAACACCTCCTGTGTCTCTACATTTGGGGTAAGAATTGGAAATCTGTAAACCTGGCTTCGTGCCAGACTCGCTGCATGTAAACAGTACATGTGAAGAAGCCACGTGTACAAACAGGCAGCTCAGCAGTTCAGCTCCCTCTCGCTCATCCCTCGAAAGCCAGAGTCTTAAAACACACTCACGTCCTCTCAAGGATGTCTCACTTCTCTGGCAACAACCCCCACCCCCCTTTTCCCGCCACCCCCCCAGGGGGGCAGCCTGAGTTCAGCATCAGCCTGCACGGCACGCCGCGATCATGTTCGCTCGCGCTGGTGTGTAATGCTCCATCCGAGCCCCCGAGGCGTCGGCAGCGCCGCTACTTTCTGCATAAGCAGCTCGCAAATTGGAGGAGCAGCGTTATCTAATTAAAACTCCATTCGTACAGAAAGCACTCCCCCGGGCTCAGACATTATTATTTAAGCTCGCCGGCCTTGAGAGGACAGATTCCTGCTCAAAAGATACATATCTAATACTCTTTCACAGCCCGGGCGCCGGGCACACATGCAAATCCTACAATTAGATCCTTTCTGTTCCCGCTTCTGCAGCGCTTGTGCCTTCGTTCCCGTCCCCCCTGAATTGCTGCGTGTTTGCGCTCCTCAGCGAGCTGACAGTGCGGTTGATTCGGCGCGCCTGACAGGGTCCCCGCGTTTGACTTCGCTCTCCTGTTCCTCGCTTCTCTGACAGCTCGCGTGAAGCCTTTGTGCATTTTGTAGACACCTCGGAGAATCCCCCGGAGACAGCTCGGGCTCGCTAGAAGACGGCAAAGCGAAGTCGCCCGGCGCTCCGGCGAAAAGAAGCTCGGCGACAGCCTCGGAAAACTGCCACAGAAGCAGAGCGCTGACCTTTAGGACCCCAGTACAACAACAACAGGGACCGCATACCCCACCTCCTGCGGCACGGTTCGGAAGGTTGGCGTGTTAAGGGACTGCCGATGTGGGAAAAATCCCATTTCCCACACATAGAAATCAGATTTTGGAGTAAAAGATGAAGTGAAATTCACTCTCCAGGAAATATCTGCACACGGTATTAATATATGGCCTAAATACTGAGCACAGTTCCAGCCAATGTGGAGCTGTCCTGCTAGAGCTGCCCTGGACAACTGTAAGTGCTTTTAATGGAAGCATATAGGAGCGACAGCAGCTCAGTCACAAAGCCTTACACTACACAGTACAACAGTCACTACAGTGTTACAAACTGTGAACTGAGCCTCATGAGTCTTCAATGCTGAGCAGCCACAAACAAGTCTAAGATCACTATGTGAAATGCCAAGCGTCGGCTGCAGGGGTGTAAAGCTCCACCACAGGACTCTGGAGTGGTGTAAAGCTCCACCACTGGACTCTGGATTGGTGTAAAGCTCCACCACTGGACTCTGGAGTGGTGTAAAGCTCCACCACTGGACTCTGGAGTGGTGTAAAGCTCCACCACTGGACTCTGGAGTGGTGTAAAGCTCCACCACTGGACTCTGGAGTGGTGTAAAGCTCCACCACTGGACTCTGGAGTGGTGCTAGAGCTGCCCTGGACAACTGTAAGTGCTTTTAAAGGAAGCATATAGGAGCAACAGCAGCTCAGTCACAAAGTCGTAGACCACACAAACTCACTACAGAGTTACAAACTGAGTCTCAGGAGCTTCCTGAAATGAGGCTCCAATGATGAGCAGCTGCACACAAGTCTAAGATCACTATGTGAAATGCCAAGCGTCGGCTGCAGGGGTGTAAATCTCCACCACTGGATGCTGGTATGGTGTCAAACTTCACAACAGCCTCGGAAAACTTCCACAGGACGCCAGTACAACATCAACAGGGACCTCATACCACTGGACTCTGGAGTGGTGTAAAGCTCCACCACTGGACTGTGGCTGACTGTGACTGACACTGGGTGTGGCTGGGTAAATTTAGCTTGAACTGGTGTGACTACAGAAGTCTGAACTTGGTGTTTGCATGGCTTGGAGATGAATGGTTTGACTGGACCTGGCTGGGTTGGCTTGACTTTGACTGGACCTTGGCTGGGTAAGGTGCTAGCCTAGCTTAGCTTAGCTTATCTGAACAGCGACAAGAGGCTTGGTTTACACGTACAGGTGGTACAAACAATAACAGGCGGAGTGACGGAGTAAAGGGGTTTTATAGGGAGTGGTTGATGAGAGACAGGTGTAGTGTATTCTAGGCTAATTAGTATACCGGGAACAGGGACCTCTGGTGGCGCTGAGAGGGATTGCCTACAACCAGTTATTCATTTATTGGTCTCATCTGCAGAATTAATTTGGCTAAATGTTCAAAGACTGAATGTGATTAATTTAGATTAGATTAATCACAGAGCTTGTAATTAGTGAGATAAAATAATATTATAGTTAAAATAATAAATAAATCAATAAAAATAACTTTAAAAACCTCTAAATAAAGTCAGCTCAGTCTATACGACTACAGGACTCCACTCGAGCTGTTCTTATATCCCCATATAGACTCATATATAAACACAAACACCAACACACACTGTCCTGTACCAGCCCTGCAGCAGAGCAGCGGGATCAAACCTCCACTCGTCCTGAACGCCTCTGAGAAGACAGCTGCTCGAAGATCATCAGGTACACATACACGGAAACCCTGCCACCCTCTCTCTCTCTCTCTCTCTCTCTCGCTCGCTCTCCACCGCCACACACTGCTATAATGAGGCCTCTGGGAGCTGCCGAGGAGGTGTGTGTGTGTAGCCTGTCTGTGTGTGTTGTGTAGATGAGTGTGACTAAGAGAACGCTGTCTCCATCTCCTTACCGTCACAGTCCCACCAGGCCCGGGCATTACCTTCACCAGAGCTCTCCCACAAATGCCGTTTTCCAGCTGAAGGGAAGCGTGTTCTCCGTGTGGAGACGCGGGCAGAGCTGCGGTATTAGCTCTTTAATCTGCAGGCTGGTTACTGTTATCAGTCTTAAAGGGCCCATATGCTACTTTTCTCTTCTGATGACATGTTTGATCCAGTTTGTCTCATCCAGGGGACGGTTTAAAAACGTGTGTGTGGTTTTATGGACCAAGAACGAGTCTTATATTAAATGCGTGTCCAGTTCTCCAGGGCTGGCTGTCCTGCTGTGGCTTTAAAGGGTCCATATCATAGAAAAACATAGCGTCCTTCTTCTATTCGTGAGTTTCCACCTTGACTCTACAATGTGCTTCTGGGTGTTTTGACCGGTGTCTGCACCACGTCTTGCCTCCTTGTCACCTGTGTAGCCCCGCCCCTGTGTTAGCTCCAGGTGTTTCTTGTTAGTTCTCTGTGTATTTATACCCCTGGTCGTGTTCTTTGCGTTTGCTTGGTGTTTCTCTTGTTAATAGCTCTCCTAATAGCTCTAAATTAATTAATCATTTGATTTCTTTGCCTTGAGAAGCATCTGGGTTGCTTTTATGTTATGTTTAGTGTCATTAGCCATTAGCCGTCTTCAGGTTTACAGCATAGCAGAGTGCAGCTCTATGAACTCCAGAATTCATCCTGCTACTTCTGTCAGTAGCCACATGATCAATAAACCCCAGAAACCCAGATGGTCCATTGGCACCCATACATGCCCATGCCATAATACTGCCTCCGCCATGTTTCACACATGCTTCAGATCATACTCCTGATTTCCCATCATGCTTATCATCTTGTCTGTAAACCCTCTGTATTTGTATTTAACATAATATTTAAAGGTAAAAACTAGTGACCATTTGTGTTTACACACCAAGGAGTTTAACTGCTGCATGTGAAGTGACACACCCACATACACTAGTGAATACACACTAGAGGGCAGTGAAACACCCACACACACACACACACACACACACACTAGCGCATAGTGAAAACCCCCACACACATACACACACATAGTGAATACACACACACTTGTGGGCAGTGAAACACTCCCCACGCACACACTATTGAACACACACACACACTAGTAAACACACACACACTAGGAGCAGTGAAACACCCACCTACACACACACTAGTAAACATACACAGTAGTGGACAATAAAACACCCCCCCCCACACACACACACACACTAGTGAACATACACACTAGGGGGCAGTAAAACACCCACCTACACACACACACTAGTGAACACACACACATACACTAGGGGCAGTGAAACACCCACAAACACACACACATTAGTGAACACATAAACTAATAAACACACACACTAGGGGGCAGTGAAACACCCACATACACCTTTACACTATTAAACACACACACTCACACACACTCTAGGAGCAGTGAAACACCCACATACATCCTCACACTATTAAACACACACACACACACACACACTAGTAAACACATACACTCTAGGGGGCAGTGAAACACACACATACACACACACTAGCGAACACACACACTGGGGCAGTGAAACACACACATACACCTCCACACTATTAAACACACACACACACACACATACACACACTAGTGAACACACACACTCTAGGGGGCAGTGAAACACCCACATACACACACACTAGTAAACACACACACATAAGTGAACACATAAACTAGTAAACACACACACTAGGGAGCAGTGAAACACCCACATACACACACACTAGCGCATAGTGAAAACCCCCACACACATACACACACACTAGTGAATACACACACACTAGTAGGCAGTAAAACAACCCCCACACACACTAGTGAACACACACACTAGGGGGCAGTGAAACACCCACATACACCTTCATACAATTGAACACACACACTCACTAGTAAACACACACACACAAGGGGCAGTGAAACACCCACCTACACACACACTAGTAAACAAACACAGTAGTGGGCAATAACCCCCCCCCACACACACACACACACACACACTAGTGAACATACACACTAGGGGGTAGTAAAACACCCACATACACCTTCACACTATTAAACACACACACTCACACACACACTCTAGGGGCAGTGAAACACCCACATACACCCTCACTATTAAACACACATACACACACACACTAGCGAACACACACACACTGGGGCAGTGAAACACACACATACACCTTCACACTATTAAACACACACACACACACTAGTGAACACACACACTGGGACAGTGAAACACACACATACACCTTCACACTATTAAACACACACACACACACACACACACACACACACACTATTAAACACACACTCTAGGGGGCAGTGAAACACCCACATACACACACTAGTAAGCACACACACTAGGGAGGAGTAAAAGACCATTTGTAAACCATCCCACTTGGGCTATGTCTAAACTCTGTCAGGAGGATCTGTCTCTTTTTTTAAGCACTATATTGCGTAGCCCCGGGCCGTGGAGCAGGTTTGGTGGCTCAAGTGTGAAAACTTGTTTTGTTAAAGGAGCGGATGCATATGGGAGTTTGATCAAATGAAAGAGAGAATTGAAAAAAGGCCTCAAATCCTTTGTTTTCTCTGCTCGGCGGCTCGACGGAGACCCCCGTTCCAGCAGCAGTGGCGAACCGTCTCACATCCGGAGCCGAGGTCTCAGCTTCCCACCGGCCACTTTATTAGAAACTAGGGAGGCGTCGGCGAGCCCGGTTTTTGGAGCTCTGAGTTGTTAGTGTACGAGTGCGCTGTACCTTAAAGCCCTTAAAGTCAGCACGGATTCAGGAGAGCCACTACCGCCGCCGCGCTGCAGCCTCTCCGGACCACCGCACCTGCAGCTGAAGACACTCGAAATGTAAATCAGGTGTGATGTTACCCTGAAAGGTGTGTTTGAAGGTTGGTCGTGCCAGGCTGTGCCGCCGTGGTTACTGTGTGGCAGGCAGTACCTGCGGGTGACCTGCCCACTTCCCAGCAGCACTGTGTGGTCCTGTCCTGTCCTGTCCCGCTGCTGCAGCGTTCCATAAAAGAGCACTCACTTAAAGAGTTCACACCTGTTTACCACTCGTGTACACAGACCTCCGTATATAACACATCCGTGCACTGAAACATACACACATACACACACACACACACTAGTGAACACACACACACTAGTGAACACACACACTAAATGGGCAGAGAAACACCCACACACACTAGAAGACAGCGAAACACCCAAGTATGTGCACACACATTAGTGAAAACATACAAGGGGACAGAGAAACACCCTCATATACACACACTAGTAAACGCACGCTAGGTGGCAGAGAAACACTCAAATATGCGCACACACTCTAGTGAACACGCACTAGAAGGCAGTGAAACACCCACATATACACACACTAGTGAACATACACACTAGAAGACAGCGAAACACCCAAATATGTGCACACACATTAGTAAAAAAACATACTAGAGGGCAGTGAAACACTCACATATACACACACTAGTGAACACACACACTAGGAGGCAGAGAAACACCCACATATACACACACTAGTGAACACACACACTAGGAGGCAGAGAAACACCAACATATACACACACTAGTGAACACACACTAGGAGGCAGAGAAACACCCACATCTACACACACGTTAGTGATCGCATACTAGGGGCAGTGAAACAGCCAAATATGCGCGCGCACACATTAGTGAACACACACTAGGGGCAGTGAAACACCCACATATGCACACACACATTAGTGGACACACACACTAGGGGCAGTGAAACACCCAAATATGCGCAAACACACATTAGTGAACACACTCTAGGGGCAGTGAAACACCCACATATGCACACACACGTTAGTGATCGCATACTAGGGGGCAGCGAAACACCCACATACACACACACTAGTGAACACACGCTAAGAGGCAGAGAAACACCCACATACACACACACACTAGTGAACACACACTAAGAGGCAGAGAAACACCCACATATACACCGACTAGTGACCACACACACTAGGGGACAGTGAAATACCCACATACACATATAAACTAGTGAACACACACTAGGAGGCAAACACCCACACACACTAGTGACCACACACCAGGGGACAGTGAAACACCCACAAACACTGGTGACCACACACCATGGACAGTGAAACACCCACATACACACACACTGGTGAGCACACACTAGGGGGCAGTCAAACATCCACATACACACACACACAATAGTGAACACACAAGCAACAAGCCGATCCCCTGAACTGACAGGACACGAATAAAGCACCGTTGAGGAAGACACCAAACCCCAACCACTCCCCGGAGAGAAGAAGCAGCGAGGAGGAAACAGGTGGAGAGGACTGCAGAGAGGAGCAGCCCAAGAGATGACCAGCGTGGACGCCAGCCGACTGTAAGGACTTGCTGGTGGGGCAGCATGGTGACCTGGCACTGTTTACGGTGGCCCTCCAGCGATGAGGAGCAGGCACTAGCGATGGCAGAGAGGAGCCAAGGAAACACCTCTGCTCTTAGCAGTGTGAGGACGGACACAGCCAGCTGCCAGGAGTTCTGCTGCGGTGAGGAGGAGGATGCAGTGCTCAGTCTCTCTCTGCTGGAGACACCGGTGGAGAGAACTGGGGTGACTCTCCTAGAAGAAGGCCAATGTAGCTCCTCTCTCATTCACTGTCAGCATCATGAGGTATCAGCACTGTGGTTATCAGGACCTGTCTCAGGAGGACATGATCACAGCACTGATAGAGACCCGTATCTCGTACCTCCACCCTGCTGGTGCGCAGTCAGACCCTGCAGAAGGAAAACGGCTGCTGAGAACATTAACGTGCTGCTGTTCTTACTCATAACGCTGCGGTGACTTTCAGACCCATTTACTCCTCCAGCTCATTTGCATATCCCATGAGCCCCTGTGGAAGTAGGAGTTATGGTGTTTACACGCTCAATCTAGCCTTGTTTACTCACTGTTTGTGATTTTATTATGTACTGTCCCTTATATGTGTGCTAATGTGCCAGTTAGTGGAAGCACAAGGTGGGTGTTTCCAATAAAGTGGCCAGTGAGTGGAAGCACATGGTGGTGTTTCTAAGAAAGTGGCCAGGTATTGCAATCAGAAGTTGGTTGTTTCTAATAAAGTGGTCAGTTAGTGAAAGCACAAGGTGGGTGTTTCAAATAAAGTGGCCAGTAAGTGAAAGTTCAAGGCAGATGTTTCTAATAAAGTGGCCAGTTTAGTAGAAGCAGAAGGTAGGTGTTTCTAATATAATGGCCAGTTATTGAAAGTTCAAGGCAGACGTTTCTAATAAAGTGGCCAGTTTAGTAGAAGCAGAAGGTAGGTGTTTCTAATATAATGGCCAGTTAGTGAAAGTTCAAGGCAGACTTTTCTAATAAAGTGGCCAGTGAGTGGAAGCACAAGGTAGGTGTTTCTAATAAAGTGACCAGTTAGTGAAAGTCCAATGTGAGTGTTTCTAATAAAGTGGCCAGTTAGTTGAAGCACAAGGTGTTTCCAATAAATTGGCCAGTAAGTGAAAGTTCAAGGCGAGTGTTTCTAATAAAGTGGCCAGTTTAGTAGAAGCACAAGGTAGGTGTTTCTAATAAAGTGGCCAGTTAGTGGAAGCACAAGGATGGTGTTTCTAATAAAGTGGCCAGTTAGTGGAAGCACAAGGTGGGTGTTTCCAATAAAGTGGTCAGTTAGTAAAGGTTCAAGGTGGTTGTTTCTAATAAAGTGGCCAGTTGGTGTAAGTACAAGGTGGGTGTTTCTGATAAAGTGGCCAGTTAGTAAAAGTCAAAGGTAAGTGTTTCTAATAAAGTGACCAGTTAGTGGTATTACAAGGTGGATGTTTCTAATAAAGTGGCCAGTTAGTGTTTAGCTTTGACTGAGTGTTAGATGATGTATTCATTGTAAACTGTTTAGGTGACGCTGTGTCTGCAGTGAGTGAGTGAGGGGTCTGTTGTGATGTGAGGGTAGGAGTGTCAGGGTGGGGGTGTAAGGGTGGGGGTGTTATGGATTAGGGGAGTGAAATGAATTAGAAAGAGTAGAGGTCTGTATGAACATAAACAAGTTTATTTCTTGCTCTCGTATTAAATCTGGAGTTGGGCTCTGGTCGTGATAGGAGCAGTATGAAAAAGCCGGCGGAGGTCTGAGAAGAGAGGAGCAGATGAAAAACAAAAGCGCAGCAGAGAAGTATATCGATGCAATAAGAAGAACGAGCCTCGGGGTAGCCTGAAGCTCCGTAGCAGGTTTGGCCTTTGAACATACTGGAAGTACTACATAACGGGTCATCGGCTGGAATTGAGCTGTGTGTGTAGAGAAGCTGGATCTCTGGACCGGAGAGTCGGCTGTAAACACGTATCATTGTTTTATTACGCCCCAGCATACAGGCGGTGATTCAGCTCCACAGATTCCCAAATGATGGACTCGTATTTATTAATATTTATCAGAAAAGCTCCTTGTATTGTTTTTGTTGTTCATATTTCTGTGTATTAATACTATTATTTAATAATTCTGGATCCAACAAAAATAACGTTATTGATTTGAAGGGCTTAAGATGAGTATTTGTTTTATATCATATTATCATATTGAATTATTTTGTATTACATTAAATCATATCATATTTGTATCTTGTCATATTATATTCAATTTTATCATATTGTTCTAAACTCTATCATATTAAACTGTATCCTATCGTATAGAATTGAAAGGTATTAAATTGTATTGTACACTGTAATAAATTGCTGTAAATTTACTCTGGATATACAACAGTATCTTACTATTTTTATAATAATTGTAAAATACTGTCAAATAATCACACAGCGTATGTAAATGAACAGTAATGCAATCAGTCGCCCAATAACAGAAAATAACTTTAATTTATTAGAATAATACAGTATTTTTTGTCAACCTTTATCATCCCTTTACAGTCCAGTCACTATCCATCAAACTCATACTGGAGATTACAGACTAATGTTTATTTTTAATGATTACTGTCATATACTGTAATTCAAGTATTTTACTGTTAATTTACAATGAATTTTTTTACAGTGTATCATATTAAACTGTATCGTATCATACTGAATTGTATCATATTAAATTGTATCGTATTGAATTGTATCGTATCGTATTACATTGTATTGCACTGAATTGAATTGTACTGTATCGTATTATATTACATGTTACTGTATCATATTGTATTGTATTAAATTGTATTGTATCACATTGACTTGTATGATAAAGTATCATATCATATAATTTCGTATTAAATTGTATCGCATGAAATCATTTTAATTTGTATCGCATCATATTGTATGAAATTGTATAGTATTATATCATATTGAATATCATATCATAATAAATTGTATTGTATCCTGTTGAATTATATCGTATTTTTTTTTATTGTATTGCAACATATTAAGTTTTACCATATCATATTGAATCATATATCAAATTGTATTGTAATAAATTGTATTGTATCATGTAGATTGCCATTGTACTGTGTTGAATTGTATCGTATCAAATCATTTTTTTGCCTAGAAAATAGCTCCTCCCACCATATTTATGGGTTCAGTGTGGTTTTATTAGTAGTGTCAGTTGCTGCATGAACGTTCATATGAAAAATAATCAGTGATATAATCTTTAGTGCCCTTAACGCAAATTTAGTTAATATGTTGATTAACTACACAAACTAATTTCATTAATTATGATTACCTACACAGACTTATTATATGACTAATGATTAACTATGGAAACTAATATGATTAATCATAATCAACTGCACAAAGCAATATGATTGTACAATTTATAATATAATCGTGATTACTTGCACCAAGAAATGTGATTAGCATGATTAATTACATACAGAAATGTGATGATCATCAACGGAATGTGAATAATCATGATTAACTGCACAAACTAATATGATTAATCACGAATAACTGCATTAAGCAATGTGATTAATCATAATCATAAAATGTACCACATGAGTAACACAAAGAACAAAAAATTGTAAATGATCGCAGTTAATTTCACAACAAAATGTAATGATTCCTAAATCAATACAAAAACAAACATCATTAATCCAAAATAAAAACATAGAAAATGTAAATAATCATGATTAACTGCACAACCTAATACGATTAATCATAAATAACTGTATTAAGCAATGTGATTAATCATGATGGCCTGAACAAAAATGTCCACGTGAGTAACACATATAAACGTGATTAATCATGATTAACTACACAAAGAAATGTGATTAATCATGATTAACTACACAAAGAAATGTGATTAATCATGATTAATTACACAAACTAGTATGATTTATCACAAATGCACAAAAATGATTTATCCTGATTAATTGCAAAAATTGTGATTAATCACACTTAACTGCAAAAAGAAATGTGATTAATCATGATTAACTACACAAAGAAATGTGATTAATCATGATTAATTACACAAACTAGTATGATTTATTACAAATAAATGCACAAAAATGATTAATCCTGATTAATTGCAAAAATTGTGATTAATCACACTTCACTGCAAAAAGAAATGTGATTAATCATGATTAACTACACAAAGAAATGTGATTAATCATGATTAACTACACAAAGAAATGTGATTGATCATGATTAATTACACAAACTAGTATGATTTATCACAAATAAATGCACAAAAATGATTAATCCTGATTAATTGCAAAAATTGTGATTAATCACACTTAACTGCAAAAAGAAATGTGATTAATCATGATTAACTACACAAAGAAATGTGATTGATCATGATTAATTACACAAACTAGTATGATTTATCACAAATAAATGCACAAAAATGATTAATCCTGATTAATTGCAAAAATTGTGATTAATCACACTTAACTGCAAAAAGAAATGTGATTAATCATAATTAAAATGTTTATAATTCATTCCACAAAGTTATTCATAGCTCAGTGCAAAACAAACCAATATGATTAAAGAAAGGTGATTATTCACTATTAGTGCAAAAACTACTGCAATTATTCACAATTCGTTACTTTAATCATTGAATAGTACAAATTTCTCAGCAGTTATTCTGAATCAGACCAAAGTAAGCGAATCAAATCGGCGCTGAACTTTGAAATTTCAAGAATCTAATCAAATTTCAAGGTCAATCAAAGATCAAAGGCTTCCACGCCGTCCAGATATTCTAAGTAGAAGGTTCGTTTAAGCTTGGGAACGCGCACGGGAGCTCGTTTGCTTTGATGATGTCACCGTGTGTTTTGAGGAAAACACTGGGACTTGATGTTGCATTAATTTCCCCAGAGGAAATTAAAACATAAACTTCATCACAACAGCACATCGGCTGCGATCAATGATTAATAGGCCCAAATTTACATCTCACGGAAAAAAACACGGCAGTCGCCGAACTGTTTGGTGGCGTTGCCATGGATACGGCTCTCTGCAATTTTAATTTTAATGCTAATTACGAGGCTGACATGGTTGACACAAACAACCGAGGGGTGAGAAAAAAAAAAACATGCAGCAGCCTCGCCTTTGTTGCTCGTCTTACGTTTTTATCATCCCTTCATTTCCTGCACACAGCGCCGCGAACATAAATCTGAAGACGCGATTGTGAAAGGACGGTATGCATTATGGAGCGCCGTCAGTGGAGAGGTTAGCGCCTCCGAGAGCGTCCTTGTAGGACCTTTTCAGCCCCCTCCAGCGTGTTTGACTAATCCGGCTATAGAGAAAGAAATATATCCAAGAACTCGGAGCTTAATAAATTTAGCTGCTCAGTGTTGTGTTATTAATGTGTCCTTGCTGCAGTGCTGTTCTATTCATCATACAGTTCTTAAAGACCGCAGCCGAGCTGTGTCTGCGCAGCAGCGCTGGATCTACGGGTTCAGCTTCGACCGACTCGACTCAGGCACAAAGTGGGTCCAGCAAAGTTCTAAAACAGACTGAATGTGGATGAAACTGACCCCTTCATGAGCTCCGGCCATGAGAAACCCCCATCGTGTGCTTCCACTCACTGGCCACTTTATTAGAAACACCTACCTCAACTCGGACAGCATGAAATTGGACTCAAGACTGGACTTGGACCCCAGAGGCGTGATAGTCAAACCCAGACATCCAGACACGTCAGACATTCCAGATACTTAATACTGAAACCCTAAAGCAGCATAACATCTCCAGAGACGCCGAGACATCAGACATTATGCCAAAGACTTGATAGTCAAACTCTAGAGGCACCTCAGAGACTCCAGAGATGCAGAGACATCAGACATTATTCCAGATACTTAATACTGAAACACTAAAGGCACCTCAGAGACTCCAGAGACAGCAGACATTGTACCAGAGACTCAGCATATAACTCTGATTCCAGATACTTTATACTTAAACCCTAAAGGCAGCTCAAAGACTCCAGAGATGCAGAGACATCAGACATTATGCCAGAGACTTGATAGTCAAACTCTAGAGGCACCTCAGATACCCAGAGACATCAGATATTATACCAGAGACTCAGCATATAACTCTGACTCCAGATACTTAATACTGAAACTCTAAAGGCACCTCAGAGACTCCAACGACCCAGAGATATCAGACATTACGCCAGAGACTTGATACTCAAACCCTAGAGGCACCTGAGAGACCCAGACACATCAGACATTATACCAGAGACTCAGCACATAACTCTGACTCCAGATACTCAATTCTTAAACCCTAAAGGCACCTCAGACACTCCGAAGACATCAGACATCATCCCAGAGACTTGATACTCATGCCTTTGAGGCACCTCAGAGACTCCAGAGACATCAGACATTATAACAGAGACTTAATAGTCAAACTCTAGAGGCACCTGAGAGACTCCAGCAACTTAAAGACATCAGACATTATCCCAGAGACTTAATACTCAAAATCTCAAGGCACCTCAGAGAGTCCAGAGACCCAGAGACATTAGATATTATACTAGAAAATATATACTCAAACGCTAGAGGCACCTCGGAGACCCAGAGACTTAAAACACAGTCTCCAAACTGAGACTGTCACCCCAAAGACTCCAGACTCAACTTGGACTCACAATGCAGAGACCAGATTCACATCAGAACCACACTCCACAGACTCCAGACTGAGACTCACATCCCGAAACTCCAGACTCTACTTAGACTCACAACACATAGACTGACCCCAGACCCAAATCAGACTTACATTCCACAGACTCCGTACTGAGACTAACACCCCACAGACTCCAGACTTGACTTGGACTCACAATGCAGACACTAGACTCAAAGCAGACTCAGGCTCCATACTGAGACTCACATCCCACAGACTCAACTTAGACTCACATTCCATGGACTCCAGACTGAGACTCACATCCCACAGACTCCAGATTCAACTTCGGCTCACAACACAGACACTAGACTCACATCAGACTCAGACTCCAGACTGAGACTCAACTCCCACAGACTCCAGACTCAACTTAGACTAACAATGCAGAGACTCCAGATTGAGTCTCACACAACAAAGATTCCGGACTCTTCTTAGATTCACACGCCACAGACGCTATACTGAGACTCACATCCCACAGACTCCAGACTCAACTTAGACTCACAATGCAGACACCAGACCAAAATCAGACTCACACTCCACAGACTCCATATTGACACTTACACCTCACATTCTTCAGACTCAACTTAGACTCACAACACAGACACTAGACTCACATCAGACTCAGACTCCAGACTGAGACTCACACCCCAGAGACTGTGGACTCAACTTAGACTCACAATGCAAACACCAGGCTCACAACAGACTCACACTCCACAGACTCTATACTGAGACTCACATCCCACAAACTCCAGACTCAAATTAGACTCACAGCCCTGAGACTCACACCCCACAGACACCAGACTCCCCTCAAACTCACTACACAGAGACTCCAAACTCAAAATCTCTCTTTAGTGAGTCCAGACTCAGAACCCAGAGCCTCGGGACTCAAATCCCAAAAATTAGAGACTCAACTCAGGACTGAAACTGACCACGGATGAAAACCTAGAGGGTTTCTGATAAAGTGGCCAGAGAGCCTAGTTCTGTGGCCTTAACTGACAGCTGAGCTGAAGCTGTGATTGACAAAATGGCTCTTGTCTCCTTCGGCTCCTGCCGCTCCAAAATAGAAGCATTGTTGACTCAAAATTAGCAACAGTGTTTGCCGTGCGGGGCATTCTAATGACTTCCTGCGGTAAACATCTGAAACCCATCCGGGTGAAATAACACGGGCCAAACCTGGAGAAAAAGGCTTGCATATTGAAATTGAAAGGCATGAAATTAATATTTACATTGAGAGCGGGAAGTGACAGAAAGCAGGGATTTGTTCAGTAGTGCAGATGAAGGGCTTTTTCATAGAGAGAGATGGGAAATATGGAAATTTTGACGGCGGAGCAGGTGGGTGGGTGAACGCTGAGCCGAATGCTAAACGTTAAATCAGGAAATGACCCGTCTGGAAATAGTCTCGGGGGGGCGGCGGCGTTTGGGTGGGTGCTGCGTGGGGAGACGACTGGTAAATGTCATTAAGACAATGTTTGGTACAAACAAAACAAAGCAAGGAATAGCAGACGACCGGCGACGAAAACAACCCGCTTGAAATTCACCGTGCGGTGGAGTTCGCTCAGATCCTGATACTGTTCCGGTAAAACATTTGATCGGTCAGAGCTTCATCTGGCCTGCGGAGGACGGGGGAGGAAATAATATCCCCACGGTTACTTCAACTGGACAGTGAGGTGCAGTATTGGCTGATATTGGTTATGATGAGTTTCATTATCAGTTACTATGAATTTCTGCTTGTAAGTTATTAAAGCAGCAAGTAGTAACCAGAGAGGTGCATTTCCTGAAGGAAGCTTGTGCGAAAACAACAAATAGAGGAGTGCAGGTCAGTATGTCTGTGGATTAGAGGTTGGGGATCTGTCCTGAGTGAGTACAAGTCAGCCTACAGGGAGGAGGTACAGCAGCTGACAGACTGGTGTACAGTCAACAACCTTCACTGGAATGTAGAGAAGACCAAGGAAATGGTTGTTGACTTCAGGAAATCAAGACCGGTCCACTCTCCGCTTAACATCAACGGCTCCTCTGTGGAGATCGTTAAGAGCACCAAGTTCCTTGGTGTCCACCTAGCGGAGAACCTCACCTGGTCCCTGAACACCAGCTCTACAGCCAAGAAAGCCCAGCAGCGTCTCTACTTCCTCCGGAAGCTGAGAAGGCCCGTCTCCCTCCACCCATCCTCACCCTCTTCTATAGGGGAACCATAGAGAGCATCCTAAGCAGCTGCATCACTGCCTGGTTTGGGACCTGGACAGCCTCTGACCGCAAGTCCCTCCAACGCATTGTGAGGACAGCTGAGAGGATCATCGGAGTCTCTCTCCCCTCCGTCTTGGACATTTACTCCACCCGCTGCATCCGCAAAGCAACCAGCATTGTGGATGATCCCACCCACCCTTCACACAGACTGTTCTCCCTCCTGCCATCAGGAAGAAGGTACCGCAGGGTCCGGTCCAACACGACCAGACTCTGCAACAGCTTCTTCCCCCAAGAACATCAGACTTCTCAACACAACTCAACGTCTGAACTGATATCTTTCTGTACATGTACACTCTCTCTCTCTCTCTCTCTCACACTCTCTCTCTCTCTCTCTCTCTCTCTCCAACCATTTACCCCAGATAAAAAAGGGGAAGCTTTTTTGCACAAAGCATTGCACTAATAACTCTACTACCTCACTGGACTCTATTTATTACACACTGCACAATTTGCACACTACCAGCAATTATTTATTATTCTCTGTCTGTACTGTGTTGTGTTGTCTGTCCGCACTTGTTTGTTTGTGTTGCACTTGTGTTTTGTATGCACTGTCTATGTTGCTCCATGGTCCTGGAGGAACGTTGTTTCGTTTCACTGTGTACTCTGTATGTAGTTGAAATGACAATAAAACCCACTTGACTTGACTTGACTACAGTCAGTTTGGAGGCTGTAGGTTAAACAAAACCATAATGTTTGGGTTTGGCTGAAAATGAATGGGATCCTATGTAAGGAAAAAGGGGATGAATAAATGACAAATAGAGGAGTGTGTGTCAGTATGTCTGTGGATTAGTGTTTGGGAATCTGTTTTAACAGAGTACAGGAAGTTTGGAGGATGTAGGTTATATTAAACCATGATGTTTGGGTGTGATTGAAAATGAATGGGACTCTATGGGGAAAAAAGACAGATGGAATTAAATGACAGACAGACGAGTGCGGGTCAGTCTGTCTGTGGATTAGAGGTTGGGAACCTGCCTTAAAAGAGTATTTGCAGTGTTTTACTGAGTAAATGAAGGTTTCTTGTCTGAAATAAATTGCCTATTAATAAAATAAACATACTGGTCTCCTGGCAACCACCAAAACCAGACTCGTCCATTGGATTGCTAGACAGAGAAGCGTGATTGGTTGCTCCAGAGAACACATATCCACTGCTCTAGAGTCCTGGGGCGACGGTTTACAACACTGCAACCAACGTGATGTAAGGCTTGGATGCAGCTGCTCAGCCATGGAGACCCATTCCATGAAGCTCTCTATGCTCTGTTCTTGAGCTGATCTGAAGACCACATGAAGTTTGGAGGTCTGTAGTGATTGACTGGGAAGTAGGCAATCTTTAAGACAGCTTACAACAGCTTTAATGTTAAATCTTGCTTTAATGTTAAATCTTGCTGACTTCTCTGTAGTTCCTGGTTCAGTAGCCAAAAATCTTGGTGTAACAATTGACTCAGATCTGACATTTAATCAACACATCGGTAATATTACAAGAACAGCGTTTCTTCACCTACGAAACATTTCAAAGTTAAGAAATGCGTTATCTGTGTCTGATGCTGAAAAGTTGATACATGCCTTTATAACCTCAAGGCTAGATTACTGTAATGCATTATTGTCAGGATGCTCCAGCAGGAACCTGAATAAACTTCAGTTAGTTCAGAACGCTGCAGCTAGAGTACTAACTAAAACCAGGAAATTTGATCACATCAGTCCAGTTTTATCAGCGCTACACTGGCTTCCTGTTAAATTCCGTATCGACTATAAAATTCTATTACTGACGTATAAAAACCCTGCACGGTCTCACACCGGAGTACCTGCAAGATTTAATTTCCTATTATGAACCGCCACGTTCACTCAGATCACAGGATGCTGGTTTTCTAATAGTTCCTAAAATTCAGAAGACTACAATGGGGGGAAGAGCTTTTTCCTACAAAGCCCCAAAATTGTGGAATAATCTCCCAGTTAATGTTCGGGACTCTGACACAGTCTCAATATTTAAGTCTAGACTAAAAACATACTTGTTTAGTGTAGCTTTTTGTAATTAAGTTTCTCTTTTAGATAAAGGCAGGAGATCTGGGGGTTCTTGGACACAGAGGTTTATGGTAAACTGAGATGTTGGTGCTGTTGTTCCACCACTTCACGCGATCACACAGGTTTGTTGATGGTGGAGTGGGGGGACCCCAGTGTCTCAGGGTACTCTCATGTCCATGTTACCTTCTGGTTCTCTCCTTTTAGTTTAGGCTGTTATAGTTAGATCTGCCGGAGTCACCAACCACACTCTAAAATTCTGAAAATTCATATTCTCTACAGTCTTACTCCTGAGCCCAACTAACTCTTTCTCTTTACTCTTCCTGAGGAAATGACTGTCCTCCTGTCTGTTGAAGGCTGTTGAAGGACTGATCATCGGGCCATCACCCCACCATCACCAGCCAGCTCACCTGTCCATTTACTGCTACACCCTCAGTTACATCACTGTGCCATCCAGATGCACCAGCACTGAGATAGGATGGGACTGTTTCAGCTCACGCCCACTTTACATAAAGACTGTCATAGACTGCCTCAGCCAGAGACTGCCTCAGTCATACACTGCCTCTATCTGTGCAGCTTCTAAAGCTTTGCTATCCAGATTTCAAACAGAGACTCCTTTCTTTGGTATTTAGTTCAAACTGTAAATACTGTTTGACCAGAGGAGGATGGGTCTCCCCTTGTGAGTCTGGTTCCTCCCAAGGTTTCTTCCTCCAGTTGAGGGAGTTTTTCCTTGCCACTGTTGCCTCTGGCTTGCTCACTGGGGGATATATGTTATAACTGTTTTCAAAACTCTGTAAAGCTGCTTTGAGACAACATCGTTGTAAAAAGCGCTATATAAATAAAATTGACTTGACTTGACTTGACTACAACCACCTGGAACACGTAGCAGATCACCACAATGGTCCCCATTAGATAAATAGCACTGAATATCATAAAGAACATCTAACAGAAGCTTCCTGTCTGGAATAAACAGCTTTTTAAATATAATAACGTCACCTAGTGACCAAAACTTTTGTACAGTCGTCAACGGTAACAGCCCAACTGAGTGTCGTGCACTAAAAACAACAAACGTGGGACTCAAATGAAGTTGCTGCCGGAGTATAATAGCTGGTTTCTTGTCACAGCAGCGAAATAGACGCCTGAGAAAATTAATTACGTGCTGGAAGCTGCCGTGTTTTTGCTTCTAATTACTACAATTTCAGGCTTGAGAAAGTTCTGATTGGCCAATTTGGACGGGGGTTAATGGGTCAGCGGCGCGGCTCCATTGCGCTCGGGCTCCGCCGGGAAAGACGCGGGGCCGGCTCGGCGGCTGTACTCGCAACACGACAAAGACGGGATTTTTTTCCCTAAACGTAAACCAGACAGACAAAGAGGGTCATCCTGAAGAGCACGCGCTCCGAACACCAGCTTTCATCGCACGGAGGCCCACTACACCGCTCCGCTTCCCAGCTGCTCGGCAACGGAGACAACAAGAAATAAAACACACACACGCAACATATTCACTCCTAGCCGGCGGAACCTTTTGTAACGTTCCGTTGGAGAACACTTTGAGCGCAATGCGCTTCCGTCTGTCAGCCTCCGGAATGCTGATGATTTCCTGAACGACACAACGCTCTACGACGGAGTATCCGCACGTCTCGTATGATAATTAGCCGCCGAGGATTGTGGAGATGTTTTTTATGGCAGAGCATCCAGTCAGCACGAACACTGAGTACAAGATCCTCTATTAATCAGGAGACGAGAGATAATAAGAAATTCAGTTAGGATCCTCACTGTGTTTAAGAGACTGTGTTTATGATGATGATGAAAGAATGAAGGGATGAAGAGACTGTGTTTATGATGATGATGAAAGAATGAAGGGATGAAGAGACTGTGTTTATGATGATGATGAAAGAATGAAGGGATGAAGAGACTGTGTTTATGATGATGATGAAAGAATGAAGGGATGAAGAGACTGTGTTTATGATGATGATAAAGGAATGAAGGGATGAAGAGACTGTGTTTATGATGATGATGAAAGAATGAAGGGATGAAGAGACTGTGTTTATGATGATGATAAAGGAATGAAGGGATGAAGGAACAGTGTAAATGATGATGATAAAGGAATGAAGGGATGAAGGAACAGTGTTGATGATGATAAAGGGATGAAGTAACAGTGTTGGTGATGATAAAGGAATGAAGGGATGAAGGAACAGTGTTTATGATGATGATAAAGGAATGAAGGGATGAAGGAACAGTGTTAATGATGATGATAAAGGAATGAAGGGATGAAGGAACAGTGTTAATGATGATGATAAAGGAATGAAGGGATGAAGAGACTGTGTTTATGATGATGATAAAGGAATGAAGGGATGAAGGAACAGTGTAAATGATGATGATAAAGGAATGAAGGGATGAAGGAACCGTGTTGATGATGATAAAGGGATGAAGTAACAGTGTTGGTGATGATAAAGGAATGAAGGGATGAAGGAACAGTGTTTATGATGATGATAAAGGAATGAAGGGATGAAGGAACAGTGTTAATGATGATGATAAAGGAATGAAGGGATGAAGAGACTGTGTTTATGATGATGATAAAGGAATGAAGGGATGAAGGAACAGTGTTGATGATGATGATAAAGGAATGAAGGGATGAAGGAACAGTGTTAATGATGATGATAAAGGAATGAAGGGATGAAGGAACAGTGTTAATGATGATGATAAAGGAATGAAGGGATGAAGAGACTGTGTTTATGATGATGATAAAGGAATGAAGGGATGAAGGAACAGTGTTGATGATGATGATAATGGAATGAAGGGATGAAAGAACAGTGTTTATGATGATGATAAAGGAATGAAGGGATGAAGGAACAGTGTTGTTGATGATGATGAAGGAATGAAGGGATGAAAGAACAGTGTTTATGATGATGATAAAGGAATGAAGGGATGAAGAGATTGTGTTTATGATGACGATAAAGGAATGAAGGGATGAAGGAACAGTGTTAATGATGATGATAAAGGAATGAAGGGATGAAAGAACAGTGTTGATGATGATGATAAAGGAATGAAGGGATGAAGGAACAGTGTTAATGATGATGATAAAGGAATGAAGGGATGAAGGAACAGTGTTGATGATGATGATAAAGGAATGAAGGGATGAAGGAACCGTGTTTTTGATGATGATAAAGGAATGAAGGGATGAAGGAACAGTGTTAATGATGATGATAAAGGAATGAAGGGATGAAGGAACAGTGTTGATGATGATGATAAAGGAATGAAGGGATGAAGGAACCGTGTTTTTGATGATGATAAAGGAATGAAGGGATGAAGGAACAGTGTTAATGATGATGATAAAGGAATGAAGGGATGAAGGAACAGTGTTTTTGATGATGATAATGGAATGAAGGGATGAAAGAACAGTGTTTATGATGATGATAGAGGAATGAAGGGATGAAGGAACAGTGTTGTTGATTATGATGAAGGAATGAAGGGATGAAAGAACAGTGTTTATGATGATAAATGAATGAAGGGATGAAGGAACAGTGTTGTTGTTGATGATGATGAAGGAATGAAGGGATGAAAGAACAGTGTTTATTATGATGATAAAGGAATGAAGGGATGAAGAGACTGTGTTTATGATGATGATAAAGGAATGAAGGGATGAAGGAACAGTGTTTATGATGATGATAAAGGAATGAAGGGATGAAGGAACAGTGTAAATGATGATGATAAAGGAATGAAGGGATGAAGGAACAGTGTTGATGATGATAAAGGGATGAAGTAACAGTGTTGGTGATGATAAAGGAATGAAGGGATGAAGGAACAGTGTTTATGATGATGATAAAGGAATGAAGGGATGAAGGAACAGTGTTAATGATGATGATAAAGGAATGAAGGGATGAAGGAACAGTGTTAATGATGATGATAAAGGAATGAAGGGGATGAAGGAACAGTGTTGATGATAACAAAGGGATGAAGGAACAGTGTTGGTGATGATAAAGGAATGAAGGGATGAAGGAACAGTGTTGATGATGATGATAAAGGAATGAAGGGATGAAGAGACTGTGTTTATGATGATGATGAAAGAATGAAGGGATGAAGAGACTGTGTTTATGATGATGATAAAGGAATGAAGGGATGAAGGAACAGTGTTGATGATGATAAAGGAATAAAGGGATAAAGGAACAGTGTTAATGATGATAAAGGGATGAAGGAACAGTGTTGATGATGATGAAGGGATGAAGGAACAGTGTTGGTGATGATAAAGGAATGAAGGGATGAAGGAACAGTGTTTATGATGATGATAAAGGAATGAAAGGATGAAAGAACAGTGTTTATGATGATGATAAAGGAATGAAGGGATGAATAGACTGTGTTCATGATGATGATAAAGGAATGAAGGGATGAAGGAACAGTGTTGGTGATGATAAAGGAATGAAGGGATGAAGGAACAGTGTTGATGATGATGATAAAGGAATGATGGGATGAAGGAACAGCGTTGATGCTGATAATAAAGGAATGAAGGGATGAAGAGACTGTGTTCATGATGATGATAAAGGAATGAAGGGATGAAGGAACAGTGTTGGTGATGATAAAGGAATGAAGGGATGAAGGAACAGTGTTGATGATGATGATAAAGAAATGATGGGATGAAGGAACAGTGTTGATGCTGATAATAAAGGAATGAAGGGATGAAGAGACAGTGTTTATGATGATGATGAAGGAATGAAGGGATGAAGGAACAGTGTTGATGATGGTGATAAAGGAATTAAGGGATGAAGAGACTGTTTATGATGATGATGAAAGAATGAAGGGATGAAGAGACTGTGTTTATGATGATGATGAAAGAATGAAGGGATGAAGAGACTGTGTTTATGATGATGATAAAGGAATGAAGGGATGAAGGAACAGTGTTGATGATGATGATAAAGGAATGAAGGGATGAGGTGACTGTGTTTATGATGATGATGAAAGAATAAAGGGATGAAGGAACAGTGTTGATGATGATAAAGGAATGAAGGGATGAAGGAACAGTGTTAATGATGATAAAGGGATGAAGGAACAGTGTTGATGATGATGAAGGGATGAAGGAACAGTGTTGGTGATGATAAAGGAATGAAGGGATGAAGGAACAGTGTTTATGATGATGATAAAGGAATGAAAGGATGAAAGAACAGTGTTTATGATGATGATAAAGGAATGAAGGGATGAAGAGACTGTGTTCATGATGATGATAAAGGAATGAAGGGATGAAGGAACAGTTGGTGATGATAAAGGAATGAAGGGATGAAGGAACAGTGTTGATGATGATGATAAAGGAATGATGGGATGAAGGAACAGTGTTGATGCTGATAATAAAGGAATGAAGGGATGAAGAGACAGTGTTTATGATGATGATGAAGGAATGAAGGAACAGTGTTGATGATGGTGATACAGGAATTAAGGGATGAAGAGACTGTTTATGATGATGATGAAAGAATGAAGGGATGAAGAGACTGTGTTTATGATGATGATGAAAGAATGAAGGGATGAAGAGACTGTGTTTATGATGATGATAAAGGAATGAAGGGATGAAGGAACAGTGTTGATGATGATGATAAAGGAATGAAGGGATGAGGTGACTGTGTTTATGATGATGAAAGAATAAAGGGATGAAGGAACAGTGTTGATGATGATAAAGGAATGAAGGGATGAAGGAACAGTGTTTATGATGATGATAAAGGAATGAAGGAATGAAGGAACAGTGTTGATGATGATAAAGGAATGAAGGGATGAAGGAACAGTGTTTATGATGATGATAAAGGAATGAAGGGATGAAGGAACAGTGTTGTTGATGATGATGAAGGAATGAAGGGATGAAAGAACAGTGTTTATGATGATGATAAAGGAATGAAGGGATGAAGGAACAGTGTTGTTGATGATGATGAAGGAATGAAGGGATGAAAGAACAGTGTTTATGATGATAAAGGAATGAAGGGATGAAGAGATTGTGTTTATGATGACGATAAAGGAATGAAGGGATGAAGGAACAGTGTTAATGATGATGATAAAGGAATGAAGGGATGAAGGAACAGTGTTGATGATGATGATAAAGGAATGAAGGGATGAAGGAACAGTGTTAATGATGATGATAAAGGAATGAAGGGATGAAGGAACCGTGTTTTTGATGATGATAAAGGAATGAAGGGATGAAGGAACAGTGTTAATGATGATGATAAAGGAATGAAGGGATGAAGGAACAGTGTTTTTGATGATGATAATGGAATGAAGGGATGAAAGAACAGTGTTTATGATGATGATAGAGTAATGAAGGGATGAAGGAACAGTGTTGTTGATTATGATGAAGGAATGAAGGGATGAAAGAACAGTGTTTATGATGATAAAGGAATGAAGGGATGAAGGAACAGTGTTGTTGATGATGATGAAGGAATGAAGGGATGAAAGAACAGTGTTTATTATGATGATAAAGGAATGAAGGGATGAAGAGACTGTGTTTATGATGATGATAAAGGAATGAAGGGATGAAGGAACAGTGTTTATGATGATGATAAAGGAATGAAGGGATGAAGGAACCGTGTTTTTGATGATGATAAAGGAATGAAGGGATGAAGGAACAGTGTTAATGATGATGATAAAGGAATGAAGGGATGAAGGAACAGTGTTTTTGATGATGATAATGGAATGAAGGGATGAAAGAACAGTGTTTATGATGATGATAGAGTAATGAAGGGATGAAGGAACAGTGTTGTTGATTATGATGAAGGAATGAAGGGATGAAAGAACAGTGTTTATGATGATAAAGGAATGAAGGGATGAAGGAACAGTGTTGTTGATGATGATGAAGGAATGAAGGGATGAAAGAACAGTGTTTATTATGATGATAAAGGAATGAAGGGATGAAGAGACTGTGTTTATGATGATGATAAAGGAATGAAGGGATGAAGGAACAGTGTTTATGATGATGATAAAGGAATGAAGGGATGAAGGAACAGTGTAAATGATGATGATAAAGGAATGAAGGGATGAAGGAACAGTGTTGATGATGATAAAGGGATGAAGTAACAGTGTTGGTGATGATAAAGGAATGAAGGGATGAAGGAACAGTGTTTATGATGATGATAAAGGAATGAAGGGATGAAGGAACAGTGTTAATGATGATGATAAAGGAATGAAGGGATGAAGGAACAGTGTTAATGATGATGATAAAGGAATGAAGGGATGAAGGAACAGTGTTGATGATAACAAAGGGATGAAGGAACAGTGTTGGTGATGATAAAGGAATGAAGGGATGAAGGAACAGTGTTGATGATGATGATAAAGGAATGAAGGGATGAAGAGACTGTGTTTATGATGATGATGAAAGAATGAAGGGATGAAGAGACTGTGTTTATGATGATGATAAAGGAATGAAGGGATGAAGGAACAGTGTTGATGATGATAAAGGAATAAAGGGATAAAGGAACAGTGTTAATGATGATAAAGGGATGAAAGAACAGTGTTGATGATGATGAAGGGATGAAGGAACAGTGTTGGTGATGATAAAGGAATGAAGGGATGAAGGAACAGTGTTTATGATGATGATAAAGGAATGAAAGGATGAAAGAACAGTGTTTATGATGATGATAAAGGAATGAAGGGATGAAGAGACTGTGTTCATGATGATGATAAAGGAATGAAGGGATGAAGGAACAGTGTTGGTGATGATAAAGGAATGAAGGGATGAAGGAACAGTGTTGATGATGATGATAAAGGAATGATGGGATGAAGGAACAGTGTTGATGCTGATAATAAAGGAATGAAGTGATGAAGAGACTGTGTTCATGATGATGATAAAGGAATGAAGGGATGAAGGAACAGTGTTGGTGATGATAAAGGAATGAAGGGATGAAGGAACAGTGTTGATGATGATGATAAAGGAATGATGGGATGAAGGAACAGTGTTGATGCTGATAATAAAGGAATGAAGGGATGAAGAGACAGTGTTTATGATGATGATGAAGGAATGAAGGGATGAAGGAACAGTGTTGATGATGGTGATACAGGAATTAAGGGATGAAGAGACTGTTTATGATGATGATGAAAGAATGAAGGGATGAAGAGACTGTGTTTATGATGATGATGAAAGAATGAAGGGATGAAGAGACTGTGTTTATGATGATGATAAAGGAATGAAGGGATGAAGGAACAGTGTTGATGATGATGATAAAGGAATGAAGGGATGAGGTGACTGTGTTTATGATGATGATGAAAGAATAAAGGGATGAAGGAACAGTGTTGATGATGATAAAGGAATGAAGGGATGAAGGAACAGTGTTGTTGATGATGATGAAGGAATGAAGGGATGAAAGAACAGTGTTTATGATGATGATAAAGGAATGAAGGGATGAAGGAACAGTGTTGTTGATGATGATGAAGGAATGAAGGGATGAAAGAACAGTGTTTATGATGATGATAAAGGAATGAAGGGATGAAGAGATTGTGTTCACGATGACGATAAAGGAATGAAGGGATGAAGGAACAGTGTTAATGATGATGATAAAGGAATGAAGGGATGAAGGAACAGTGTTGATGATGATGATAAAGGAATGAAGGGATGAAGGAACAGTGTTAATGATGATGATAAAGGAATGAAGGGATGAAGGAACCGTGTTTTTGATGATGATAAAGGAATGAAGGGATGAAGGAACAGTGTTAATGATGATGATAAAGGAATGAAGGGATGAAGGAACAGTGTTTTTGATGATGATAATGGAATGAAGGGATGAAAGAACAGTGTTTATGATGATGATAGAGTAATGAAGGGATGAAGGAACAGTGTTGTTGATTATGATGAAGGAATGAAGGGATGAAAGAACAGTGTTTATGATGATAAAGGAATGAAGGGATGAAGGAACAGTGTTGTTGATGATGATGAAGGAATGAAGGGATGAAAGAACAGTGTTTATTATGATGATAAAGGAATGAAGGGATGAAGAGACTGTGTTTATGATGATGATAAAGGAATGAAGGGATGAAGGAACAGTGTTTATGATGATGATAAAGGAATGAAGGGATGAAGGAACAGTGTAAATGATGATGATAAAGGAATGAAGGGATGAAGGAACAGTGTTGATGATGATAAAGGGATGAAGTAACAGTGTTGGTGATGATAAAGGAATGAAGGGATGAAGGAACAGTGTTTATGATGATGATAAAGGAATGAAGGGATGAAGGAACAGTGTTAATGATGATGATAAAGGAATGAAGGGATGAAGGAACAGTGTTAATGATGATGATAAAGGAATGAAGGGATGAAGGAACAGTGTTGATGATAACAAAGGGATGAAGGAACAGTGTTGGTGATGATAAAGGAATGAAGGGATGAAGGAACAGTGTTGATGATGATAAAGGAATAAAGGGATAAAGGAACAGTGTTAATGATGATAAAGGGATGAAGGAACAGTGTTGATGATGATGAAGGGATGAAGGAACAGTGTTGGTGATGATAAAGGAATGAAGGGATGAAGGAACAGTGTTTATGATGATGATAAAGGAATGAAAGGATGAAAGAACAGTGTTTATGATGATGATAAAAGAAATGAAGGGATGAAGAGACTGTGTTCATGATGATGATAAAGGAATGAAGGGATGAAGGAACAGTGTTGGTGATGATAAAGGAATGAAGGGATGAAGGAACAGTGTTGATGATGATGATAAAGGAATGATGGGATGAAGGAACAGTGTTGATGCTGATAATAAAGGAATGAAGGGATGAAGAGACTGTGTTAATGATGATGATAAAGGAATGAAGGGATGAAGGAACAGTGTTGGTGATGATAAAGGAATGAAGGGATGAAGGAACAGTGTTGATGATGATGATAAAGGAATGATGGGATGAAGGAACAGTGTTGATGCTGATAATAAAGGAATGAAGGGATGAAGAGACAGTGTTTATGATGATGATGAAGGGATGAAGGGATGAAGGAACAGTGTTGATGATGGTGATAAAGGAATTAAGGGATGAAGAGACTGTTTATGATGATGATGAAAGAATGAAGGGATGAAGAGACTGTGTTTATGATGATGATGAAAGAATGAAGGGATGAAGAGACTGTGTTTATGATGATGATAGAGGAATGAAGGGATGAAGGAACAGTGTTGTTGATTATGATGAAGGAATGAAGGGATGAAAGAACAGTGTTTATGATGATAAAGGAATAAAGGGATGAAGGAACAGTGTTGTTGATGATGATGAAGGAATGAAGGGATGAAAGAACAGTGTTTATTATGATGATAAAGGAATGAAGGGATGAAGTGACTGTGTTTATGATGATGATGAAAGAATGAAGGGATGAAGGAACAGTGTTTATGATAATGATAAAGGAATGAAGGGATGAAGGAACAGTGTTTATGATGATGATAAAGGAATGAAGGGATGAAGAAACAGTGTTGGTGATGATGATAAAGGAATGAAGGGATGAAGAGACTGTGTTTATGATGATGATGAAAGAATGAAAGGGATGAAGAGACTGTATTTATGATGATGATGAAAGAATGAAGGGATGAATAGACTGTGTTTATGATGATGATAAAGGAATGAAGGGATGAAAGAACAGTGTTAATGATGATGATAAAGGAATGAAGGGATGAAGGAACAGTGTTGATGATGATGACAAAGGAATGAAGGGATGAAGAGACTGTGTTTATGATGATGATGAAAGAATGAAGGGATGAAGAGACTGTGTTTATGATGATGATAGAATGAAGGGATGAAGAGACTGTGTTCATGATGATGATAAAGGAATGAAGGGATGAAGGAACAGTGTTAATGATGATGGTAAAGGAATGAAGGGATGAAGGAACAGTGTTGATGATGATGATGATGATGATAAAGGAATGAAGGGATGAAGGAACAGTGTTAATGATGATGATAAAGAAATGAAGGGATGAATGAACAGTATTAATGATGATGATAAAGGAATGAAGGGGTGAAGGAACAGTGTTGGTGATGATGATAAAGGAATGAAGGGATGAAGGAACAGTGTTAATGATGATGATAAAGGAATGAAGGGATGAAGGAACAGTGTTAATGATGATGATAAAGGAATGAAGGGATGAAGCAACCGTGTTGATGATGATGATAAAGGAATGAAGGGATGAAGGAACAGTGTTTTTGATGATGATAAAGGAATGAAGGGATGAAGCAACAGTGTTGATGATGATGATAAAGGAATGAAGGGATGAAGGAACAGTGTTTATGATGATGATAAAGGATTGAAGGGATGAAGGAACAGTGTTGATGATGATGATAAAGGAATGAAGGGATGAAGGAACAGTGTTAATGATGATGATAAAGGAATGAAGGGATGAAGGAACAGTGTTGATGATGATGATAAAGGAATGAAGGGATGAAAGAACAGTGCTTATGATGATGATAAGGGAATGAAGGGATGAAGGAACAGTGTTGATGATGATGATGATAAAGGAATGAAGGGATGAAGGAACAGTGTTGATGATGATGATGATGATAACGGAATGAAGGGATGAAGGAACAGTGTTGATGATGATGACAAAGGAATGAAGGGATGAAGAGACTGGGTTTATGATGATGATGAAAGAATGAAGGGATGAAGAGACTGTGTTAATGATGATGATAAAAGAATGAAGGGATGAATGAACAGTATTAATGATGATGATAAAGGAATGAAGGGGTGAAGGAACAGTGTTGGTGATGATGATAAAGGAATGAAGGGATGAAGGAACAGTGTTAATGATGATGATAAAGGAATGAAGGGATGAAGGAACAGTGTTAATGATGATGATAAAGGAATGAAGGGATGAAGCAACCGTGTTGATGATGATGATAAAGGAATGAAGGGATGAAGGAACAGTGTTTTTGATGATGATAAAGGAATGAAGGGATGAAGCAACAGTGTTGATGATGATGATAAGGAATGAAGGGATGAAGGAACAGTGTTTATGATGATGATAAAGGATTGAAGGGATGAAGGAACAGTGTTGATGATGATGATAAAGGAATGAAGGGATGAAGGAACAGTGTTAATGATGATGATAAAGGAATGAAGGGATGAAGGAACAGTGTTGATGATGATGATAAAGGAATGAAGGGATGAAAGAACAGTGTTTATGATGATGATAAGGGAATGAAGGGATGAAGGAACAGTGTTGATGATGATGATGATAAAGGAATGAAGGGATGAAGGAACAGTGTTGATGATGATGATGATAACGGAATGAAGGGATGAAGGAACAGTGTTGATGATGATGACAAAGGAATGAAGGGATGAAGAGACTGGGTTTATGATGATGATGAAAGAATGAAGGGATGAAGAGACTGTGTTTATGATGATGATAAAAGAATGAAGGGATGAAGAGACTGTGTTTATGATGATGATGAAAGAATGAAGGGATGAAGAGACTGTGTTTATGATGACGATAAAGGAATGAAGGGATGAAGGAACAGTGTTAATGATGATGATAAAGGAATGAAGGGATGAAGGAACAGTGTTAATGATGATGATAAAGGAATGAAGGGATGAAGCAACCGTGTTGATGATGATGATAAAGGAATGAAGGGATGAAGGAACAGTGTTTTTGATGATGATAAAGGAATGAAGGGATGAAGCAACAGTGTTGATGATGATGATAAAGGAATGAAGGGATGAAGGAACAGTGTTTATGATGATGATAAAGGATTGAAGGGATGAAGGAACAGTGTTGATGATGATGATAAAGGAATGAAGGGATGAAGGAACAGTGTTAATGATGATGATAAAGGAATGAAGGGATGAAAGAACAGTGTTTATGATGATGATGATAAGGGAATGAAGGGATGAAGGAACAGTGTTGATGATGATGATGATGATAAAGGAATGAAGGGATGAAGGAACAGTGTTGATGATGATGTTGATGATGATGATAAAGGAATGAAGGGATGAAGGAACAGTGTTTATGATGATGATAAGGGATTGAAGGGATGAAGGAACAGTGTTGATGATGATGATAAAGGAATGAAGGGATGAAGGAACAGTGTTAATGATGATGATAAAGGAATGAAGGGATGAAAGAACAGTGTTTATGATGATGATGATAAGGGAATGAAGGGATGAAGGAACAGTGTTTTTGATGATGATAAAGGAATGAAGGGATGAAGCAACAGTGTTGATGATGATGATAAAGGAATGAAGGGATGAAGGAACAGTGTTGATGATGATGATAAAGGAATGAAGGGATGAAGGAACAGTGTTAATGATGATGATAAAGGAATGAAGGGATGAAAGAACAGTGTTTATGATGATGATGATAAGGGAATGAAGGGATGAAGGAACAGTGTTGATGATGATGATGATGATAAAGGAATGAAGGGATGAAGGAACAGTGTTGATGATGATGTTGATGATGATGATAAAGGAATGAAGGGATGAAGGAACAGTGTTTATGATGATGATAAGGGATTGAAGGGATGAAGGAACAGTGTTGATGATGATGATAAAGGAATGAAGGGATGAAGGAACAGTGTTAATGATGATGATAAAGGAATGAAGGGATGAAAGAACAGTGTTTATGATGATGATGATAAGGGAATGAAGGGATGAAGGAACAGTGTTTTTGATGATGATAAAGGAATGAAGGGATGAAGCAACCGTGTTGATGATGATGATAAAGGAATGAAGGGATGAAGGAACAGTGTTTTTGATGATGATAAAGGAATGAAGGGATGAAGCAACAGTGTTGATGATGATGATAAAGGAATGAAGGGATGAAGGAACAGTGTTTATGATGATGATAAGGGATTGAAGGGATGAAGGAACAGTGTTGATGATGATGATAAAGGAATGAAGGGATGAAGGAACAGTGTTAATGATGATGATAAAGGAATGAAGGGATGAAAGAACAGTGTTTATGATGATGATGATAAGGGAATGAAGGGATGAAGGAACAGTGTTGATGATGATGATGATGATAAAGGAATGAAGGGATGAAGGAACAGTGTTGATGATGATGATGATGATAAAGGAATGAAGGGATGAAGGAACAGTGTAGGTGGTTTGAGTGGGTGGGGCCAGATTTCTAATTGGTCGGGGGATTGATTACATAAGCGTTACCCAAGATTAGTATTAGTTATGATCTGCTGTTGTAGTTATAAACTGCTCTGTTTGTTTTTAAGAATATTTAGATTAAACTCTTAGTTCTGATTACAGATTATGGATTATAGATTTTGAGTCATTATAAAAACTCAGTGGTGATCACACGAGCCGTAATGTACAATAACAGCAGCTATAAACTAAAACACACTATCGTTTGATTTATTGCTCACTAATATTTTCCTCCTGTTGGTTGGACTATTTAGATTGCTCAGGCACAAAACTGTTTATTAGACTCCTTCATGTGACAGATTTTACAGCTTCTACAAATAGCTGCCTCCTCCCGCTCTGCTGTTAAAGCAATAACCTGACAATAAGGGAGGTGGATAGATGGCGAGTGGTGCTGTAAAACAGCTTGACCGTGTCCAGGGCGGCTTAAATCAAACGCTGAATCGTTCTGTATGATCCTCAGCAGCTGTCAGGGAGACGGCAAGCTCACAACGAGGCCTCGAGAAGAACAACGAGCTGTTTCTGGATCAGATCTGCTCCGAGAGTACAGTTCCAGTGTAGAGCAGCCCAGTTCCACTTATATAACCTATAACACAGAACACCTTGTGCTTCCACTAACTGGCCACTTTATTAGAAACACCAACCTCTGCTTCCACAAACTGACCACTTTATTAGAAACACCCACCCTGTGCTTCCCCTAATTGGCCACTTTATTAGAAACACCAAACTTCTGCTTCCACAAACTGGCCACTTTATCAGAAACCACCTTGTGCTTTTACCAAACTGGCCACTTTATTAGAAACTCCAACCTTGTGCTTCCACTAACTGGCCACTTTATTAGAAATACCCACCCTACACTTATACAAACTGGCCACTTTATTAGAAACACCCACCTTGTCCTTCCACTAAACTGGCCACTTTAGTAGAAATATCAACCTTGTGCTTCCACTAATCTGGCCACTTTATTAGAAACACCCACCTTGTGCTTCCTCTAACTGGCTACTTTATTAGAAACACCCATATTGCGATTTCACTAAACTGGCCACTTTATTAGAAACCTTGTCCTTCAACTAAACTGGACACTTTATTAGAAACACCCACCTTGTGCTTCCACTAAATTGGCCACTTTATTAAAAACACCACCTTGTGCTTCCATCAAACTGGCCACTTTATTGGAAACACCAATCTTGTGCTTCCACTAATGGGCCAATTTATTAGAAACACCCACCTTATGATTCCACTAAACTGGCCACTTTTTTAGAAACACTCACCTTCTGCTTCCACTAAACTGGCCACTTTATTAGAAACACCAACCTTGTGCTTCCACTAACTGGCCACTTTATTAGAAACACCCACCTTCTGCTTCCACAAAACAGGCCACTTTATTAGAAACACACACCTTTTGCTTCCACTAAACTGGCCACTTTATTAGAAACACACACCCTGTACTTCCACTAAACTGGCCACTTTATCAGAAACACCAACGTCATGCCTGCACAAAACAGGCCAATTTATTAGAAACACGCTTCCGTTCCTACTTCAGTAGCTGCATAAATAATCATGTATTAGCGAGCGGGGTCCGTAGCCCTCCGTGACTATCACTTCATTCTCTCTCTCCAGCACGAACGAGTGCAGCCACTCATCTCCCTCCCTGCAGGCAGCCGAGAGAATCCAACTCATTGTGTGCTGATAGGCTGAGTCAGCGATGTGTTACATGGGAAAAGGGGGGTTGTGGGGAGGAGGAGGGGGGTTGGGGATGGGTGAGGATTCTGCTCTCTTCCTCTCCTCTGTTCTTTCTCCCTCGTCTCCCTCCCTGCACTCCATTAGAGCATCCCTCTCTCCTCGAAGCCTAGCATTATCCCCGGCCTGTCTGTCTGCTCAAGTAAGCTTTAAAAAGGCCCGAGACGCCCAAGTGGCTCCGCTGGCTGGAGCTGGTGACATTTCAGCTCGACTTGTTTTTTTCTTTCCCCCCACTAATGTTCTCCTGATGGGACTTCGCCTGGGTCCCGAACCGAAAGACGGAGCACGAACAGCTCCACTCGTTCCCCTCGCCTCCCGCCTCGCTCGCTCTATTATTAGGGGTTTTAGGCGCTGACGGCTGCGGGGACGGCTACAGCAACCCGGAAATAAATCTGCATTGACGCAGCGGTGGAAATCAGCAGCAAGTCTAACACGACAGCCGAGTTCAGAGTACAGGAGGAGATGGATGGCGTGTGATGAAACGAGAAGAAAGACATTAGGAGACGAAGAGGTTCTTACTATTGCAGACAGTGAGTCGGGGCCACAGGGGGGCCTGGAGCCAACCCCAGCGTCATCGGGCCAAAGCGGGGTACACCATGGACAGGTGACCAGTCCATCGCATGGCCAACACACAGTCACACACACACCCAGCCATGGCCTCCCACCCAATGATGCTCCTAAACCCCTACCCAACAGAGCTCTCCCAACAATGCCCCTGCCATCCCCTACCCAGCCATGACCTTCCCCCAACAATGCCCCCAAACAAACCCCCCCACCCGAACTCCCTCTCAACTACACCCTCTCCAACCCCCACCTTGCCATGTCCTCCTAAAATGCCTCTCCACCCCCAATCGACAATACCCCCCAAAAATGCTCTACCTGCCACACCCTACGTAGCCATGGACCCCTCTATGTGACAATGCCCCCAAACAACCCCCCTCCCACCAACGCCCTCCCAACAATGCCCCTACACCTCCCAACCAACAATGAAACAAAACCCCTACCCAACAACGACCCCCAATCAATAAAGACCCCCAAACAAAACCTTCACCTGCCAATGACCCCCAATCAACAATGACCCCTAAACAAAACCTCCACCCAACAATGGCACTCCACCCAACACTACCCAACCAACAATGCTGCACCCCCAACTGACAATGCTCCTCCACCCCACCCAAAAATTCCCCCAAATAAACACATTTACCAAACAATGCTCCCCAAAGAAAACCCCCACCCAACAATGTTCCCCCGCCACCCCCTGCTCAGCCATGTCCCCATCCCAATGATGCTCCTAAACCCCAACCCAACAATGCTCCTCCACCCCAATCAACAATATCCTCCCAACAATGCCCCTGCCAACCCTTACCCAGCCATGACCCTCACCCAAAAATGCCCCCAAACAAACCCCCCACCCATGAATGCCCCCAAACAAAACTCCCTCCCAACTACACCCTCTACACCCCCACCTTGCCATGCCTCCCAACAATGCCTGTCCACCCCAATCAACAATACCCCACCCAACAATAAGCCCCCAAATCAAACCCCCCTCCAACAATGCCCCTGCCACCCCATACCCAGACATGACCCCCACCCAACAATACCCCAAAAACAAACCCCTCCATGCGACAATACCCCCAAACAAAACTCCCTCCCAACTACACCCTCTCCACCCTGCACCTTGCCAATGACACTCAACCAACAATGACCCCCAAACTCAACTGACCGACCCCAGTGGTCTCAGCCCTCACAGCACTGTCACCCTAATGTGAAAACTCCGGTTACGCCTCTGATCTCCAAACGCTGGATCCCAAACTGGATCGATGCTATCTTCCTTCTATCTCCTCCCAATACCAGCACTGCAGGAGGACGGAGTGAGTCCTTCACAGCCTCCTCTACTTCTCCACCCCCCCTAGCAGCCACCCCCCACCCCAAAAAGAAAAAACACACACTAGAGTATGAAGGTAAAAAGGGAAGCGGAACTCTCTGTGCGCGGAAATTGTATTTTTCAGTTTTTCCGCACCGCTCCTGCTTATCGGCTCTCCGCTATTATCTCCCCCCCACCCGTTTCCCTCCAAGCAGGAGAACATCCATTTGTATTGAGGCAATCAGCCGCTCCATCTCTGAGGAGGACAAAGTGAACTGCCGAATTACCTCCAGAAAGTTTTCACAGCGCCGGTGCATATTGAAAAACGGCGGCCGCTTGATTCCGGGTTCGCTTCAACCGGCTGGGAATAATATATATATATATATATATATATATATATATATATATATATATATATATATATATATATATATATATACGATTCAAAATCCATTTTAAGCTTAAACTTCCGTCATCTGTTCGCCTGACCTCAAACTGCCGCCAGTATAAAGCAATTTCAATAACAGCTCTGTGATTTTCAGCTGTGCTGGGTGTTCAGAAGTTTGGACACACCTGCTTACAGGACGATCTGCAGGTTTCAGCACTTCTGAATCATAGATATTCCATAAAATGACAGGTATGTGGAATATTACAGTGTTTTAGATTCTCCGGACTATATTCGCTCAGGCAGCTTTACGAGCCTCTGAAAATGATATACATTTAAAAAATTGAATTTAGATCAAACGCTGTTATGATGAGGCATATGAACAAGAATAACATTAAACATCATAATAACTAATAAAACAGAGAATATAATTATAATCTTGTTAATGAACCTGCAGTGTAATTAAAATAACATGCAAAACTAATTAAACTGAATGACTCATATAAAATATTGAATAATCAACACACAGTGATTACCTTAAAATTCATATACAACACTGAATAATACTCATTTATAGTATATAATACAGATATCAAATCATTTGTAGTTGTTACTGAAAATCATAGAAGATACTCAAAAATTCATACAAAATACTTAATAATTCATGGTATATACTGAATAATTTATAGTAGTTTCTGAATAATTCATAGTATATATTTTACATTTGTTATATATGCATAATAATAAACAGTAGATACTAAATAATAAATAGTTAATATATAATAAATAGTTAATAATAAATGAATGTGTAATTCAAAGTCAATGCTAAATAATTTATCCTAAATACTTAATAATAGATTGCTAAAACATTAAAAGTAAATATTGAATACTGAATACAGTAATTACCAAATTACCTAATAGTTCATATACAATACTGAATAATAATTTATAGTATATAGTATAGATATTGAATAATTTGTAGTAGTTACTGAATAAATCATAGTAGATTCTCAATAATTAATAGGAGATACTAAATTATTCATAGTAAATACTTATTTTTAGAAGATACTGAGTAATTTATAAAAGACAGTGAAAGATTAATAGTAGTTACTGAATAAGTCATAGTAAATACTAAATAAATCATGGTATATACTGAATAATTCATTGTAGATGCTGAATAATTTATAGTTGATACTAAATAATACATAGTAAATAGTTAATAAATAAATTAATGAGTAATTCAAAGTGGATACTAAATAAAGCATTCCTGAATAATTTATAGTAAATACTAAATCATTACTTATTAAATAATTCTTAGCAGATACTGAATATTGTATAGAAAATACTTAATAATACATTACTGAATACTAGTTACTAAAGTACTTAAATTAAATACTTAATCATAAACAGTAGATACTAAATAATAAATAGTTAATATATAATAAATAGTTAATAATAAATGAATGTGTAATTCAAAGTCAATGCTAAATAATTTATCCTAAATACTTAATAATAGATTGCTAAAACATTAAAAGTAAATATTGAATACTGAATACAGTAATTACCAAATTACCTAATAGTTCATATACAATACTGAATAATAATTTATAGTATATAGTATAGATATTGAATAATTTGTAGTAGTTACTGAATAAATCATAGTAGATTCTCAATAATTAATAGGAGATACTAAATTATTCATAGTAAATACTTATTTTTAGAAGATACTGAGTAATTTATAAAAGACAGTGAAAGATTAATAGTAGTTACTGAATAAGTCATAGTAAATACTAAATAAATCATGGTATATACTGAATAATTCATTGTAGATGCTGAATAATTTATAGTTGATACTAAATAATACATAGTAAATAGTTAATAAATAAATTAATGAGTAATTCAAAGTGGATACTAAATAAAGCATTCCTGAATAATTTATAGTAAATGCTAAATCATTACTTATTAAATAATTCTTAGCAGATACTGAATATTGTATAGAAAATACTTAATAATACATTACTGAATACTAGTTACTAAAGTACTTAAATTAAATACTTAATCATAAATTACAGGATAATTCATAGTATATACTAAATCATTCATAGTTGATAATAACAAATTACTGAATAATTCTTAGTATATACCGAACAATTTATAGCAAATACTTAATAATATATTACTGACTAATTCATAGTAAATAATAAAACATTAAAAGTGGATAATTAATGATAAATTACTGACTAATTCATAGTAGATACTAAAAAATTAAAAGTGGATACTTAATAATAAATTACTGACTAATTCATAGTGGATACTAAATCATTTATAGTAGATGCTAAATAATTCCTAGTAGATACCAAATAATTTATAGTGGATACTTAATAATAAATTACTAAAAAATCATAGTAGATACTAAATAATTCATAGTGGATACTTAATATTAAATTACTGACTAATTAATAGTAGATACTAAATAATTCATAGTGGATACTTAATAACTTACTGACTAATTCATAGTAGATACTAAATAATTCATAGTGGATACTTAAAAATAAATTACTGATTAATTCATAGTAGATACTAAATAATTCATAGTGGGTACCTAATAATAAATTACTGACTAATTCATAGTAGATACTAAATTATTCCTAGTAGATACAAAATAATTCACAGTGTATACTTAATAATAAATAACTGACTAATTCATAGTGAATACTAACTTATTTATAGTAGATACTAAATAATTCATAGTGGATACTTACTGAAAAATTCATAGTAGATACTAAATATTTCCTAGTAGATACCAAATAATTCATAGTGGATACTTAATGATAAACTACTGAAAAATGCATTATAGATTACTGATTAATTTATAGTAGATACTAAATAATTCATAGTGGATACTTAAAAATAAATTACTGATTAATTCATAGTAGATACTAAATAATTCATAGTGGGTACCTAATAATAAATTACTGACTAATTCATAGTGGATACTAAATTATTCCTAGTAGATACAAAATAATTCATAGTGGATACTTAATAATAAATAACTGACTAATTCATAGTGGATACCAACTTATTTATAGTAGATACTAAATAATTCATAGTGGATACTTAATGATAAACTACTGAAAAATGCATTATAGATTACTGATTAATTTATAGTAGATTCTAAGTAATGTGTTTAAAGATATAAACGATAACCAGTAACTGAATATTTAAAGTATTAAAGGAATTATTCATAAGGAACAAACTGAGTGTCTACTGTCACCATAAACACATCAGACGCACAGCAGCGGCGTGTTCCCTTTCTGGCCTCGTCACTAATCCCTCTCCTCCGATTCCCTTCATCCCGCTGTGATGCTCGGGATCCTGTCTGATTCTGTCTGATTCTGTCTGATTCTGTCGTTCCTGTCATTCCTGCGTGTCTGTTGTGAAAGGAGAGTGACGGGCCTTCCAGCTTCCCCCCAGACATCCCTGCAAAAACACTACAGCACCGCGGCGCTCCGGCTCCTCCCGCAGACTGCGCACTTCCAACCTGCCATCCGTCCGTCCATCCGTCCGTCCGCCGTCCGTCCCTCAGGCTGTCACGTCTGCTTCTCACCCGCGACTCCCCCTTCAGTCTGAGATTCAGCAGCGCGGCTGTCTCTGTAGCTCATCAGCTGCTTGACATGTAATACAGTCGTAAATCACGGTGTGAATTATTTAAAGATGAGGTCAACTACTTCCCAAACACGCTCCCGGGGAAAGAAGCGTATCCGGGAAACGTGACGGCCTCGACAGCCGAGCCGTCACGGAAGAAAGAGCGGCTCCACGTCACCTCGGCTTGTCACAGCCAGCGTTTTTAAAGTTTCTCACTTGATGAAGCATTCATGATAGCACGCTCATACTGAAGCACGTCTTTCTTCTCTCACCCTGTTACACTCTTTCATTCCGTCTCCCTCGTTCTGTGGAGAGAAACGAGGATGAAACACTAATAACACGTTAAGCTGTCCCTGTTCTGACATGTAATATGAACGTGGGCTTGTTCGCGGCTGATGGACGTCACTTTTTTCTTTAGCGAGTCGGCTCTTCTCCAAAGCTGAGCGTTAAATACAGAACGTTTGATAAATTAAAGGACAGGATGTATCTTTAAAACATGATACATAGATGTCATTGACACAACATCTATATACACAGAATGTTGATCATCTGAGTCCATTTTGGAATTCAGAAGAATTGCATATTGCACCTTTAATGACTGTGTGTTCATTCATACAAAAAGTTGATGAATTTAGTCTATTTTGGAACAAAAAAATTACATACTGCACCTTTATTGGCTGTGTTATGGAATGCTAATATTTTTAGTCTATTTTGAAAAAAGAAATTACATAGTGCACCTTTAATGGCTGTATGTCAATATACACAGAATGTTGATCATTTTAGTCTATTTTGGAATTTAAAAGAACTGCATATTGCACCTTTAATGGCTATATGTTCATACATACAAAATGTTAACTATTTGAGTCAATTTTGAAACCAAAAAATTATATATGGCACCTTTAATGGCTGTAGGTCCACACATACAAAAAGTTGATGAATTTAGTCTATGTTAGAACTGAAAACTACATACTGCACCTTTAATGGCTGTGTCATGGCATGTTAAAACTTTTAGTCTATTTTGAAATAAAAATTACATATTGCACCTTTAATGGCTGTATGTCCATATATACAGAAAATTTATACTTTTAGTCCATTTTGGAACCAAAAGATTATACATGACACCTTTAATTACTGTATTTCCATACATACTTTTAGTCTATTTTGAACCAAAAATTACATACTGCATCTTTAATGGCTGTGTAACAGAACTGCAATACTTTTAGTAAACCAAAAATTATATATTGCACACACCTTTAATGGCTGTCCATACATGCAGAATGTTGATACTTTTAGTCCATTTTGAAACCAAATTCCCATATAAGGAGAATGTTAATCATTATGGTCTATTTTGTATCTAGAAATTATGTAGAAATTACCAATGATGTCCATACATACAGAATGCTGATAATTTTAGTCTATATTGGAACAAAAAGAATTGCATATTGCACCTTTAATGGCTGTATGTCCACAGATGCAGAATTTTGAATTTTGAATGTTTTTCGTCTGTATTTGGACCAAAAACTTACATACAGTACCTTTAATGGTTGTGTGTCCATACATATAGAATGTTCATGCTTTCAGTCTACTTTGGAACAAAAACAACAAAATTACATATTGCACCTTTAATGGCTGCATGTCCATAAATACAGATTGTTGATCATTTAAGTCGAACCAAACATACTAACAAAAAACATACTATCATTAATCTTTGTTTTGATTTTACCCCCATTTGCATCTGATTGTATTTAAAACAGAGCTACACAGGTCGATGTAGATACAGATCAATTATTTATTGGTCTTTTAAGGAGAAAAAGAGATAATATTTTAGTACTTAGAGCTGTGGTATGTAAGATTTAGGGATTTGGAGCCCTCTGTGGTGGAAATGTGTCACTGTACGCAGTGCAGTGTGGGTGGTGCTTTAGCCCACAAGTGAATGAATCTGATTAAAAGAGAATTCAAAGAGAACTCAGTCAAAACCTGGTGAACCCGGTGAGTTAGTTAATGTATGTTGTGCTGCCGTGAGTGGAATCGTCCACCAACCAAAACTATCCAGACAGCAGTGTCCTGTGGGCAGCGTCCTGTGTCCACTGATAAAGAACTAGAGGGACACAAACTGTGCAGCAGCAGATGAGCTACTGTCTCTGACTTTACATCTACAAGGTGGACCAGCAAGTAGTAGGAGACTAATAGAGTGGACAGTGAGTGGACACAGTGTTTAAACACTCCAGCAGCAGCACTGCTGTGTCTGATCCACTCACACCAGCACAATACACACACTAACACACCACCACATCAGTGTTACTGCATGCTGAAAATGACCCACCTCCCTAATAAAATTATAAGTTGAAGTTATAAAGAGTGTTTCAGCCCAGACTGAATGCAGGACAGCCAATCAGTACAGAGGTCATTTACATATTTCAGGCTGTAAAGGTGTAAATAGAGGCTGGTCAGGTCTTCTGGTGTTTAAATCGGCACAGTGAAATTAGGCAAAATGAATAAACATGTTTAGACCCAAAAAATAATAAACACCACAGCGGAAGCCATGGTGGGCGAAAGGCCAGCCTGACCGAACTCAACATCCATCTGTGTCTGATACAGAAACAAAAAGCCCAGAAAAGAGTCTGCGCGGTGCCACCGCGGCAGCTTTAATTGCGTTTTTTTCCTCATGTAGCAAATTGCTAAAACGCTTAATAGAGCCTGAATGCCGGGGTCGCCCTCTTTTGCATAATCAATTGGAAAAGTTATTTCCTCCCACGCTTTTCATTAGTCTCACTCTGAGCTGCCAGCAACATTCAGGTTAATGATTTCACACGTTCTGTTAACGGTGTGAAAGTTGCGAGCTCAGTAACGACTCGGAGACGGAAATGAGGGTCAACAGTGGAAATCAGGAGCCTCCAAAAATGGAGAGATCAAAACTCGGGGGCACAGCTTTTCAAAACGAGTCTATACACAATACTTGGCTCAGTTTTCATCCCTGAAATCTATTCATGGATCGTTTTACTCATTCAGCAGTTAAAAAACTAATTTGGGGACTTTTAAATGATCCTGCAGCTTAATTACATTTATAGCATTTTATTTATTTATTTATTTAGATTTATATACTGTCATTCTCCAGAGAATAATATATTTGTTGTTATTTTATAAATAATTGTTTTTTTTGGACAGCGACAGTATATATATATATATATATATATATATATATATATATATATATATATATACAGTATATTGCATGACACACACACACACATAATAATGGAATATATACACACGCATACATATTCTCGGAGTTCTGAAAGAAATCAGAGTAAGAGTATATATACTATTGGAGTATATATAAACTTAGAGTTTATATACACGCTGAGTAATCTGAAGGCAATCAGAGTAAGAGTATATATACACTGAGTAATCTAAAAGTAATCAGAGTAAGAGTATATATACACTGAGAGATCTGAAAGTAATCAGAGTAAGAGTATATATGCTGGGTAATCTGAAAGTAATCAGAGTAAGATTATATATACACTGAGTAATCTGAAAGTAATCAGAGTAAGATTATATGTATACTGAGTAATCTGGAAGTAATCAGAGTAAGAGTATATATACACTGAGTAATCTGAAAGTAATCAAAGTAAGAGTATATATACATTGGGAGATCTGAAAGTAATCAGAGTAAGAGTATATATACACTGAGTAATCTGAAAGTAATCAGAGTAAGAGTATATATACACTGAGAGATCTGAAAGTAATCAGAGTAAGAGTATATATACACTGAGAGATCTGAAAGAAATCAGAGTAAGAGTATATATACACTGAGTAATCTGAAAGTAATCAGAGTAAGAGTATATATACACTGAGTAATCTGAAAGTAATCAGAGTAAGAGTATATATACACTGAGAGATCTGAAAGTAATCAGAGTAAGAGTATATATGCTGGGTAATCTGAAAGTAATCAGAGTAAGAGTATATATACACTGAGTAATCTGAAAGAAATCAGAGTAATATATATATATATATATATATATATATATATATATATATATACACTGAGTAATCTGAAAGTAATCAGAGTAAGAGTATATATACACTGAGTAATCAGATAGAAATCAGAGTAAGAGTATATATACACTGAGTAATCTGAAAGTAATCAGAGTAAGAGTATATATACACTGAGTAATCTGAAAGTAATCAGAGTAAGAGTGTATATACACTGAGTAATCTGAAAGTAATCAGAGTAAGAGTATATATACACTGAGTAGTCTAAAAGTAATCAGAGTAAGAGTATATATACACTGAGTAATCTGAAAGTAATCAGAGTAAGAGTATATATACACTGAGTAATCTGAAAGTAATCAGAGTAAGAGTTTATATGCTGGCTGATCTGGAAGTAATCAGAGTAAGAGTATATATACTGTGAGTAATCTGAAAGTAATCAGAGTAAGAGTGTATACACTGAGTAATCTGAAAGTAATCAGAGTAAGAGTGTATACACTGAGTAATCTGAAAGTAATCAGAGTAAGAATGTATACACTGAGTAATCTGAAAGTAATCAGAGTAAGAGTGTATACACTGAGTAATCTGAAAGTAATCAGAGTAAGAGTGTATACACTGAGTAATCTGAAAGTAATCAGAGTAAGAGTGTATACACTGAGTAATCTAAAAGTAATCAGAGTAAGAGTATATATACACTGAGTAATCTGAAAGTAATCAGAGTAAGAGTATATATACACTGAGTAATCTGAAAGTAATCAGAGTAAGAGTATATATACACGGAGTAATCTGAAAGTAATCAGAGGAAGAGTATATATACACTGAGTAATCTGAAAGTAATCAGAGTAAGAGTGTATACACTGAGTAATCTAAAAGTAATCAGAGTAAGAGTATATATACACTGAGAGATCTGAAAGTAATCAGAGTAAGAGTATATATACTGTGAGTAATCTGAAAGTAATCAGAGTAAGAGTATTTATACTGTGAGTAATCTGAAAGTAATCAGAGTAAGAGTGTATACACTGAGTAATCTAAAAGTAATCAGAGTAAGAGTATATATACACTGAGTAATCTGAAAGTAATCAGAGTAAGAGTGTATACACTGAGAGATCTGAAAGTAATCAGAGTAAGAGTATATATACACTGAGAGATCTGAAAGTAATCAGAGTAAGAGTATATATACACTGAGAGATCTGAAAGTAATCAGAGTAAGAGTGTATACACTGAGTAATCTAAAAGTAATCAGAGTAAGAGTATATATACACTGAGAGATCTGAAAGTAATCAGAGTAAGAGTATATATACACTGAGTAATCTGAAAGTAATCAGAGTAAGAGTATATATACACTGAGTAATCTGAAAGTAATCAGAGTAAGAGTATATATACACTGAGAGATCTGAAAGTAATCAGAGTAAGAGTATATATGCTGGGTAATCTGAAAGTAATCAGAGTAAGAGTATATATACACTGAGTAATCTGAAAGAAATCAGAGTAATATATATATATATATATATATATATATATATATATATATATATATATATATATATATATATATATATACACTGAGTAATCTGAAAGTAATCAGAGTAAGAGTATATATACACTGAGTAATCAGATAGAAATCAGAGTAAGAGTATATATACACTGAGTAATCTGAAAGTAATCAGAGTAAGAGTATATATACACTGAGTAATCTGAAAGTAATCAGAGTAAGAGTGTATATACACTGAGTAATCTGAAAGTAATCAGAGTAAGAGTATATATACACTGAGTAGTCTAAAAGTAATCAGAGTAAGAGTATATATACACTGAGTAATCTGAAAGTAATCAGAGTAAGAGTATATATACACTGAGTAATCTGAAAGTAATCAGAGTAAGAGTTTATATGCTGGCTGATCTGGAAGTAATCAGAGTAAGAGTATATATACTGTGAGTAATCTGAAAGTAATCAGAGTAAGAGTGTATACACTGAGTAATCTGAAAGTAATCAGAGTAAGAGTGTATACACTGAGTAATCTGAAAGTAATCAGAGTAAGAATGTATACACTGAGTAATCTGAAAGTAATCAGAGTAAGAGTGTATACACTGAGTAATCTGAAAGTAATCAGAGTAAGAGTGTATACACTGAGTAATCTGAAAGTAATCAGAGTAAGAGTGTATACACTGAGTAATCTAAAAGTAATCAGAGTAAGAGTATATATACACTGAGTAATCTGAAAGTAATCAGAGTAAGAGTATATATACACTGAGTAATCTGAAAGTAATCAGAGTAAGAGTATATATACACGGAGTAATCTGAAAGTAATCAGAGGAAGAGTATATATACACTGAGTAATCTGAAAGTAATCAGAGTAAGAGTGTATACACTGAGTAATCTAAAAGTAATCAGAGTAAGAGTATATATACACTGAGAGATCTGAAAGTAATCAGAGTAAGAGTATATATACTGTGAGTAATCTGAAAGTAATCAGAGTAAGAGTATTTATACTGTGAGTAATCTGAAAGTAATCAGAGTAAGAGTGTATACACTGAGTAATCTAAAAGTAATCAGAGTAAGAGTATATATACACTGAGTAATCTGAAAGTAATCAGAGTAAGAGTGTATACACTGAGAGATCTGAAAGTAATCAGAGTAAGAGTATATATACACTGAGAGATCTGAAAGTAATCAGAGTAAGAGTATATATACACTGAGAGATCTGAAAGTAATCAGAGTAAGAGTGTATACACTGAGTAATCTAAAAGTAATCAGAGTAAGAGTATATATACACTGAGAGATCTGAAAGTAATCAGAGTAAGAGTATATATACACTGAGTAATCTGAAAGTAATCAGAGTAAGAGTATATATACTGTGAGTAATCTGAAAGTAATCAGAGTAAGAGTGTATACACTGAGTAATCTAAAAGTAATCAGAGTAAGAGTATATATACACTGAGTAATCTGAAAGTAATCAGAGTAAGAGTGTATACACTGAGAGATCTGAAAGTAATCAGAGTAAGAGTATATATACACTGAGAGATCTGAAAGTAATCAGAGTAAGAGTATATATACACTGAGAGATCTGAAAGTAATCAGAGTAAGAGTGTATACACTGAGTAATCTAAAAGTAATCAGAGTAAGAGTATATATACACTGAGAGATCTGAAAGTAATCAGAGTAAGAGTATATATACACTGAGTAATCTGAAAGTAATCAGAGTAAGAGTATATATACACTGAGTAATCTGAAAGTAATCAGAGTAAGAGTATATATACACTGAGAGATCTGAAAGTAATCAGAGTAAGAGTATATATGCTGGGTAATCTGAAAGTAATCAGAGTAAGAGTATATATACACTGAGTAATCTGAAAGAAATCAGAGTAATATATATATATATATATATATATATATATATATATATATATATATATATATATATATATATATATATATATACACTGAGTAATCAGATAGAAATCAGAGTAAGAGTATATATACACTGAGTAATCTGAAAGTAATCAGAGTAAGAGTATATATACACTGAGTAATCTGAAAGTAATCAGAGTAAGAGTGTATATACACTGAGTAATCTGAAAGT
>CM038718.1:40251920-40314420 GCA_021613375.1 Megaleporinus macrocephalus
TAGAAGTGTAGTCATTAGTGTAGTAGGTGAAGTATAGAAGTGTATTCATTAGTGTAGTAGGTGAAGTATAGAAGTGTAGTCATTAGTGTAGTAGGTGAAGTATAGTAGTGTATTCATTAGTGTAGTAGGTGAAGTATAGAAGTGTATTCATTAGTGTAGTAGGTGAAGTATAGTAGTGTATTCATTAGTGTAGTAGGTGAAGTATAGTAGTGTATTCATTAGTGTAGTAGGTGAAGTATAGAAGTGTATTCATTAGTGTAGTAGGTGAAGTATAGTAGTGTATTCATTAGTGTAGTAGGTGAAGTATAGAAGTGTACTCATTAGTGTAGTAGGTGAAGTATAGAAGTGTATTCATTAGTGTAGTATGTGTAGTATAGAGTATACTCATTAGTGTAGTAGGTGAAGTATAGTAGTGTACTCATTAGTGTAGTAGGTGAAGTATAGTAGTGTATTCATTAGTGTAGTAGGTGAAGTATAGAAGTGTATTCATTAGTGTAGTAGGTGAAGTATAGTAGTGTATTCATTAGTGTAGTAGGTGAAGTATAGAAGTGTATTCATTAGTGTAGTAGGTGAAGTATAGTAGTGTATTCATTAGTGTAGTAGGTGAAGTATAGAAGTGTAGTCATTAGTGTAGTAGGTGAAGTATAGAAGTGTATTCATTAGTGTAGTAGGTGAAGTATAGAAGTGTAGTCATTAGTGTAGTAGGTGAAGTATAGTAGTGTATTCATTAGTGTAGTAGGTGAAGTATAGTTGTGTATCATTAGTGTAGTATGTGTAGTATAGAAGTGTAGTCATTAGTGTAGTAGGTGAAGTATAGTAGTGTATTCATTAGTGTAGTAGGTGAAGTATAGAAGTGTATTCATTAGTGTAGTAGGTGAAGTATAGAAGTGTATTCATTAGTGTAGTAGGTGAAGTATAGAAGTGTACTCATTAGTGTAGTAGGTGAAGTATAGAAGTGTATTCATTAGTGTAGTATGTGTAGTATAGAGTATACTCATTAGTGTAGTAGGTGAAGTATAGTAGTGTACTCATTAGTGTAGTAGGTGAAGTATAGTAGTGTATTCATTAGTGTAGTAGGTGAAGTATAGAAGTGTATTCATTAGTGTAGTAGGTGAAGTATAGTAGTGTATTCATTAGTGTAGTAGGTGAAGTATAGAAGTGTATTCATTAGTGTAGTAGGTGAAGTATAGAAGTGTATTCATTAGTGTAGTAGGTGAAGTATAGAAGTGTATTCATTAGTGTAGTAGGTGAAGTATAGTAGTGTATTCATTAGTGTAGTAGGTGAAATATAGAAGTGTATTCATTAGTGTAGTAGGTGAAGTATAGAAGTGTATTCATTACTGTAGTAGGTGAAGTATAGTAGTGTATTCATTAGTGTAGTAGGTGAAGTATAGAAGTGTATTCATTAGTGTAGTAGGTGAAGTATAGAAGTGTAGTCATTAGTGTAGTAGGTGAAGTATAGAAGTGTATTCATTAGTGTAGTAGGTGAAGTATAGAAGTGTAGTCATTAGTGTAGTAGGTGAAGTATAGTAGTGTATTCATTAGTGTAGTAGGTGAAGTATAGAAGTGTATTCATTAGTGTAGTAGGTGAAGTATAGTAGTGTATTCATTAGTGTAGTAGGTGAAGTATAGTAGTGTATTTATTAGTGTAGTAGGTGAAGTATAGAAGTGTATTCATTAGTGTAGTAGGTGAAGTATAGTAGTGTATTTATTAGTGTATTAGGTGAAGTATAGAAGTGTATTCATTAGTGTAGTAGGTGAAGTATAGTAGTGTATTCATTAGTGTAGTAGGTGAAGTATAGAAGTGTACTCATTAGTGTAGTAGGTGAAATATAGAAGTGTATTCATTAGTGTAGTATGTGTAGTATAGAGTATACTCATTAGTGTAGTAGGTGAAGTATAGTAGTGTACTCATTAGTGTAGTAGGTGAAGTATAGTAGTGTATTCATTAGTGTAGTAGGTGAAGTATAGAAGTGTATTCATTAGTGTAGTAGGTGAAGTATAGTAGTGTATTCATTAGTGTAGTAGGTGAAGTATAGAAGTGTATTCATTAGTGTAGTAGGTGAAGTATAGTAGTGTATTCATTAGTGTAGTAGGTGAAGTATAGAAGTGTAGTCATTAGTGTAGTAGGTGAAGTATAGAAGTGTATTCATTAGTGTAGTAGGTGAAGTATAGAAGTGTAGTCATTAGTGTAGTAGGTGAAGTATAGTAGTGTATTCATTAGTGTAGTAGGTGAAGTATAGTAGTGTATCATTAGTGTAGTATGTGTAGTATAGAAGTGTAGTCATTAGTGTAGTAGGTGAAGTATAGTAGTGTATTCATTAGTGTAGTAGGTGAAGTATAGAAGTGTATTCATTAGTGTAGTAGGTGAAGTATAGAAGTGTATTCATTAGTGTAGTAGGTGAAGTATAGAAGTGTACTCATTAGTGTAGTAGGTGAAGTATAGAAGTGTATTCATTAGTGTAGTATGTGTAGTATAGAGTATACTCATTAGTGTAGTAGGTGAAGTATAGTAGTGTACTCATTAGTGTAGTAGGTGAAGTATAGTAGTGTATTCATTAGTGTAGTAGGTGAAGTATAGAAGTGTATTCATTAGTGTAGTAGGTGAAGTATAGAAGTGTAGTCATTAGTGTAGTAGGTGAAGTATAGAAGTGTATTCATTAGTGTAGTAGGTGAAGTATAGAAGTGTATTCATTAGTGTAGTAGGTGAAGTATAGAAGTGTATTCATTAGTGTAGTAGGTGAAGTATAGAAGTGTATTTATTAGTGTAGTAGGTGAAGTATAGAAGTGTATTCATTAGTGTAGTAGGTGAAGTATAGAAGTGTATTCATTAGTGTAGTAGGTGAAGTATAGAAGTGTATTCATTAGTGTAGTAGGTGAAGTATAGAAGTGTATTCATTAGTGTAGTAGAGAAGCTGAGGCTCTGGAGCTGCTAGATGTTAAATGGTGTTAGAGAACAGTTGTCTGTAATCCACGGTTCCCTCCTCTGATTGTGGTGGTCATTGGTTCTCAGGACAGCACGCCGGAGTTCCTAAAAAGAGATCCGACATCAAAAGCCAAATCTAGTCGTGTCTTCACTCTTTCCCTTTAGACTTCTGCCCATTAGCCGGCGTTTGATATCTTTACAGGAGAGTTTCAGCAGCATTTCAGCATCATGTTTCAAGAGTTTCGAGCGTTTTTTGTTATGCTTGTGGTTCAAAAGCTAAAAAGGGGTTATGATGTCGTCTTTCTAGCAGGCACAGTGAACTGCTGATCATCTGTTCTTCTGAAGACGCCGCTCTGTGTGATCTTTTTCGGTTTGTATAAACATACGTCATGATGAAAAGCACGAACGCCTTCATGTATAACGTTTGTTGTTGGTGTTGTATAATGATCTCTACAATCGCCGGGTTAAACATAAAGAATTATACTGGAGTTTCTTTTTTCACTGGCCATAAGTAAGTGGACACATGACCATCACACCTATATGAACTTGCTGGACATCCTATTCTGAAACTATGGACCTTTATTTGCTGTAACAGCCCCCACTATTCTGGGAAAGCTTTCCACCACCATTCAGAATGTGTCTGTGGGAATTTGAGTCCATTCAGTCAACAGAGTATTCACTAGGTCAGGCACTGATGTTGGATGAGAAGGCCTAGCTGGCTCACAGTTCTTTGCAAAGGTATTTATTGGGGGTTAGGTCACTGGACTACACTTTGTGTACACTTTGTGTACACACCCTGAAATCAACCAAGACCATTATTCCCCCTCCACCAAACTTTACTGTAACATTAACATCAGCCTTTAAATGATAAAAGAAGAGGAGAGAAAGAAAAATACATAGAGAAGCAGAAAAAGAAAAAAAGGACTGAGAGATAGAGACAGCGAAACAGAGGGAGATAAAGCTACAGAGAAGGATAGAAAGAGGGAGCGATAAAACAAGAGGAGGAAAAGGAGAGAGAAAAACAAAGAGGGCGAGAGAAAGAGAGAAAATAAACAGAAGAGAAAGAAAGAGAGAGGGGGGAGAGAAGGAGAGAAAGAAAGAGAGGAGAGAGAGAAGAAGAAAAAGAGAGAGGGGAGAGAGAAGGAGAGAAAGAAAGAGAGAGAGGAGAGAAGAGAGAAAGTGAGAAAGAATGATAAACAAGAGGAGGGAAAGAGAAAGAAAGAGAGGAGAAAGAAAAAAGATGGAGAGAAGGAGAGAGAGAAGAGAGATAGAAAGAGGGAGAGAAATAAAATAAAATAAAATAAAATAAAATAAAATAAAATAAAACATTCAATTAATAGAAAAACAGTAGTAAGTATCAATAAAAATGTTACTTTTTACTGATTAATATTATTTTTTAAATATAATTTTACTTTTTAATATTATATCCAGCCCCCCGTGACCCCGACTAGTGGGATAAAGCTGAAGATAATGTATGGATATGTACTAGGATGTAAATACTGTGTATGTAGAGACTCAGTAGGTTCCAGACAGACTGTATGTTTGACTCACCGAGTGATAATAATTTCATAAACATGATTTTCATGGAAACCGAATGTGAAGCAGAAAATCACTTGTCGTGTACATGAGGGTCCAGCGTGTCCAGCGTCCAGCTCGACCTCCTGGTTATTTTTTACTACCTAATCAATAGCGCTGTTTAAAATGCTGGGGGTCCGCGAGTCAATGCCGCGCTCCAGTATTGCTATTCAGCAGCTGTAAGTCAGATCCGGCTCCTCTCCTCAGACTCCATACGGATGGCCTTCAGCTCCTGCTGTTTATTTCAGCCTGCGTCTGCAGAGGAGAAAACTTTTTGGGGAAAAGAACCCCCCCCCCCTCCTGTACACACGCCCCCCTCCCCACTTTCTGCTACCCCTCCACCACCAAACCAGCCGTGAAAGTCTTGCTGCCAGTGTTTGATTTAAAGTGCGGGAGACGAGGAGACGAGGAGACGAGGAGACGAGCGGAGAAGATGCGGGACGTCTTGGTTAGTTAGCATCTCCTCTCAGAACTAAAGCCAGTCAAACTCATCAGCCTTCAGTGGAGATCATCACTGACCAACACTCTCTGTATCACTCTTCATCTGTCTGTACACATCTCTCTATCTTTATATCTCTCTCTCCCACTCTCTCTCCTTCTTACTAAAGCTCTGTCTCTCTATCTTTACATCTCTCTCTCCCACTCTCTCTCCTTCTTACTAAAGCTCTGTCTCTCTATCTTTACATCTCTCTCTCTCTCTCTCTCTCTCCTTCTTACTAAAGCTCTGTCTCTCTATCTTTACATCTCTCTCTCACTCTCTCTCTCCTTCTTACTAAAGCTCTGTCTCTCTATCTTTACATCTCTCTCTCTCTCTCTCTCTCCTTCTTACTAAAGCTCTGTCTCTCTATCTTTACATCTCTCTCTCTCTCTCTTACTAAAGCTCTGTCTCTCTATCATCTCTCTCCTTCTCTCAAACTGCTTCATTCCTTTTTCTGTTTCTTTTTGTCTTTCTTTCTCTCACACACATTCTCTCTCTCTCTTTCTCTCTTCTCTCTGCTTCTTTTTATCTCTTCTCTCTCTCTTTCTCTCTCCCTCTTTTTCTCTTCTCTCCTTCTCTCTTTCTCTCTTCTCTCCGCTTCTTTTTATCTCTACTCTCTCTCTCTTTCTCTCTCCCTCTTTTTCTCTTCTCTCCTTCTCTCTTTCTCACCTTCTCTCGCCTTCTTTCTTTCTTTCTCTCTCCTCTCTCTTATTCTCTCCTTCTCTCTCCCTCCTTCTGTCCTTCTCTCTCCTTCTTGTTATCTCTACTCTCTCTCTTTCTCTCTTTCTCTCTCCATCATTTTCTTTTCTATTATTCTGTTTCTCTCCCCCTTTTATTCTTCTCTGTATAACTGTTTGGTTGTTTGAACTGGCCCATGTAGCCACCTAGCTACAATGTAGCATCATCCAAGAGACTGGCCCATTTAGCCACCTAGCTACAATGTAGCATCATCCAAGAGACTGGCCCATGTAGCCACCTAGCTACAATGTAGCATCATCCAAGAGACTGGCCCATGTAGCCACCTAGCTACAATGTAGCATCATCCAAGAGACTGGACCATTTAGCCACCTAGCTACAATGTAGCATCATCCAAGAGACTGGCCCATTTAGCCACCTAGCTACAATGTAGCATCATCCAAGAGACTGGCCCATGTAGCCACCTAGCTACAATGTAGCATCATCCAAGAGACTGGCCCATTTAGCCACCTAGCTACAATGTAGCATCATCCAAGAGACTGGCCCATGTAGCCACCTAGCTACAATGTAGCACCATTCAAGAGACTGGCCCATTTAGCCACCTAGCTACAATGTAGCACCATTCAAGAGATTGACCCATTTAGCCACCTAGCTACAATGTAGCGTCATCCAAGAGACTGACCCATTTAGCCACCTAGCTACAATGTAGCATCATCCAAGAGACTGACCCATGTAGCCACCTAGCTACAATGTAGCACCATTCAAGAGACTGGCCCATTTAGCCACCTAGCTACAATGTAGCATCATCCAAGCGCAGGCAGTCATGTAGCTGCAATGTAGCATCATAGAGGAGGTCAATCCAGACAGCCATGTAGATGTGATATAGCGTAGCTGAAACGGTTGCCCCGGGCAGCCATAGCTGCAGTGTAACATCATCCAAGCCACTGGTCCACGCAGCCATGTAGCTGTAACATAGCATCATCCAAGCCACTGGTCCATAACCTGGAATAACCTGGAATACCTCTGGAATTAGTCTATGATTGACTTTTCTTGCGTACGTGTATCCTTTTTGGGAAGTTTAACAGAGCGCTAGCTTTCTGTACACACACATCACCGACCTAAGAGGATCTCTTCCACGGTCAGCACATTCTGATCAGCCCCACTCCGAGACCTTTAGGGCTGTTCCTTCCAGGAGCGCGGCAGCACCGGAGGAGAGAAGCACTGCTCAGGGAGAGGGAATTCATTAGTAGCACCATTTGCCGCCATGAGGCATCGCCTCCCAGAGGAACAAACATTCCATAACTCACTGGGAATACTCCAGCACCATGTATCCCACACTCTTCCGTGTGCACGCCCAGCGACAGCGCCCTCCAGAGCTCAGTCCGGGCTCGATTTTTGGCAAGTTTCGCGGAGTTTTCTTAGCAGGAAAAGGGAAAACTAATTGAGGGTTAGCGCGGCGCGAGGTCGCGAGGTAATGGCTTCCAAATCACAGCAGCTCAAACACTAGCGTTCATTAAACTGTCAGCAATACGCCTCCCCTTTCCCTCCCAACACCTCAGCGCAGAGCGGGAGGCGTTCCAGACCCAAGACCACGGAGACGATGATGATGATGATGATGATTTTTTTTTTCTCTCCCGCCCCATAATTCCAGCGTCGGTAAAGTGGACTCCATGACCCGTTAAATTAGCCCGAGTCCTCTCCAAATGAAGCGATTCTCAGCAATTAAATGCTTTTCCAGCGCGGCTAAGTCTGGAGAGCCGCACCAGCCGACTGTAAATAGGCGGAGGCTCGTCCGTGCTGAGGGGAGGGGGCGGGGGTGGTGGTCGGGGGGGGGGGGGGGGGGGGGGGGGGTTGTGTTGGGGCGGGAGGAGGGGGGGATTGAAAAGCTTTAACAAAGCAAATAACCTGACGCACCAGCGACAGCACTTAGGAAGCCATTACGGCCCCAGATGTTATGGTAATTTGCCGTACTATTATGCGCACTCTGTACAAGAGTGCTTGGCTAAAACGCTCCATGTCAACATTCCTATGTCACCATTAACTGTCATTAGCAGCGATTCACTCGTTAGCTCCCGTAAAAATGCGCCGAATTAGCGGCGTGCTCTCCGGCGGCTCCTCCAGGCCCATCCACGTACGTGCATACATAAAGACAGATGGACTCATTCCCGTCGCCCATTAGTCATTCATTAGACTCGAAACAGAAGCGCGCGAACGCATTGATATTCAAATATTGCGCTCGGCGGCAGATGCCGCGCTCTGTTTTTATTTATTTATTTGCTTTATTGTTTCCTTTTCAGACAATACAGCTGTTCACGGTTCACGTCTGAGGCACCGCTGACTCAAAAATCTACCCATTCCTTTTTTTTTCACGTCCTAATTAGCATAAACCGCGGCACTCAGCGCGTAGACGCCATAAAAAAATAAATAACAATTATATATATATATATATATATATATATATATATATATATATATATATATATATATATATATATCTCCGAATACAAGAACAACAATTCTTTCGTCTGTCTCATCAAAAGCTTCGGAGCGAGCAAAAGAGAGAATATCGGCCTTTTCTTAGATTTGTTGGCGCCACTCGTCTGTCAGGCCGCATCATCCCAGCCTCCCGTTTCTTTCCTCACATGCCAAATAACAATAACAACAATAATAATAATAACAATAATAATAATAATAATAAATTCTGCATTATCCACACGCCAGAGCTGAGTTTAAGGAATTTTATCTCCTCCTACGCGCTTTATCAGCCCCGCCGCCCAATATTCAAACTGCGTTTCCTCCACGTAGCGAGGAAGAAGAGTCAGACAAAAGCAGCCTTTATTTCCTCTCCCTATTCTTCCTGTCCGGGCCGAGAGACGGGAAGGGTTGCGCTCGGGAAGTGTAGGGACGAAAGGGTGGGAGAGGAAAGAGTATCGCAGAGAGCGAACAAGACACAGGGGCCGGGAATAATGAGGGAGAAGCCCTGGGTGTCACCGAGGCGAGGCGAGGCGAGGCTCTTTTATGAGTTTCATTAAGGCCATTCAAATCCTGTCCTTTGCGTGGAATTCTCTGGGGCCGGAAACAAAAATGGCAGATTTGAAAAAGGAATATGAAAATATGTGGACGAGCACAAAGAGGCCGCCCTCTGGGGGAGAGTTTATATTGTGATGTACGTGGTCGCGAATTTATGGGTCCGTCTAAAAAGCCAGCGAGCTGCCCAAGTAAAGCACTGACTCTGGATCAGCTGTGTAAGTAGTACTGACTCTGGATCAGCTGTTTAAGTAACACTGACTCTGTATCAGCTGTGTAAGTAGCACTGTCTCTGTATCAGCTGTGTAAGTATCACTGACTCTGTATCAGCTGTGTAAGTATCACTGACTCTGTATCAGCTGTGTAAGTATCACTGTCTCTGGATCAGCTGTGTAAGTAGTACTGACTCTGGATCAGCTGTGTAAGTAGCACTGACTCTGGATCAGCTGTGTAAGTATCACTGTCTCTGGATCAGCTGTGTAAGTAGTACTGACTCTGGATCAGCTGTGTAAGTAGCACTGACTCTGTATCAGCTGTGTAAGTATCACTGACTCTGGATCAGCTGTGTAAGTAGCACTAACTCTGCATCAGCTGTGTAAGTATCACTAACTCTATCAGCTGTGTAAGTAGCACTGACTCTGGATCAGCTGTGAAATATCACTGACTCTGGATCAGCTGTGTAAGTATCACTGTCACTGGACCAGCTGTGTAAGTATCACTGACTCTGGATCAGCTGTGTAAGTAGTACTGACTCTGGATCAGCTGTTTAAGTAACACTGACTCTGGACCAGCTGTGTAAGTAGCACTGTCTCTGGATCAGCTGTGTAAGTAGCACTGACTCTGGATCAGCTGTTTAAGTAACACTGACTCTGGACCAGCTGTGTAAGTAGCACTGTCTCTGGATCAGCTGTGTAAGTAGCACTGACTCTGGATCAGCTGTGTAAGTAGTACTGACTCTGGATCAGCCGTTTAAGTAACACTGACTCTGGACCAGCTGTGTAAGTAGCACTGTCTCTGGATCAGCTGTGTAAGTAGCACTGACTCTGTATCAGCTGTGTAAGTAGTACTGACTCTGGATCAGCTGTTTAAGTAACACTGTCTCTGGATCAGCTGTGTAAGTATCACTGACTCTGGATCAGCTGTGTAAGTAGCACTGACTCTGCATCAACTGTGTAAGTAACACTGTCTCTGGATCAGCTGTGTAAGTAGCACTGTCTCTGGATCAGCTGTGTAAGTATCACTGACTCTGGATCAGCTGTGTAAGTAGCACTGTCTCTGGATCAGCTGTGTAAGTATCACTGACTCTGGATCAGCTGTGTAAGTAGTACTGTCTCTGGATCAGCTGTGTAAGTATCACTGACTCTGGATCAGCTGTGTAAGTAGCACTGACTCTGCATCAACTGTGTAAGTAACACTGTCTCTGGATCAGCTGTGTAAGTAGCACTGTCTCTGGATCAGCTGTGTAAGTATCACTGACTCTGGATCAGCTGTGTAAGTAGCACTGTCTCTGGATCAGCTGTGTAAGTAGCACTGACTCTGGATCAGCTGTGTAAGTAGTACTGACTCTGGATCAGCTGTGTAAGTATCACTGACTCTGGATCAGCTGTGTAAGTAGTACTGTCTCTGGATCAGCTGTGTAAGTATCACTGACTCTGGATCAGCTGTGTAAGTAGCACTGACTCTGCATCAACTGTGTAAGTAACACTGTCTCTGGATCAGCTGTGTAAGTAGCACTGTCTCTGGATCAGCTGTGTAAGTATCACTGACTCTGGATCAGCTGTGTAAGTAGCACTGTCTCTGGATCAGCTGTGTAAGTATCACTGACTCTGGATCAGCTGTGTAAGTAGTACTGACTCTGGATCAGCTGTTTAAGTAACACTGTCTCTGGATCAGCTGTGTAAGTAGCACTGTCTCTGGATTAGCTGTGTAAGTAGTACTGACTCTGGATCAGCTGTTTAAGTAACACTGTCTCTGGATCAGCTGTGTAAGTAGCACTGTCTCTGGATTAGCTGTGTAAGTAGCACTGACTCTGGATCAGCTGTGTAAGTAACACTGACTGTATGTAGTATGGTGGTGTAGTGGTTAGTACAGTGGTGTAGTGGTCAGTATGGTGGTGTAGTGGTCAGTATGGTGGTGTAGTAGTTAGTATGGTGGTGTAGTGGTCAGTATGGTGGTGTAGTGGTTAGTATGGTGGTGTAGTGGTCAGTATGGTGGTGTAGTGGTCAGCACTGTCTCCTCACAGTAAGATGATCTGGGTTGGATTCCCGGGTCTGGGTGGTTCTGTGTGGAGTGTGTATGGTCTCTCTGTGTTTGAGTGGGTTCCTCCGGGTTCTCCGCTTTCCTCCCACAGTCCAAACACATGTATGTTAGGATCCTCACTCTAAACTGACCGTAGGTGTGAGAGTGTGTGTGCGTGTGATGGACTGGTGATCTGTCCATGGTGTACCCCAATTCAACTTTTTTTTGTTAAGATGAATTTCGGATCAGACACGGTCACAGAGCTGCAGTCCAGACTCCTAATGGTGGAAGCCAAGGGCAGCGGCAGCAGCGGCAGCAGAAAAGCTCGCCGGCCTTAAATAAATAGCCGTAATCACTCCAATGATACACGAGCGGAGTGTCCTGTGTGAAATGTGTTTCTGTCCCGTGCTGAAAGTGCCCCGGGTCAGGGGCTGCCGGAGTTTCCTACGGAGTGACCGATCCGTCTACGGCGGGAGGATGAAGAGGTAATATGTTCTCATCTAGTTTTTTTCTTAACTTGCTCTTTTTTGGATTCAAACACGCAGTTACTTCTCCGGGAGCAGCACTTCGCCCGATCCGCCAGTGGCACATTTCCTCGCATACATTTACCGGCAGGAGCTTTTGATGCCGGCGCTGACAATCAGGGACATAAATCAGTGAAATGCGGGGCAGATTTACAGTAAGTAATTTCAAATAGCTCCTGTTTTCACACCGTGCTGTTGTTTATACTGTAAATCCACGAGCTGGAAAGCAATAACATCCTATACATCCAATCTGCAGTAAAACATCAAGGTTTAGCCTCATTTGTTATCCTGAAGGCCTGACAGGACCTTCTTCAGCGCCCTGAAGTTCCAAACGTGCCTGATGTCTTCCAGAGACGCCGCATCCCAAAATGCAACATGGTCAGAATGTGGTCAGTCTGGGTTTCATATGATGCCTCTTGTACTGAATCCTGTACTGTATACAAGAAAAGTATGTGGTATACAGTACTGGTGCAGTATACACATCTGGATGAGGCTCTTGTGGTTACTATGGTGGTGTAGTGGTTAGTACGGTGGTGTAGTGGTTAGTATGGTGGTGTAGTGGTTAGTACGGTGGTGTAGTGGTTAGTATGGTGGTGTAGTGGTTAGTATGGTGGTATAGTGGTTAGTATGGTGGTGTGGTGGTTAGTATGGTGGTGTAGTGGATAGTATGGTGGTATAGTGGTTAGTATGGTGGTGTAGTGGTTAGTATGATGGTGTAGTGGTGAGTATGGTGGTGTGGTGGTTAGTAAGGTGGTGTAGTGGTTAGTATGGTGGTGTAGTGGTTAGTATGGTGGTGTAGTGGTTAGTACGGTGGCGTAGTGGTGAGTATGGTGGTGTAGTGGTGAGTATGGTGGTGTAGTGGTTAGAACGGTGGCGTAGTGGTTAGTATGGTGGTGTAGTGGTGAGTATGATGGTGTAGTGGTTAGAACGGTGGCGTAGTGGTTAGTATGGTGGTGTAGTGGTTAGTAAGGTGGTGTAGTGGTTAGTAGGGTGGTGTAGTGGTCAGTATGGTGGTGTATTGGTTAGTATGGTGGTGTAGTGGTTAGTATGATGGTGTAGTGGTGAGTATGGTGGTGTAGTGGTTAGTAGGGTGGTGTAGTGGTCAGTATGGTGGTGTAGTGGTCAGTATGGTGGTGTAGTGGTTAGTAAGGTGGTGTAGTGGTTAGTAGGGTGGTGTAGTGGTCAGTATGGTGGTGTAGTGGTTAGTATGGTGGTGTAGTGGTCAGTATGGTGGTGTAGTGGTCAGTAAGGTGGTGTAGTGGTTAGTAATGTGGTGTAGTGGTTAGTAAGGTGGTGTAGTGGTCAGTATGGTGGTGTAGTGGTTAGTACGGTGGTGTAGTGGTCAGTACGGTGGTGTAGTGCTTAGTACGGTGGTGTAGTGGTTAGTGGTTAATCTACAGTCTAATCTACACCCTCACTTATCTATGTATCTAATCTTTAGGCATACTGACCCTCACTCCTCTGTGTCTAATCTACATTCATACTGACCTTCACTCCTCTGTGTCTAATCTACATTCATACTGACCCTTACTACTTTGTGTCTAATCTAAAGTCATACTGACCCTTACTCCTCTATGTGTCTAATCCACAGTCATACTGACCCACACTCATCTATGTATCTAATCTACAGGTATACTGACCCTCACTCCTCTGTGTCTAATCTACATTCATACTGACCCTTGCTATTCTGTGTCTAATCCACAGTCATACTGACCCTCACTCCTCTGTGTCTAATCTAAAGTCATACTGACCCTTACTCCTCTATGTGTCCAATCTACAGTCATGCTGATCCTTACTCCTCTATGTGTCTAATCTACCATCATACTCACCCTCACTCATCTATGAGTCTAATCCACAGTCATACTGACCCTCACTCCTCTGTGTCTAATCTAAAGTCATACTGATCCTCACTCCTCTGTGTCTAATCTAAAGTCATACTGACCCTTACTCCTCTATGTGTCCAATCTACAGTCATGTTGATCCTTACTCATCTATGAGTCTAATCCACAGTCATACTGACCTTCACTCCTCTATGTGTCTAATCCACAGTTAAATATCACCAAATACATTTTATCTAGAAAATCATCACCATATATAATTTGACTGAAGTGTTTAAACCTGAATCGGATGCTTTGAGCTCACTAACATGCTGCGGAGGACGGCGAAGATAACCACAAGTTCCTCAACATTTAAATATTTATGTACCTGACCGTATTTACATAATTACATTCTGATTACAATATACGGCGGCGGTGCTGGTACATACTCCATAAGCCACAGAGTGTCAACACGCGGGAGGGTGTTTTTTTTCTAGGACAATAAGACAGAAGTTAAACTCGCCTGAACGTAATTATCACCCACATCATTACGTACCAACATCTGTTTCTCCCGTCTCCGAGCAGACGACAGCCAGCTACATCGTTATCTCGGCGCGGCTCGGAGACGGGAGCTGTTGAGCTCTGCTGTTTGAGAAAGAGATATGCATAAGAGTACTTCAAACTGACACGCAGGGAAACAGAGCACTTGTGATGCCTGCGCCGAGTCAGGAATGTCTGACGGCCTTCATCCTTCAGTAAAGAGTCCGCGTGACGAACCGCTGTGAGCCGTGCTTGTAAGTTGGGAGGCTTTCTTCTCGACTTTGGAGATGTTTTCTTTGATTCTCAGCGTAAGATCATATCTGAGGGATGAACTGTGAGGATATTTCCTCATAGGCTTCATACAAGAAAGAACGTGGCTGCAGGGAAATTCCACCCAGATTTTAAACATCTCTGCAAAATGTACTTTTCTATCTGTCTAATCTACAGTCCTACTGACAGTTACTTCTCTATGTGTCTAATCTACAGTCATACTGACCCTCACTCGTCTATGTGTCTAATCCACAGTCATACAGACCCTCACTCATCTACGTGTCTAATCTACAGTCATACTGACCTTCACTCCTCTATGTGTCTAATCTACAGTCATACTGACCTTCACTCGTCTATGTGTCTAATCCACAGTCATAGTGACCCTCACTCCTCTATGTGTCTAATCTACAGTCCTACTGGCCCTCACTCCTCTCTGTGTTTAGTCCACAGTCATACTGACAGTCACTCCTCTATGTGTCTAATCTACAGTCATACTGACCTTCACTCGTCTATGTGTCTAATCCACAGTCATAGTGACCCTCACTCCTCTATGTGTCTAATCTACAGTCCTACTGGCCCTCACTCCTCTCTGTGTTTAGTCCACAGTCATACTGACAGTCACTCCTCTATGTGTCTAATCTACAGTAATACTGACCCTCACTCCTCTATGTGTCTAATCTACAGTAATACTGACCCTCACTCCTCTATGTGTCTAATCTACAGTAATACTGACCCTCACTCCTCTTTGTGTTTAGTCCATAGTAATAATGACAGTCACTCCTCTATGTGTCTAATCTACAGTCCTACTGACTTTCACTCTCCTATGTGTCTAATCCACAGTCATACTGGCCCTCACTCCTCTATGTGTCTAATCTACAATCATACTGACCCGCACTACTCCATGTGTCTAATCTACAGTCTTACTGACCTTCACTCCTCTATGTGTCTAATCCACAGTCGTATTGACCCTCACTCCTCTATGTGTCTAATCTACAGTCATACTGACCCGCACTACTCCATGTGTCTAATCTACAGTCTTACTGACCTTCACTCCTCTATGTGTCTAATCTACAGTCATACTGACCCTCACTCCTCTATGTGTCTAATCTACAGTCTAACTGACCTTCACTCCTCTATGTGTCTAATCTACAGTCTTACTGACCTTCACTCCTCTATGTGTCTAATCCACAGTCATATTAACCCTTACTTTTCTATGTATTTAATCCACAGTCATATGGACCTTCACTCCTCTATGTCTAATCTACAGTCATACTGGCCTTCACTCCTCTATGTGTTTAATCTACAGTCATACTGACCCTCACTACTCTATGTGTCTAATCTACAGTCATACTGACCTTCACTCGTCTATGTGTCTAATCCAGTCATACAGACCCTCACTCATCTACATGTCTAATCTACAGTCATACTGACCCTCACGCCTCTATGTGTCTAATCCACCGTCATACTGACCTTCACTCCTCTATGTGTCTAATCTACAGTCATACTGACCCTCACTCCTCTATGTGTCTAATCTACAGTCATACTGACAGTTACTCCTCTATGTGTCTAATCTGCAGTCATACTGACCCTCACTCCTCTATGTGTCTAATCTACAGTCATACTGACCCTCACTCCTCTATGTGTCTAATCTACAGTCATACTGACAGTTACTCCTCTATGTGTCTAATCTACAGTCTTACTGACCTTCACTCCTCTATGTGTCTAATCCACAGTCATACTGACCCTCACTCCTCTATGTGTCTAATCTACAGTCTTACTGACCTTCACTCCTCTATGTGTCTAATCCACAGTCATACTGACCCTCACTCCTCTATGTGTCTAATCTACAGTCATACTGACAGTTACTCCTCTATGTGTCTAATCTATAGTCATACTGACCCTCACTCCTCTATGTGTCTAATGTACAGTCTTACTGACCTTCACTCCTCTATGTGTCTAATGTACAGTCTTACTGACCTTCACTCCTCTATGTGTCTAATCTACAGTCTTACTGACCTTCACTCCTCTATGTGTCTAATCCATAGTCATATTGACCCTTACTTTTCTATGTGTTTAATCCACAGGCATATGGACCTTCACTCCTCTATGTCTAATCTACAGTCATACTGGCCCTCACTCCTCTATTTGTCTAATCTACAGTCATACTGACCCTCACTACTCTATGTGTCTAATCTACAGTCTTACTGACCCTCACTCCTCTATGTGTCTAATCCACAGCCATAGTGACCCCCCAATAATCTGTGTCTAATCCCCAGCCATAGCGACCCTCAATAATCTGAGTCTAATCCACAGCTATGCTGACTCATGGTTGCATTTATACTATTAACATCAGTATTAATTGTAATACTAGTAATATTTGCAGTATTATTAATATTAGCAATGGCTGTATTTGAAGTAGTAGTTTTAGCAGCAGTAGCAGTAGCAGTAGCAGTAATAGTATCAATAATAACAGTATTATCAGATGCAGTATTATTATTATTAGTGTTCTTAGTGCTTGTAATAATAGTAATAGAAACAGTAATAGTAGTTGTATTGCTATTAGTAGTAATATTAGTTTTAGAAGGAACAGTATTAGTATTATTGGTTATAGTTTTAGTAGTTACAGTAATAATGCTACTTATATTAGCAGTTGTAATAGTATACATATTATTAGTAGTAGAAGGAACAGTAGTTTTTATAGTGGTATTAGTAGAAGTATTAGTAGCAGAAGTAGTATTAGTAGTAACAGTAATAATAGCAGTAGTTATTTTTAGTAGTAGTAGTAATAGTAGTATTAATATTATCATTATCATTATTTTTAGTAGTAGTAGTAATAGTATTAGTATCAGTAGTAGCATTATAAGTAGTAACATTGGTATTAGAAGGAATTAGTAGTATTGGTTATAGTTTTAGTAGTTATAGTAATAATGGTACTAATAGTAGTTGGAATTGTATCAGTATTATTATTAGTAGTAATAGGAACAGTAGTGTTTATAGCGGTATTAATAGTAGTATTAGTAGCAGAAGTAGTATTAATAGTAACATTAATACTACTAGTAGTAGTACTGGAGGTATTGATATTATTTTTTAGAAGTAATAGTAAATTATAGTAGTAAATTAGTATAAATAAAATTCGTTTTAGTAGTAGTAGTAGTAGTATCAGTAGTAGCATTATAAATAGTAACAGTATTAGAAGGAATTAGTAGTATTGGTTATAGTTTTAGTAGTTGCAGTAATAATGATACTAACACTAGTAGTTGGAATTGTATCAGTATTATTATTAGTAGTAAGAGGAACAGTATTGTTTATAGCGGTATTAATAGTAGTATTTGTAGCAGAAGTAGTATGAGTAGTAACTAGTAGTAGTATTAATGGAAGTATTGATATTTTTGTAGTAAAAGTAGTAATATTATTACTATTATCATTACTTTTAGTAGTATTAGTAACGAAGGAATTAGTAGGAATTAGTAGTATTGGTTATAGATTTAGTAGTTACAGTAATAATGGTATTAATAGTAGTTGGAATTGTATCAGTATTATTATTAGTAGTAAGAGGAACAGTAATGTTTATAGCAGCATTAATAGTAGTATTAGTAGCAGAAGTAGTGTTAATAGTAACAGTAATACTACTACTAGTAGTAGTAATAGTAGTGTTAATATTATGATTATTTTCAGTAGTAGTAGTAGTAATAGTATTAGTATCAGTAGTAGCATTATAGGTATTAACATTAGTGGTGACAGTAATAGCAGCAATAATAGCAGTATCATAAATATTTGTAGTATTATTATTATTAGCAGTAGCAGTAGTAATGGTAGTATTAAAATTATCATTTTTTTCAGTAGTAGTAGTAATAGTATTAGTATCAGTAGTAGCATTATAGTAGTATTACTGTTACTATTAATACTACTTAATACTATTAATACTACTTCTGCTACTAATACTACTATTGATACCGCTTTAAACATTACTGTTCCTCTTACTACTAATAATAATAACATTATTGTTGACAGTAATAGCAGCAATAATAGTAGTATCATAAATATTTGTTTTATTGTTATTACTATTATTATTATTATTAGTAGTAGTAGTAGTAATAGTATTGTTAATATTATCATTATTTTCAGTAGTAGTAGTAGTAATAGTATTAGTATCAGTAGTAGCATTATAAGCATTAACATTAGTGGTGACAGTAATAGCAGCAATAATAGTAGTATCATAAATATTTGTATTATTAGTATTAGTAGCAGTAGTTGTTTTAGTATTATAATGTATAAGATAGCAGAAATATGGCGGGTGATTTCACAGATCCAGAGCACTCCCCGGAGTACAGGGTGTCTGCAGTGTTGACGATGTGCTGTATCTTCCACTCTAATTCAGAGAATCGTCCAGCTTCACTGAGCTTTACATCTACACATCTAACAGAGCGCTCAGCTGCCGCCGCACCTCGGCCCGCTCGGCCCACTCGGCCCACTCTGTGCAAATGTGGCATTTCAGATACATCAGCGGCTCCTCTGTATGAGCAGGGATACACACGTGCATGTATTTAGTTCTTTTCAGGGACCAAATAACCTCCCAGTGAAAAAGACATCTACAACACTGTGAACATCAGTTCCTCATATTCAACTGTATCACACCAGCAGCACCCTGTCTTTCAGCACTGAGCTGGTGTGTTTTATTCATATGGATGTGATGTTTACACTAGTAAATTCAGGAAAGCACAACCAGAACATTAAGTGGTTGTACGGACATTTGGCTCTCCATGAAAACAGCTTGCTCTGCAAAACCTACAGAAGTCCAGAGAAGCCATGAGGTGGTCTAGTAGTAATTATCTGGACTTATATTAGTACCGGGAAAATTAAAAAAATAACAAAGTAGTGAACAGGGAGCTGACTTCAGCTATGTCAGCTCTCTAAAGTCTCTCTTAACACACCCACATTTACACACACACACTAGTGAACACACACTAGGGGCCAGTGAAACACAAACTTACATTTACAAACTAGTGAACACACACACTAGGGGCAGTGAAACAACCATACACACACACAAACACTAGGGGGCAGTGAAACATCAACATGCACACACACACTAGTGAACACACACAATAGGAGGCAGTGAAACACTCACATAAACACAAACACTAGGTGACAGTGAAACACCCACATACACCCACATTAGTGAACACACACACTAGGGGGCAGTGAAACACCCACATACAAACAAACACTAGTGAACACACAATAGGGGGCAGTGAAACACACACTTACACTTACAAACTAGTGAACACACACACTAGGGGCAGTGAAACACACACACTAGTGGACACACACACTAGGGGGCAGTGAAACATCCACATGCACACACACACACTAGTGGACACACACACTAGGGGGCAGTGAAAGACCCACATAAACACACTAGTGAATAGACACACTAGGGGGCAGTGAAAGACCCACATAAACACAATCACTAGTGAACACACACACTAGGGGGCAGTGAAAGACCCACATAAACACAAACACTAGTAAACACACACACTAGGGGGCAGTGAAACACCCACATGCACACACACAATAGAGGCAGTGAAACACCCACATATAAACATCACTACTGAACACACACTCTAGGGGGCAGTGAAACACTCACATACACACCAACACTAGGGAGCAGTGAAACACCACCCACATGTACACACACACTAGTGAACACACACACTAGAGGGCAGTAAAACACCCACATACACATGCAATAGTGAACACACACACTAGGGGGCAGGGAACATCCACATGCACACACACACTAGTGGACACACACACTAGGGGGCAGTGAAACACCCACATAAACACACTAGTGAATAGACACACTAGGGGGCAGTGAAAGACCCACATAAACACAAACACTAGTAAACACACACACTAGGGGGCAGTGAAACATCCACATGCACACACACACTAGAGGCAGTGAAACATCCACATATAAACATCACTACTGAACACGCACTCTAGGGGGCAGTAAAACACTCACATACACACCAACAGTAGGGAGCAGTGAAACACCACCGACATGCACACACACACTAGTGAACACACAATAGCGGACAGTGAAACACCCACATACACACACACTAGTAAACACACACACTAGTGAACACACACACTAGAGGGCAGTAAAACACCCACATACACACACACACTAGTGAACACACACACTAGAGGGCAGTAAAACACCCACATATACATGCAAGAGTGAACACATACTAGGGGGAAGTGAAACACCCACATACACACTCACTACTGAACACACAGTGAAACACCCACATACACACTTACTACTGAACATACACTCTAGGGGGCAGTGAAAAACTCACATACACACCAACAGTAGGGAGCAGTGAAACACCACCCACATGCACACACACACTAGTGAACACACAATAGCGGACAGTGAAACACCCACATACACACACACTAGTGAACACACACACTAGTGAACACACACACTAGAGGGCAGTAAAACACCCACATACACATGCAATAGTGAACACACACTAGGGGGCAGTAAAACACCCACATACACACACACACTAGTGAACACACACACTAGAGGGCAGTAAAACACCCACATACACATGCAATAGTGAACACACACACTAGGGGGCAGTAAAACACCCACATACACACACACTAGTGAACACACACACTAGAGGGCAGTAAAACACCCACATATACATGCAAGAGTGAACACACATACTAGGGGGCAGTAAAACACCCACATACACACACACACTAGTGAACACACACACTAGAGGGCAGTATAACACCCACATATACATGCAAGAGTGAACACACATACTAGGGGGAAGTGAAACACCCACATACACACACACTAGTGAACACACACACTAGAGGGCAGTATAACACCCACATATACATGCAAGAGTGAACACACATACTAGGGGGAAGTGAAACACCCACATACACACTCACTACTGAACACACAGTGAAACACCCACATGCACACACAAGACCACGACTGCACGCCCCCCCCGACAGTGCGGACCAGAATTCATTCATTACTGCAGACAATAAGGAGCCTCTTACTGACACCACTTCATGTTGGACCCTCTCCAGTCGCCGTGAGAGATCCAGCTCACACTACCGGCACTCCAACCAGACACTCCTCAGATCCCTCACCCTACCACCCAACACACGGAGCGATGCATAATCCATCCTCCAACACTTCCCTTCAGTGGTACAGTGCAGCTGCATGCTAATGAACAACAGATTTAAGCATTTCTGTATTTACACAAACATGCGGTCGCGTGCAGCGCAGCACTGTATGCATGAACTATAACTCACACACTCATCTGCACAAGGAACGCCGCGCAGCTGCCTTATTTGCCTAATGCGATCTCTTTCCCCGACATGAAAAAGCTTTAAACTGACTTTGAAAAACAAAAACACGAGCCAGAATAAAGTCCATTAACCACGGAGAAGCCTCCACTCGTCTACCCCCCCCACACGTACACCCCCCTCCTGTCGGGAGCACGAGCGCAGCGTTTTTAAAGGGAACAAAATCGTCAGGAGCGGCGGCGGGATTAAATATCCGCCATCATTTCAGGTAACCTGCGCGGATGTGTTGTCAACACACCTCGGCTTTTATCCATGAAACGATTCACCCTCGCTGTCAAAGCCCAGATCCGTCAAACCCCGCGGCTCTCTCGCGGTGAAATCATTAAACACGCCCCTCCCCCCACCCAGCCCAGACTCAGGGCGTCTGGCTAATTGCAACTCCTGACAGGAGGTGTCTCAGTCTAAATCTGTTAGCTGTTAGAATAGCTTTGAGGGAAAGAGGTGCGCTTTTTCCCTCCGACTGTGAGGAAGATGAGCGCCGGAGGAGGACGAGGCCGGTTTACGGTAATAAGAGCAATATTTAAACCAGGCTTACATCTTACCTCGCAGAGGCAGCGCAGTGGACGAGTCGAGGCACGGTTTATTATCCATCCATCATTTATCTTCCACTTTATCTACTTTATTCATTAAGGTGGGGTACACCATGGACAGGTCACCAGTCCATCACATGACCAACACACACACACTCACACCTACGATCAGTTTAGAGTGAGGATCCTAACATACATGTGTTTGGACTGTGGGAGGAAACCGGAGTACCCGGAGGAACCCACTCAAACACAGAGAGACCATACACACTCCACACAGAACCACCCGGACCGGGAATCCAACCCAGATCATCTTACTGTGAGGAGACAGTGCTGACCACTACACCACCATACTGACCACTACACCACCATACTGACCACTACACCACCATACTAACCACTACACCACCATACTAACCACTACACCACCATACTAACCACTACACCACCGTACTGACCACTACACCACCGTACTAAGCACTACACCACCGTACTAACCACTACACCACCGTACTGACCACTACACCACCGTACTAAGCACTACACCACCGTACTAACCACTACACCACTATACTAACCACTACACCACCATACTAACCACTACACCACCGTACTAAGCACTACACCACCGTACTAACCACTACACCACCGTACTAACCACTACACCACCATACTAACCACTACACCACCACACTAACCACTACACCACCGCACTAACCACTACACCACCGTACTGACCACTACACCACCGTACTAAGCACTACACCACCGTACTAACCACTACACCACTATACTAACCACTACACCACCATACTAACCACTACACCACCGTACTAAGCACTACACCACCGTACTAACCACTACACCACCGTACTAACCACTACACCACCATACTAACCACTACACCACCGCACTAACCACTACACCACCGCACTAACCACTACACCACCGTACTGACCACTACACCACTGTACTGCGTATGTGTGTATACAGCCTGTCCAGTGTCCAGCTGTGAGAGACTCCAGCATCCTCTGAGACCCTGGAGGATAAGTGGTTTAGAAGATGAACGAATGAATAAAGAAACAGGCACTTAAGCTTAACCTCAGCTGGGAAAAGTCTGTGAATGGGAGCGTAGATGGTGTGTTCATTACCTATTTGAGAGATTGAGTAGATCCAGACCATCAGTATGGCTAATTTGATCATTATATAGTTGTTGGACGTCCCTCTGGAATCGGATAAGACACATTCCCCTTTCCTTGGACTCAGTATGAAGCATGGCAGGACTGATGAAAGCACAATAAAGCTGCAATTTCTTACAGCACCTGCAGCATGTAAACAAAGAACTCATAATGCAGCGTGATTTGACATACCTTCCCAAGTCCAACATCATAAAAATTCTTTACGAGGGGGAATTTCCAGGTTTGGGTAACAGGGTTAGCCATAAAATGTGGGAGACAGGTTCAAATGACTTCTTTGTTGTCGAACAGTGAAAAATACTTCCTTTCATATTACAACTTATATTATCTTACAACTGAACCAAATAAGACTTTAGAATTTACACTACCAGTCAAACGTTTGGAGACACCTACCTGAATATATATGTTTTAATTATAAAGGTGTTTAGATCTGAATGTGTTAAGAGACGAGTGTAAACAGTGAAGTTGGAGCCCATGTACCAAAATATTACTAAAACAAACATTTGTCTGTATTTAAATGTAAAAATGAGATTGTATATTTTTATAAGAGCTATAAAACCACCAAACCTGTTCATCAGAACAAGATCTCAGCATCTACACTATCTTCTTCAGTCCTGTTAGAGAAGCAGCTCATGTGGCTCCTCATGAAGCTGCTGGTCAGAATGTTCAAAGTATGTAAACCTGCATCAGAGCAAATGAGCTCATTTCTAAAAGACCCTCTAAACATTCTTTAAACACAACCAGATGTTTAATTCTGCTCCAGCAATAATTCCATACCGACTATTCTATAGTTCTGATCTCCTCACACTTATTCACTAATATTATTAATATTAATATAGTACACATAAGAAGAACCTGGTGTACACTCAAACTTTTAGGTTTAATAAACAAACTAACTATGTATTACATAAACTTTACTGGGGCAGAAACTGTAATGATCTCAAACTGACCTATAAATATACATACACAAATCTGATTTTCATACACGGTTATATATATAACATGTATGTAACAAGCATCAGACCATGCAGGATGGGCAGCTGTTCAGTATCAGACCACACAGGATGGGCAGCTGTTCAGTATCAGACCACCCAGGATGGGCAGCTGTTCAGTATCAGACCACACAGGATGGGCAGCTGTTCAGTATCAGACCACATAGGATGGGCAGTTGTTCAGCATCAGACCACATAGGATGGATTAGTGGTTCTGCATTAGACCACACAGGATGGGCAGCTGTTCAGTATCAGACCACATAGGATGGGCAGTTGTTCAGTATCAGACCACACAGTTGTTCAGCATCAGACCACACAGGTTGGGCAGTTGTTCAGCATCAGACCGCATAGGATGGGCAGTTGTTCTGCATTAGACCACACAGGATGGGCAGCTGTTCAGTATCAGACCACATAGGGTGGGCAGTTGTTTAGCATCAGACCACACAGGATGGGCAGCTGTTCAGCATCAGACCATACAGGATGGGCAGCTGTTCAGCATCAGACCATACAGGATGGGCAGCTGTTCAGCATCAGACCACACAGGATGGGCAGCTGTTCAGTATCAGACCATACAGGATGGGCAGCTGTTCAGCATCAGACCACACAGGATGGGCAGCTGTTCAGCATCAGACCATACAGGATGGGCAGCTGTTCAGCATCAGACCACACAGGATGGGCAGCTGTTCAGTATCAGACCATACAGGATGGGCAGTTGTTCAGTATCAGACCATACAGGATGGGCAGTTGTTCAGTATCAGACCATACAGGATGGGCAGTTGTTCAGTATCAGACCATACAGGATGGGCAGTTGTTCAGTATCAGACCATACAGGATGGGCAGTTGTTCAGTATCAGACCATACAGGATGGGCAGCTGTTCAGTATCAGACCACATAGGATGCAGCAGTGACTCTGGCTGGTCTGGATATTACAGTATAACGTATAAGAACCCAAAGGCAACAAAGAGCTTGTACACTGCAAACAGCGCCCCCCTTATTTACCGCACCTGCACAGTGAGCCGTCCCGCCGCCGGTAAGGGCCGAGTGGGAAGAAAACGTTGCGATAACCAGCCGCCCTCGATCATCTCTCCAACAGAGGAGACAGAAAAGCAGCAGCAGCCACGAAACAATGTTAATTACAAGTGCTGGGTGTTCACTTCACCGCCAAACGCCGCACACATTTAAAGGACACAGTGTCTAATTGTAATTAACCCACCGACTAACCCCCTAAAGTTAGTTTGCACACAACTTCCCACTCCTATGATCAGCGCTAATTGCTACTTTAATTCGTTATGGCGCACGCACATGGGTTTTGTATTCATGGCCCTATTAACACAGCACGAATCAACAATAAGGCGGCTTTTTTTCTTTTTTTCAGTTAATAATTTTTTAATTAAAAACGTCTTCAACTTGAGGACTTGGCTATAACCTTGCCAAGTCATCAAACGCTGCGCCAATCACGGCTCGCTGGCAGTGACTTTGAATAAATAAGACTCGGTTAAAGACCCGCGGCACTGAAAACTCAGCTGCCCTGACGTCCTATACAGTCCATAAGCAAACAAACAGATATACACTACTGTGTGAAAGTCTGAGGCCCCTGAGCTGAGAGTTTAAAAGTCTTTATCTGATCAGTAAGTGTGTGTTCACCAGCAGATCTGATTAGAACAGATGTAAATAATCAGACATACATTACAAAGTAACATGAATATGTTATTGTGAGAGAAGTAGATCAGATCTTGATCCAGTTTGAAGAACAAAGTTAGGTTCCAGATTTCTCCTGGACGCCCCAGACATTGTATGAATGTGTTCAGTTCCTTCAGCAGCAAATCTTGATTTATCTTAATGAAGTACTGAGCAGTCAAAGCAGGTATTAGATGAGAACTGATAATAATACTGGGTTGTTTAGGAGAAGCTTGGAAAGAGTTAAATAAACACACTGACGTATGAAAAAGATCTACTTACTCTATTAATACTGATTAATATTTAATAATAAAGTGTAAAAGCACTACTTACTCTATTAATACTGATTAATATTTAATAATAAAGTGTAAAAGCACTACTTGGAGACACCTAACTGAATATATTATGTTTTAATTATAAAGGTGTTCAGATCTGAATGTGCTGAAAGACGAGTGTAAATAGTGAAGTTGGAGCCCATGTACACAAATATTCCTAAAACAAACATTTTAGTGTATTTAAATGTAAAAATGAGAATGTATATTTTTATAAGAGCTATAAAACCACCAAACCTGTTTATCAGAACAAGATCTCAGCATCTACACTATCTTCTTCAGTCCTGTTAGAGAAGCAGCTCATGTGGCTCCTTTTTGTCAGAAGGGGGCAGTAATGTTGCCAAGCCCTGTCCTAAACCCAACACTGGCCTGAAGTGACCCTAAACTCTCTATTCAAATGAAATAAACATAGATGGTACCGTAAACAAACCCTAGACAAGCAGTAGCTTTCTTTCTTGTTTTTAAGCTTTTATTTTCTGGCAGGAACTTTAAATCTGTTTTGGGTTATTTTTACGTTCTCGTTTAAACAGATAGATTTCTGAGAACGCTGCTGGTGAGGGAGAGGGGGATTGACGCCACCTACAGAATGACAAACGACTTCTGAGGTCGTCCCGGCCTCCACTGGAGAAGAAGGATGTGTGGGTGAGGAGACGTGTGGGGTGTCCTGCTGACTGTAATCAGGAAAGAGAAGTGAAAGCAGTGAAATCTGCACTCGTCTGATCTCCTGCTCCTCTGATTCCTGTGTATTTCCACGTATAGGACACAAAAGTACACATACATGTATTGATCTACATTCTCAGCTAAAGCTTGTCTGACCAAAGCCCCCCTGGACCCCCCGGCCGTCTCCCCTCCGACTACTGTTTGCTCACTGTTTGACGTCAAGCATCCTAAACCACATTCCAATCAATGTTTTCATTTCCTACCATCACATATTTTACTGATTGATAACGTTTCTCTCTCTCCCTCTCTCCCCCCGGCCTCCCTCTCCCTCCCTCTCTCCCCCCGGTCTCCCTCTCCCTCCCTCTCCTCTCCCTGTCTCTCTCCCCCCGGTCTCCCTCTCCCTCCCTCTCTCCCCCAGTCTCCCTTTCCCTCCCTCTCTCCCCCACTCTCCCTCTCCCTCCCTCTCTCCCCCGGTCTCCCTCTCCCTCCCTCTCCTCTCCCTGTCTCTCTCCCCCCGGTCTCCCTTTCTCTCTCCCTCTCTTCCCCCTGTCTCCCTCTCTCTCCCTCTCCTCCCCCTGTCTCTCTCCCCCTCTCTCCCATCTGTCTCCCTCTCTCTCCCTCTCTCTCCCTCTCTCTCCCTCTCCTTTCCCTGTCTCTCTCTCCCTCTCTTCTCCCTGTCTCCCTATTTCTCCCTATCTCCCCCCGCTCTCCCTCTTCCTCCCTCTCTTCCCCGGTCTCCCTCTCCCTCCCTCTCTTTCCTCCTTTCTCCTCTCTCCCTCACTCTTTTTCCCCGTCTCCCTATTCCTCTCTCTCTCTCTTCTCCTAAACTCTCTCTACATCTCTCTCTCTCCCCTTCTTTTTTTGTCTGTCTCTATCCTTCATTTTCTCTATCTTTCTTTTTATCCTCATTTATTTCTCATTCTCTTCTTCTCTTTGGCTCATATCTACCTCCTGCTATTTATATTTTTTCTTTCTTCTGAGAGAGAAAGAGCTATAGAGAGGTATAGAGAGAAAGACTAAGAATAAGAGAGAGAGAGTGAGAAAGAGAGACTGAGGATAAGAGAGAATGAGAGAGAGAGACTATGGATGAGAGAGAGAGAAATACTGAGAATGAGAGAGAGAGAGAGAGAGAGAGAGAGAGCGAGAGAGAGGCTGAGGATGAGAGAGAGAGAGAGAGAGGCTGAGGATGAGAGAGAGAGAGATACTTAGGATGAGACAGAGAGAGAGAGAGAGGCTGAGGATGAGAGAGAGAGATACTTAGGATGAGACAGAGAGAGAGAGAGGCTGAGGATGAGAGAGAGAGGCTGAGGATGAGAGAGAGAGAGAGAGAGAGAGAGGCTGAGGATGAGAGAGAGAGATACTTAGGATGAGACAGAGAGAGAGAGGCTGAGGATGAGAGAGAGAGGCTGAGGATGAGAGAGAGAAGAGAGAGATACTAAGGATGAGAGAAATAGAGAAAGAGAGAGGCTGAGGATGAGAGAGAGAGAGAGACAGAGGATGAGATAGAGAGAGAGGCTGAGGATGATAGAGAGTGAGAAAGAGAGAGAGAGACTGAGGATGAGAGAGAGAGAGAGAGATACTGAGGATGAGAGAGATAGAGAGAGAGAGAGAGAGAGAGAGAGATACTGAGGATGAGAGAAATAGAGAGAGAGAGAGAGAGAGAGAGAGAGAGAGAGAGAGAGAGAGACTGAGGATTAGAGAGAGAGAGAGAGAGGATGAGATAGAGAGAGAGAGAGAGGATGAGGATGAGAGAGAGAGAGAGAGAGGCTGAGGATGAGAGAGAGAGAGAGAGAGAGAGAGAGAGAGAGAGAGAGACTGAGGATGAGAGAGAGAGAGAGAGAGGCTGAGGATGAGAGAGAGAGAGAGAGAGAGACTGAGGATGAGAGAGAGAGAGAGAGAGACTGAGGATGAGAGAGAGAGAGAGGCTGAGGATGAGAGAGAGAGACTGAGGATGAGAGAGAGAGAGAGAGAGAGAGAGAGAGAGAGAGAGACTGAGGATGAGAGAGAGAGAGAGAGAGAGAGAGAGAGAGAGAGAGAGAGAGGCTGAGGATGAGAGAGAGAGAGAGACAGAGGATGAGAGAGAGAGAGAGAGACTGAGGATGAGAGAGAGAGAGAGAGAGAGAGAGAGAAAGAGGCTGAGGATGAGAGAGAGAGAGAGAGAGAGAGAGAGAGAGAGAGAGAGAGAGAGAGAGAGAGACTGAGGATGAGAGAGAGAGAGAGAGAGGCTGAGGATGAGAGAGAGAGAGAGAGAGACACTGAGGATGAGAGAGAGAGAGAGAGAGAGAGAGAGACTGAGGATGAGAGAGAGAGAGGCTGAGGATGAGAGAGAGAGAGAGAGAGACACTGAGGATGAGAGAGAGAGAGAGAGAGAGAGAGAGAGAGAGAGAGAGAGAGAGAGAGAGACTGAGGATGAGAGAGAGAGAGAGAGAGGCTGAGGATGAGAGAGAGAGAGAGAGAGACACTGAGGATGAGAGAGAGAGAGAGAGAGAGAGAGAGACTGAGGATGAGAGAGAGAGAGGCTGAGGATGAGAGAGAAAGAGAGAGAGAGACTGAGGATGAGAGAGAGAGAGAGGCTGAGGATGAGAGAGAGAGAGAGAGAGAGAGAGAGAGAGAGACTGAGGATGAGAGAGAGAGAGAGAGAGAGAGAGAGAGAGAGAGAGAGAGAGAGGCTGAGGATGAGAGAGAGAGAGAGAGAGAGAGAGAGAGAGAGGCTGAGGATGAGAGAGAGAGAGAGAGAGAGAGACTGAGGATGAGAGAGAGAGAGAGAGAGAGAGAGAGAGAGAGACTGAGGATGAGAGAGAGAGAGAGAGAGAGGCTGAGGATGAGAGAGAGAGAGAGAGAGAGAGGCTGAGGATGAGAGAGAGAGAGAGAGAGAGAGAGAGAGGCTGAGGATGAGAGAGAGAGAGAGAGAGAGAGAGGCTGAGGATGAGAGAGAGAGAGAGAGAGAGAGAGAGGCTGAGGATGAGAGAGAGACAGTATCAGACAGTGGTGTGGTTGAAAGCAGAGTAAATGAGGATGATGTTATAAAAGGAAGAGAAGGAAAGAGAGAGGGAGTAAAGGAGTGAAAGAGGAGTTGTGAGTGAAGTCCGGTCACTTCCTCCTCCGGCTACAGCCTGAACTCCAGCAGCTTCACGCCCAGACCCCTCGCTAAATTTAGCACGATAACATCCCGGAGTCTGAGACCCACAAAAGAAGCACAATACTGCCTCCTTCAGGCCACAGCAGTAACTGCATCACTACTGCCTACAGCCTCACATGTGCCTACAGAACAATGTAGAGTTTCAATTCACTAATAAACATCTGCTTCTTTATTACTGCATAATAAACACATACTCAATACAATATGTATATGTGTATTGTAGTCATGGAGACCACTGGTTCCCATCACCACCACTGTAAACACCATCACCACCATTGTAAACAATATCACCACCACTGTAAACACCATCACCAACACTGTAAACACTGTTAACACTGTAAATTACCACCACTGTAAGCACCATCACCACCACTGTAAACACCATCACCATCACTGTAACCACTGTAAACACCATCACCACCATAGTAAACACCATCACCACCACTGTAAACACCATCACCACCACTGTAAACACCATCACCACCATAGTAAACACCATCACCACCACTGTAAACACCATCACCACCATAGTAAACATCATCAACACCACTGTAAACACCATCACCACCACTGTAAACACCATCAACACCACTGTAAACACCATCGCCATCACTGTAACCACTGTACACACCATCACCACCATAGTAAACACCATCAACACCATGGTAAACACCATCACCACCATAGTAAACACCATCACCACCACTGTAAACACCATCACCACCATAGTAAACATCATCAACACCACTGTAAACACCATCACCACCACTGTAAACACCATCAACACCACTGTAAACACCATCGCCATCACTGTAACCACTGTACACTGTAAACACCATCACCACCATAGTAAACACCATCAACACCATGGTAAACACCATCACCACCATGGTAAACACCATCACCACCATAGTAAACACCATCAACACCATGGTAAACACCATCACCACCATAGTAAACACCATCAACACCATGGTAAACACCATTACCGTCATCCACCTGTCAGTGAAGGTTACGGTGGAAGGCTGAGTGACTCATTAACATAATGATGGTTCAATTATACAAACATTTCACGTCATACTGATTTACAGACAGACAGAAAGACAGACAGACAGACAGACTGACAAACAGAAAGACAGACAGAAGGACAGACGGGTGAAGGAACAGAGAGATAATTAAGTTAATTAGGGTAATTGATGTAAAAGTTAAACACCTCAGTATCTGATCAGGTCAGTACGTTCAGGAGTCTTAATCAGCTTCCTCTGTTGGTGTTACTGGTCTGAACTGGAGAACCTGTAACTCTGTCCTGCGATGTCCATACGCGCTGACCGCTGTAAATCAGCTCCTGTCAGACCGCGCTGAGGTCACTCACAGCTTTTTCTAGAGAGCCAAACGCCTCCAGCCCAACGGCACCAGCACCAACCTTTCCCCTCTCTCCCTCTCCACCGCGTCCACCCAATTTTACAGTAATTGAGGTTGTAAAGGTCATCGGCTTGGTCAGGAGGTAAAGACAGTGGGCTTATCAGCCGCCGCCCGCTGGACAAAAGAGCAGTTTGATTGCGCTCGAGTTGTTGCGTAAGTGAAAAAAGCGAAAAGCCCAGCAGCTGTGTGGAGATTTTTTATCTCCTGCATTAGCTTATGAAACAGGCTCGGTCAGCGGAGCGGTCAGCAGAGTTCCAGCAGAGTTCAGAACAGCATGAAGCACACGTGTTCAGCAGACTGGCCCGAGCTCCAGTCACTTCAGGAACATACACCAGTGTCATAGTTACTCATTTTATAATAATAATAATAATAATAATAATAATGATAATAATAATAACAATAATAATAATAAATTGATACATTAATTAATTAATTTAAAATGGAACTTTTTGACACAATTAAATTCTGCTACTGGTCTCACCTACTGTCAAATATTTGGCCATAATGTTTTTTTATAGTTTTTTTTTTTATTGTTTCTTTCTGAATATTTATGCATATTTTTTATAATTACAAAAATGTATTGCTGTTTTTACTTTTTAGACTTGATAAGTTTCTTAAAAGATAATCAATACACTATTATTGATACACTATTATTGATATATATACTAACGTAAACAGCATTCCATAAACTGCAGTACATATTAACCACAACAGTGTTCTCTGATTATTACTTTGCTGTAATATTAAAAATATAAATATTAATTAATTTCATTATAACACATAATTAATTATAACAAAGTAATTAATAATAAAATTAAATGTTAAATGTTGACATTTTGATCCAAATGTGATGAAATACGAGTAATAATAATAATAACAATAATTATAATAATAATAATAATAATAATAAAGCTACTACTATTACAAACATTGCAAATATTGCTACTAATAATGATTCTACTACTACTACTACTACTACTACTAATAATAATAATAATAATAATAATAATAATAATAACAATAATGATTAATAATAATAGAGCTACTACTATTACAAACATTACAAATATTACTACTAATAATGATTCTACTACTTCTACTACTACTAATAATAATAACCATAATAAAACTACTACCTATATGATTACTTCTACCAGTACAACTTCTACTACTACTACTACAAATACTACAAACACTACTACTACTACAAATACTGCTAATACTAATACTACTACTAAAACTGCTACTACAATAACTAATACTAATTCCACAAAAATAATAGTACTACTAAAACTGCTTTTAGTACTAATGCTACTACTACTACTACAAATATTACAAACACTATTATTAATACTGCTAATATTAATACTACTACTAAAACAGCTACCACTAATACTAACTCTACAAAAATAATAGTGCTACAAAAACAGCTTCTAGTACTAACGGTACTACTACTATTACAAATACTACAAACACTACTACTACTAAAACAGCTATTAATAGTAATTCTACTAATTCCTTCATCCCTTCATTTTTTTATCACCAACACTGTTCATTCATCCCTTCATTCCTTTATCATCACCAACACTGTTAATTCATCCCTTCATTCCTTTATCATCACCAACACTGTTCCTTCATCCCTTCATCCCTTTATCATCACCAACACTGTTCCTTCATCCCTTCATTCCTTTATCATCACCAACACTGTTCCTTCATCCCTTCATCCCTTTATCATCACAACACTGTTCCTTCATCCCTTCATTCCTTTATCATCACCAACACTGTTCCTTCATCCCTTCATTCCTTTATCATCACCAACACTGTTCATTCATCCCTTCATTCCTTTATCATCACCAACACTGTTCCTTCATCCCTTCATTCCTTTATCATCACCAACACTGTTCCTTCATCCCTTCATTCCTTTATCATCACCAATACTGTTCCTTCATCCCTTCATTCCTTTATCATCACCAACACTGTTCCTTCATTCCTTTATCATCACCAATACTGTTCCTTCATTCCTTTATCATCACCAACACTGTTCCTTCATCCCTTCATTCCTTTATCATCACCAATACTGTTCCTTCATCCCTTCATTCCTTTATCATCACCAACACTGTTCCTTCATCCCTTCATCCCTTTATCATCACCAACACTGTTCCTTCATCCCTTCATTCCTTTATCATCACCAACACTGTTCCTTCATCCCTTCATCCCTTTATCATCACCAACACTGTTCCTTCATCCCTTCATTCCTTTATCATCACCAACACTGTTCCTTCATCCCTTCATTCCTTTATCATCACCAATGTTGAGGACCCAATTGAGGCTGAGGACCTCCTTTGTTATAAGTATTTTATTTTAAACTTCTTTTTTTTTTTAATCGACACAAGCAAGCACTGATGCAGCTGACCATAAGTAACCACCTTACCCAGGACACGAAGCGCTTTGAAGTTTTATACTCATTCGCTCGTATAAACATTCCTGAGATGCAGAGGGTGCAGATAAAGCAGGACTAAATCATTTAGCGGGCTTGAATCCGCCTCTGGTTCGGGGCTTTGAAGAGAAAACGATGGGAACCTTCCTGTCTTTCATGTCACATGCCTACGCGACAAGTAGGTGCTGTGTGTTAATTAGAGCTGTGAAGTGTAGACGGCTGGGTTGAGACGTCGCTGGTGGCATTTATCATATGCTTTATGTGAGAAAACCTTTAATGAAATTCTGCAGCAGCTTTAAAAGAATACATTATTTTTCCATGCATGAGGGCATAATGTTGGGGATGAAAAAAGAATGAAGGGATGAAGGAACAGTGTTGATGATGATGATAAAGGAATGAAGGGATGAAGGAACAGTGTTGATGATGATGATAAAGGAATGAAAGGATGAAGGAACAGTGTTGATGGTGATGATAAAGGAATGAAGGGCTGAAGGAACAGTGTTGATGATGATGATAAAGGAATGAAGGGCTGAAGGAACAGTGTTGATGATAAAGGAATGAAGGGATGAAGGAACAGTGTTGATGATAAAGGAATGAAGGGATGAAGGAACAGTGTTAATGTTGATGATAAAGGAATGAAGGGATGAAGGAACAGTGTTGGTGATGATGATGATAAAGGAATGAAGGGATGAAGGAACAGTGTTGATGATGATGATAAAGGAATGAAGGGCTGAAGGAACAGTGTTGGTGATGATGATAAAGGAATGAAGGGATGAAGGAACAGTGTTGGTGATGATGATAAAGGAATGAATGGATGAAGGAACAGTGTTGATGATGATGATAAAGGAATGAAGGGATGAAGGAACAGTGTTGGTGATGATGATGATAAAGGAATGAAGGGATGAAGGAACAGTGTTGATGATGATGATAAAGGAATGAAGGGCTGAAGGAACAGTGTTGGTGATGATGATAAAGGAATGAAGGGATGAAGGAACAGTGTTGGTGATGATGATAAAGGAATGAAGGGCTGAAGGAACAGTGTTGGTGATGATGATAAAGGAATGAAGGGATGAAGGAACAGTGTTGATGATGATGATAAAGGAATGAATGGATGAAGGAACAGTGTTGATGATGATGATAAAGGAATGAATGGATGAATGAATAGTGTTGATGATGATGATGATAAGGATTCTATGTATATGAGTGTTGATGTAACTTCCTCTAGACAGTAAAGGATTCTCTAATTAGTAGTAGCTTAGTTTTCTTATATTGACTGTGTAGATTGAAGAGTTGATGATGCGTCTTGAAAACATCAAAGAGAAAAAGAACGCTCACAGAGCTGTCCAAACACTTTGGATTTGTTTAATCTGAGCAAAAATAAGTGGCCACTGAGGTGTGAAGAGTATTTTAATTAATATCTATTAGTTTTTATTTATATTTTTTAGGTCCAAATGGTCGTTCCTGTCAAACCCAACAAAAATCGACACCGTTTTTGGTTCTGCTTTGAATCAAATCTCAAAATAAGTAAAGAAAGTGATTGTTATTAATGAATAAAAGCAATCTGATTAATGGTCAGACTGCTTTATGATGTCTTAATGAAGCTAAATTAGACGGAGCAGCTCATATCCAGCTCAGCTCAGCTCTACTGTGGCCTTAATTGGCAGCTGTGATTTGAATTCCATGTTCTTGGTTGGAATATTAACAGCATGTCATTTTCTTCAGCTCCCAAGCGAAACACCTATCCTGCCTCCAACTAACGCTGCAGTGAAGTGACATGAGAGCTGGAGTGGAGGAGGAGGGGGGGGGGGCTCATACGAAGATGGAGAAAGAAAAAAGTCTAAATCTATTTTAACCACCCGTCCACCGTTTGCCTCGCGGCTCTTCTCGTCTTCCGCCATGAGTAATTCAATTACAAAGCCGCAGCGCCTCTGTTTTCCTTTCTCTTCCTCCACATAAAAGGATAAACATGTAATTCTCACTCTGGTGAAAGTTCACTCACAGAGACGGGACGGGGAAACGGCGTAAACAAATCTGAGCTGTCTGCGCTTTAGCTGTTTATGCTCGGTTGCCCCCTCGGCGGTGAGAGTAATGAATCCATCTCTAAAGGGCTACGAGCAGCGCGCAGGTTAAAGCGATGGTTCAACAAAGAAAGATCTCATTTGCACGACTTCCTTCCCGCCCGAGCCCGAACGCAGTCTATCAGCCACGACGGGTTCGCTTCTGTAGCTCTGTGCTGTTCACTGGAGCTACAAGGCCAACGGAAGCTAACGTGTTAGCATCAGAAGCAGTAGCTGCATTGGAAGGGGGGTCGTGGGGGTGGGCAGGGTCCCAAAAGCTAGAACCATCGACACTTAAAGAACCCCTTACATGCTTAAATGCACAGTGAGATGATTCTTTACATTGAAAATGGTTCTACAGCAACAGTAGAACCATATAAAACATGTTCTCCATCAGTATGAACAGCAGTTGCAACATACAAAGAACCGCTTAAGCATGCAAATTACTATATGGAGGCCACAAGTTACTATATTTAGGCCATAGATTATTATATTGAGGCCATGCGTTACTATGTTTGGACCACAGATTATCATATTAAGGACATGAGTTACTATGTTTGGGCCATAGATTATTATATTGAGGCCATGCGTTACTATGTTTGGACCACAGATTATCATATTAAGGACATGAGTTACTATGTTTGGACCACAGATTATCATATTAAGGACATGAGTTACTATGTTTGGGCCACAGATTATCATATTGAGGCCATGAGTTACTATGTTTGGGCCACAGATTATTATACTGAGGCCATGAGTTACTTTGTTTGGGCTACAGATTATCATATTGAGGCCATGAGTTACTATGTTTGGGCCACAGATTATTATATTGAGGCCTTGAGTTACTTTGTTTGGACCACAGATTGCCATATTGAGGACATGAGTTACTATGTTTGGGCCACAGATTATTATACTGAGGCCATGAGTTACTTTGTTTGGGCTACAGATTATCATATTGAGGCCATGAGTTACTATGTTTGGGCCACAGATTATTATATTGAGGCCTTGAGTTACTTTGTTTGGGCCACAGATTATCATATTGAGGCTATGAGTTACTATGTTTGGGCCACAGATTATCATATTGAGGCTATGAGTTACTATGTTTGGGCCACAGATTGCCATAGTGAGGCCATGTGTTACTATGTTTGGGCCACATATTATCATATTGAGGCTATGAGTTACTATGTTTGGGCCACAGATTATTATACTGAGGCCATGAGTTACTTTGTTTGGGCCACAGATTATCATATTAAGGACATGAGTTACTATGTTTGGGCCATAGATTATTATATTGAGGCCATGCGTTACTATGTTTGGACCACAGATTATCATATTAAGGACATGAGTTACTATGTTTGGGCCATAGATTATTATATTGAGGCCATGCGTTACTATGTTTGGACCACAGATTATCATATTAAGGACATGAGTTACTATGTTTGGACCACAGATTATCATATTAAGGACATGAGTTACTATGTTTGGGCCACAGATTATCATATTGAGGCCATGAGTTACTATGTTTGGGCCACAGATTATTATACTGAGGCCATGAGTTACTTTGTTTGGGCTACAGATTATCATATTGAGGCCATGAGTTACTATGTTTGGGCCACAGATTATTATATTGAGGCCTTGAGTTACTTTGTTTGGGCCACAGATTGCCATATTGAGGACATGTGTTACTATGTTTGGGCCACAGATTACTATATTGAGGCCTTGAGTTACTTTGTTTGGACCACAGATTGCCATATTGAGGACATGAGTTACTATGTTTGGGCCACAGATTATTATATTGAGGCCTTGAGTTACTTTGTTTGGGCCACAGATTATCATATTGAGGCTATGAGTTACTATGTTTGGGCCACAGATTATCATATTGAGGCTATGAGTTACTATGTTTGGGCCACAGATTGCCATAGTGAGGCCATGTGTTACTATGTTTGGGCCACAGATTATCATATTGAGGCTATGAGTTACTATGTTTGGGCTACTGAATGCCATATTGAGGCCATGGGTTACAATGTTTGGGCCACAGATTATCATATTGAGGCTATGAGTTACTATGTTTGGGCTACTGAATGCCATATTGAGGCCATGGGTTACTATGTTTGGGCCACAGATTATCATATTAAGGACATGAGTTACTATATTCAGACCACAGATTATTATATTGAGGCCATGCATTACTATGTTTGGGCCACAGATTATCATATTGAGGCCATGAGTTACTATGTTTGGGCCATAGATTGCCATATTGAGGCCATGAGTTACTATGTTTGGGCCACAGATTGCCATATTGAGGCCATGAGTTACTATATTTGGGCCACAGATTATCATATTGAGGCCATGGGTTACTATGTTTGGGCCACAGATTATCATATTGAGGCCATGAGTTACTATGTTTGGGCCACAGATTATCATATTGAGGCCATGAGTTACTATATTTGGGCCACAGATTATCATATTGAGGCCATGAGTTACTATATTTGGGCCACAGATTGCCATATTGAGGCCACGAGTTACTATGTTTGGGCCACAGATTATCATATTGAGGCCATGAGTTACTATGTTTGGGCCACAGATTATCATATTGAGGCCATGAGTTACTATGTTTGGGTCACAGATTATCATATTGAGGCCATAAATTAATATGTTTGGGCCAGAGATTATCATATTGAGGCCATGAGTTAGTATGTTTGGGCCACCGAATGCCATATTGAGCCCATGAGTTGAGGCCATGAGTTAGGATGTTTGGGCCACAGATTATCATATTGAGGCCATGAGTTAGTATGTTTGGGCCAGAGATTATCATATTGAGGCCATGAGTTAGTATGTTTGGGCCACAGATTATCATATTGAGGCCATGAGTTAGTATGTTTGGGCCATAGATTATTATATTGAGGCCATGAGTTACTATATTTGGGCTACTGAATGCCATATTGAGGCCATGAGTTACTATGTTTGGGCCACAGATTATCATATTGAGGCCATGAGTTACTATGTTTTGGCCACAGATTATCATATTGAGGCCATGAGTTACTATATTTGGGCTACTGAATGCCATATTGAGGCCATGAGTTACTATGTTTGGGCCATAGATTATCATATTGAGGCCATGAGTTACTATATTTGGGCTACTGAATGCCATATTGAGGCCATGAGTTACTATGTTTGGGCCACAGATTATCATATTGAGGCCATGAGTTACTATGTTTGGGCCACAGATTATCATATTGAGGCCATAAATTACTATGTTTGGGCCAGAGATTATCATATTGAGGCCATGAGTTAGTATGTTTGGGCCACCGAATGCCATATTGAGCCCATGAGTTGAGGCCATGAGTTAGTATGTATGGGCCACAGATTATCATATTGAGGCCATGAGTTAGTATGTTTGGGCCATAGATTATTATATTGAGGTCATGAGTTACTATATTTGGGCTACTGAATGCCATATTGAGGCCATGAGTTACTATGTTTGGGCCACAGATTATCATATTGAGGCCATGAGTTACTATGTTTTGGCCACAGATTATCATATTGAGGCCATGAGTTACTATGTTTTGGCCACAGATTATTATATTGAGGCCATGAGTTACTATATTTGGGCTACTGAATGCCATATTGAGGCCATGAGTTACTATGTTTTGGCCACAGATTATCATATTGAGGCCATGAGTTACTATGTTTGGGCCACAGATTATCATATTGAGGCCATGAGTTACTATGTTTTGGCCACAGATTATCATATTGAGGCCATGAGTTACTATATTTGGGCCACAGATAATCATATTGAGGCCATGAGTTACTATGTTTGGGCCACAGATTATCATTTTGAGGCCATGAGTTACTATATTTGGGCCACAGATTATCATTTTGAGGCCATGAGTTACTGTACGGAGGCCAAAAAATTTATATGTAATTATATATATTAAATAATGAGACAGGTTACTATATTAAGGAAACAAATGGATACACTTTGGCCAGATTACTATATTCAGACCACAGATTGTTATATTGAACCCACAAATGAATATATTAAAGCCTTAAATTAATATAAAGAGACCACAAATTACTACATTCTGGACACAGTTTACTATGTTGAGTCCACCCACAAATTAATATAATGATGCCAAATACACTACATTGAGGCCCCACATTACTATAATCTAGCCACAAATTAATATAATGAAGCCACAAAATATATTAATATTTTAATATATTAATTTATGCCCTCAACATAGTAATTAGTGGCCATGCTTTAGAGGCTCTGTAGGATTCTAACAGGCATTATCTGTTTAGTGGAGGTACAGAATACTCCTGAATAAATCCAAATCAGAGTCTGCCTGTCAGGAGGAGGAGAGCAGTGGATTAGACCCGCGATGAGAGCATAAAAAACAGTGAGCTTGGGAATGAAATGGAGAACGGAGGCAGTCCCAGGCACTGAGTCTAGCAAGCTGTAGGTAAGAAGAACTTCTATCTTTAATACACATAATCATCCACACGACAGGATCACTGCCTGTCTGTCTGTTCCATTAGCATAGCGGAGGGTCAGGTTAGAAAAACGGAGCGAGGATATTCCTGGTGTTTATCCGGCTAGCAGCTGGAATGAAGGACTGCGTTTGGAAGCAGGTTGTTGGAGTGATGGTGTAGATTGAGTGTGGAGTGGTGTTTGTGTGCTGAACCGTGTGTTACTAATCTGGCAGGACTGAAGCTGAAGCTTCTATCTGGACGCAGCACTGGCCTTCACGTTGTTTCTGAGTACTGATTATGAAAATCCACTGGAGGCGGCAGAGCTGTGCTTCATCTAGAGCAACAAAATAGGCAGGAATATCTTTGTTTCCAGGGTTCTATGTTCTCAAGGCTCTATGCTACCAGGGCAGTGTGTTTTTATCTTCCCAGCACCTGATGTTTTCTAGGTTTCAGCGTTTTTGATGTGTCAGAGTTCCCAGTGCCTTATATTTCGCAGGGTTCTATGTTCCTAGGGTCTAATATTTCCAGTGTTCAATGTTCTCAGGGCTCTATGCCACCAGGGCAGTGTGTTTCTTATGTTGCTTGGGCCCACTGTTTCCAAGGTTCTATGTTATTGGGTTCTTTCTTCCCAGAGTTCAGTTCCCAGGACTCTACATTTCTGGCACCTGAAGTTTCCAAGTTTTTGCATTCTTGATGTTTCAGGGTTCAGTAATGTTCAGAGTTTCAGAATTCCCAGTGCCATATATTTCCCAGAGTTCTATATTCCAAGGGCCCAATGTTTCCAAGGTTTTATGTTCTTGATGTTTCAGGGTTCTGTGATGTTTCATAGGTTCTATATACCTATAGGACTCTATTTTGTCCAAGGTCCAATGTTGAGAGTACCTTATGATTCTATATTTGCAGGGTTCTATGGTCCCAGGTTTTTGTGCTACCAGTGCCACGGATCTCCAAATTCCTATGTTCCCAAGGTTAATTTTCCATAGCCAGTCCAGCCTAGCCTTTGTTCCTAGGGCCCTATGTTTCTTGTCATGGAATCATCAAAGGTTATTTAGATTATTTAGATTAAAGATAAAGACCCTCAGATCCTTGACTGCATCGCTGTATTATTGACCTGATGTAGCACCTGTACAGCTTCTAAAGCTTTTACCTTCAGACTCATCTTTAGTTTAGTAAACTGTAACTACTGTTCCACCAGAGGAGGACGGGTCTCTGCTCGTGAATCTGGTTCCTCCCAAGGTTTCTTCCTCCAGTTCTGAGGGAGTTGTTCCTCGCCATTGTGGCCCCTGGCTCGCTCACAGTGGATAAAGTGTTTTGATTTCATGTTTTTATGTTTTTAAACTTCTGTAAAGCTGCTTTGTGACATCGTTGTAAAAAGCGCTACACAAATCAACTTGACTTGACTAGTCCATAATCTGTAAGCAGGTTCCTGCGTTTGAGGATGACGTAGTGGACACAATCCAGGTTTTCAAGTTAACCACAAAATCCAGTCCATCACAAAAGCTCTGGTGCAGAAACCAAACATTTCAGACACCAAACATGTCTCGGCTGATCAGCTACAGTCGAGCTAAGAATGAAAAACTGTGTAAATTAGGTTTTTTTTTCTTCCCCCCAAACTATCACTTCGGCAGGCGTCTTGTCATTGTGACACTCTTTTCGCACGTAATTGAGCTCGGAATGTGTATTCTTCTCTCTTTCTCTCCACGCCGGGACGTGTTTCATCATTTCTCGCCTCTCTCATTCTCCCTCTCTCTCTCTCGGTTTCCCGTTCTCCCGCGAGGCTGGTGATAACACTTGCTGTAGGTTTCATCAGAAGGGCCTCTGCATACAGCCCTAACAGGTACGACATGAAAGAGCTTATGGAGTTAAAACGCTGGCGCTCAGAAACATGTGTTCCTAGCGGGCGCCGAGGCGAGGCTTGTGTCCGTGAGAGCAGCTGAAGAGCGTTTCTGTTTCCGAGAGGCTTGAGATCCGCTTAGAGCTTAGAGCGGTTTTGTGGTGCGCCGTCGGGATCCCGAGCAGCTCTTCGGCCCGGTCCGTTCACACCCGGTCCGTTCACACCCGGTCCGTTCACACCCGGTCCGTTCACATCCGGTCCGTTCACACCTGGTCCGTTCACATCCGGTCCGTTCACACCCGGTGCGTTCACACCCGGTCCATTCACACCCGGTCCGTTCACATCCGGTCCGTTCACACCCGGTGCGTTCACACCCGGTCCATTCACACCCGGTCCATTCACACCCGGTCCGTTCACATCTGGTCCATTCACACCTGGTCCGTTCACACCCGGTCCGTTCACATCTGGTCCATTCACACCCGGTCCGTTCACATCTGGTCCATTCACACCCGGTCCGTTCACATCCGGTCCGTTCACATCTGGTCCATTCACACCCAGCACCTGAAGTTTCCAAGTTTCTGTGCTCTTGATGTTTCAGAGATACGTATCCGGTGCCGTCTTTCACAGGGTTCTATATTCCCAGTGTCTAATATTTCCAGGGTTCTATGTTCTCAGGGCTCTATGCTACCAGGGCAGTGTTATTCCTGGGTTCTATGTTCCTAGAGTTCTGTCTTCTCATGGTTTTATCTTCCCAGCACCTGATGTTTCCAAGTTTTAGCATTCTTGATGTTTCAGAGTTCTATGTACCCAGTGCCTTATATTCCGCAGGGTTCTATGTTCCTAGGGTCTAATATTTCCAGGGTTCAATGTTCTCAGGGCTCTATGCCATCAGGGCAGTGTGTTTCCTTGGTTCTGTGTTTGTGGTGCCCTATATTTCCACAATTCCCAAGGTTTTATGTTCCTAGGGCCCGGTGTTTCCAGAATTCACTGTTCTCAGGGTTCTAGGGTTCTATGTTCCCAGAATCTTGTGTCACTCATGGTTTAATCTTCCCAGCACCTGAAGTTTCCAGGTTTCTGTGCTCTTGATGTTTCAAAGATATGTATCCGGTGCCCTGTGTTTTGCAGGGTTCTATGTTCCTTAGGTCTAATTTGTCCAATGTTCTATTGTTATAAGTTTCAGGGCTTTATGGTGCTTTTGGGTTCTATGGCCCCAGTGCTTTATATTCCCAGGGGCCCATGTTCCTAGAGTTCTGTTTTCCCAGGGTGTTGTATTCCTTGAATCCAGTATTTCCAAGGTTATGTGTTCTCAGGGTTCCCATGTCCTCTATTCCCAGCGGCCTACGTTCCCAGAGTTCTGTGTTGCCAGGGTGTTATGTGCCAAGCACCTGATGTTTCTGTGTTCTTGGTGTTATGTGACGTTTCAGAGTTCAGTGTGTTCCCAGGGTTATGTGTTCTAGTACCCTATACGTTCAACATTCCCGGCACCTTATGTTCTCAGGGTTATATGTTCCCAGGGTCCCGATGTCCCAGAGTTTATTTTCCAGGGGATTATATGTTGCTTGGGCCCACTGTTTCCAAGGTTCTAAGTTCTTCCCAGAGTCCTGTGCTCTACATTTCTAGCACCTGAATTCTTGATGTTTCAGGGTTCAGTGATGTTCAGAGTTTTCAGAATTCCCAGAGTTCTATATTCCAAGGGCCTAACATTTCCAATGTTCTATGTTCTTGATGTGTCAGGGTTCTGTGATGTTTCAGAGGTTCCCATGGCTCTATATTTCATCAAAGGTCCAATGTTTAGAGTACCTAATGATCCCAGGGTTTTATGTTCCCAGTGCGTTCTCACCCGGTCCGTTCACATTGTTTCAGTATCTGGATTATTGACATAACCGGGAAGGTGTGGACGCCAACGGGACACATTTCAAAGACACTGAAGTACAGCCGCTCAGACCACTCCGACCCGGTTCATACCTGGCTGGTTCATGTGTCTTCTTGAGTATCAGGATTATTTCTGGGAAGAGATTATTCACATTATACCGCAGGTGTAAATGCAGATTTGAATCTGATCATTAAAAGCACTTCAGCACTGTTTACACTTGGGATTATATCTAATAAGAGATTATCTACATTAAAACCCAGATATAAATGCACCATATACTAATTTAAAACAGATTTGAATCTGACTATTAGAACCACTTCAACAAAACTTGATCATTCTAAGCATTTTAAGTGTAAACTCAAGTGTAACTGCGTCCCAACTGCATTTAAAACAGATCTATATCTAAACTACTTTAACACTGTTTACACTGGGTCGTTGGGTATCAGGATTATTTCTGGGAGGAGATTATCCACATAATAACGCAGGTGTAAATGCACCCTATACTTATTTCAAACAGATTTGAATCTGATTGGTAAAACCACTTCAGCACTGTTTACACTTCCATACATGTTGAATAAGGGGATTATATCTGGAACGAGATTTTGGGATGCGGGGGACGTGTCCCAATCAATATCAGAAACAGTTGTCCCACCCAAAAATGAAACCACAGGAAAGCGGAAACTGTTTACTTTTATTTTAAAAGCATGTTTTGAGTGTGTTTATTCAACCCTATCATTAAAACCACTTCAACACTGTTTACATCTTGAGTATTAAAACAGATCTAAATCTAAATGCTTAAACCACTTTGACACTCTTTACACTTGGTCTATATATACACTGTATATACTGTAGATATATAGACCAATAAAAGCTATTCTAACCTATTTATTTATTAAAACAGATCAATATCTAAACCACTTTAACACTCTTTACACTTGGTCTATATATACACTGTATATACTGTAGATATATAGACCAATAAAAGCTATTCTAACCTATTTATTTATTAAAACAGATCAATATCTAAACCACTTTAACACTCTTTACACTTGGTCTATATATACACTGTATATACTGTAGATATATAGACCAATAAAAGCTATTCTAACCTATTTATTTATTAAAACAGATCAATATCTAAACCACTTTAACACTCTTTACACTTGGTCTATATATACACTGTATATACTGTAGATATATAGACCAATAAAAGCTATTCTAACCTATTTATTTATTAAAACAGATCAATATCTAAACCACTTTAACACTCTTTACACTTGGTCTATATATACACTGTATATACTGTAGATATATAGAGCAATAAAAGCTATTCTAACCTATTTATTTATTAAAACAGATCAATATCTAAACCACTTTAACACTCTTTACACTTGGTCTTTGGGTATAAGGATTATTTCTGGGAGGAGATTGTTAAACAGATTTGAATCTGATTGGTAAAACCACTTCAGCACTGTTTACACTTCCATACATTTTGAATATAGGGATTATATCTGGAACGAGATTATCCACATTAAAATGCAGGTGTAAATGTAAATTATACTGTTTAAACCAGAGCTTAATCTGAACACCTAAACACTTCCACCCTGTTTACTCCTGGTTCTTACACACAGAATTTTATTTAGCTCATTTCAAGTATTGACTTCTTGTTACAGTCCATATATTTTTTTTTAAAGTTAAATACTCTTTTTTAACAGTTTGAACGACCAGAGCAAGCTCAAATCTGAATCGAGATACAACTTTTGTGTTTATACAGCAAAAAACCCAGATTTGCGCTGTAATGTAAACGTTGGCCAATCCAATCAGTCTAGTACAGCATGTTTTTCACGTAGAGCTGTCTTGTATAATCTGAGCAAAGAAGAGTCAACAGAGGGACCAAACAAAGGTCATCAGGGATCAGCACTGTGTGCACAGACGGAGGTCTTTTCAGCCCCCCGCTATTGATCACGCCAAGGAGCTGATTACAAAAACAAGCTCTCTAATCAGTCGAGCATTGATACGTTCGATCCTCCACATCCAAAGACAAGCCAAAGGCAAAAGCAAGCCCACCTCAAAGCCCTCATCTCAAACGGCCCCTGACCGCCATCGCGTCGGAATGTGGAAGGTCACCGTTTGAGTCAAGTGGAGTGTCTTAACCCTTACAGTTCGCCCGTCTGCCGTACGGTTTATATGATTACATAAGCACATACAGTCATAGACACTGTGTGACTCTGGAGCGCCCCCGGGCAAATTCCATGCGATTGTTGTTGTTTTCAGTTGAGCGTCAGTTAAAAAACACACTTCTGTACACACTGAACTTCTACAGAGACCACACTGTATACATACTGAATGTAAGAATATGGGAAAAAAGATATTTATGTTTTTGAGTTAGGCCACAATTGTTGTATATCGTCACTGTCCAATGAAAAACATGTCTCCATTTTTGTCGATTTTAAGTTTTCTACATCATTTGAACCCACCAATGGTCTTTTACATTGTGTGAAAATTTCATGATGAATGGACCAATAGAAGTGCTCCAAAACAGCTTGGAAATAATTCTGGTTCCATTGACTCCCATTGAAAGTAAAGTATGTTTTTGGTCTCTCCTGTAAAGTTGCAATTTAGAAGATACTTGTTTTTAATTGGATATATATACTAGAGATAGAAGGATTGATCGGCTATGTATCGGTATCGGCTGATTTTTAATCAAAATATGTGATCGATGATCGGCCGATATTTCTCCAATTTAGCCAATCCGACTCACACCAGCACAACACACACTACTAACAGACCATGTCAGTGTCACTGCAGTGCTGAGAATGATCCCTAATAGTATCTGCTCTGTGGTGGTCCTGTGGGGGTCCTGATCATTAAAGAACAGAGTAATAAAGAATACAGAGAATCAGATGAACTACAGTCCGTAAGTATATATCTATATATCTATATATATCTATATATATATATATATATATATATATATATATACACACACACAGGGGTTGGACAATGAAACTGAAACACCTGTGGGCGGCCCACATCACGGCAGAATTAAATGTGAACCCCAACTCTCATGTTTCTGTCACGCTGGGGGCGGAGAGGTGTCGGGGGAAATAGGCACGACGAAGGGGGCAGACGCAGGCGCAAGGTTTAACTAAAATACTTTAATGGAGATGAAAACAAACAATAATCAAAACAAACATGAAATATAAACAAACAAAAACACGAGACAAACTGACAAGATCCACACATAACACTAACCATAGACAACGAACCACAAAGGAGAGGACAAAACAGGCTATATACACCGGATAACGAGAGGAAACAGGAGACAGCTGGTGGCAATGGGAGGTGACAAGGTCAGGAACCAGGTGGAGGGCGGAGACAAGGATCACGTAAAACGTAAACAAACAGGCAAGGACGAGGGAAACAGGGCAGGACGTGGCAGTTTCCACCAGAACTGTCCGTCAGGAGCTCCACAGGGTCAATATACACGGCCGGGCTGCTATAGCCAAACCTTTGGTCACTCGTGCCAATGCCAAACGTCGGTTTCAATGGTGCAAGGAGATCAAATCTTTGCTGTGGACAATGTGAAACATGTATTGTTCTCTGATGATCCACCTTTACTGTTTTCCCCACATCCGGGAGAGTTACGGTGTGGAGAAGCCCCAAAGAAGAGTACCACCCAGACTGTTACATGCCCAGAGTGAAGCATGGTGGTGGATCAGTGATGGTTTGGTTTTGGCCCAATACTTGTGCTAGATGTGTGCGTCACTGCCACGGACTACCGAACCATTCTGGAGGACCATGTGCCTCCAATGGTTCAAACATTGTATCCTGAAGGCGGTGTCGTGTATCAGGATGACGATGCACCAATACACACAGCAGGACTGGAGAAAGATGGTTTGATGAACATGAAGGTGAAGTTGAACATCTCCCATGTCCTGCACAGTCACCAGATCTAAATATTATTGTGCCACTTTGGGGTGTTTTGGAGGAGCGAGTCAGGAAACGTTTTCCTCCACCAGCATCACGTACTGACCTGAACACTGTCCTGCAAGAAGAAGCTTAAAATCCCTCTGACCACTGAGCAGGACTTGTATATGTCATTCCCAAAACCAAGTGACGCTGTATTGGACCCAAAAGGAGGCCCTACACCATACAAATGGTCCAACCCCTGTATATCTCGGACCCTGACGATTGCCGCTTGTGAAGTCATTGGGTTGCTTAGCTCTCAAAGCAGACACGGTGCACACAATTCAACATGTTCTACATGAATTCCAGATGCAAATATATGAAAGCGGCTAAAAGTTGGGGGGGCTCCTCTCTCGGACGGCCCCCCACTTCCATTTCCCAACGCTAAGATCTCATTAAGTCGGTGTGATTTCCATAAATGGCGTGCTCGGAGTTCTACAAGGTGATGAGTTCTCATGTATGTGCTATAATAAACTCGTCTTATTGCCGGGCTGTTGTACGGAATAACCGCATTATGGAATATAACTCTTCCCTAAAGAGATTACGGGCATTTTATTGGTGAGCTTTTCCGGCGCGGCGGTGATGCAACAGGGCCGGAGTTACTGCGAGTATTGCAGCAGACCGGGAGCCGGCGCTGAGCCCCATCTCGCTGAAACGGATTTCCGAGACAATATAAAATGCGGTTATTATGCCTACCAGCCGAGGGAGCTTTGGTACAGTCTGAGGGCAAAGGGGCTCCAGACCGCACCCTCCCACCCCACCCCCGGGGTCTCTGTGTGCACATGGCTGAGCAGTGGTGTAAATCAGCCTCATTCAGCTTCAGCCGGTGGCTATATTGTTTGTCATCATTTGCTGTATCCGTAACACCTTGGAGCTGAGCGAGACACAGCCTGACGGACCACCCACCCCCCGAGCAGCATCATATAACCCGTGCTGGTAGTAATAGCTCAGTAGGCAGGGATTGATCAGAGTGCTGTGTGATGGCGAGGGCAGTAATGGGCCAGCGGAGGGGCCTGCTGCCCCGGCCTGTACAGCGTGACACACACACTACATCAGTCAGATCAATAACACAGCCCACACCGCGGCGCGGCTATAAAGCACAAATTCAGGACCCCCTTTAACTGCCCTGCGTGCTGTACACCCTCCCACACACGCCATTACAGCTACCGCACACGGACTTGCACATGTGTGGAATACATATCGGCGCTGTCTGTACCTGATCTTGTGCCTCCAGCGTGGCCGGATGTTTTATATGTGAAAGGTTAAGATGTAAACAAAGGCAGTTAGAGTGGGTTGATGGAGGTGAATGGAACCAGACGTCCACCTCTAAAAGCTCCTCACAGAAAGTTCTTACAGTAGATGTTATAAATACACTGTCTGGTGTCTTAAACTCCATTCATGGTGGAGGGATACATGCAGGGTGTTGTGAGGCAAAGTAGTCCCACAAAGAGAACAAATTATTTTTCTATACTGTCAAACTTCAATCTGGATATGATCTGGTTTTGCTATATACATACATGGGACACTGGGACACTGACGTGGTGGTGGTATGTTAGTGTGTGTTGTGCTGGTGTGAGTGGATCAGACACAGCAGTGCTGCTGGAGTGTCACCATGTGTCCAGCATAAACGGACCTCGACTGCAGGCTTTATTAGAATCACCCACCATGTACTTTCACTAACTGGCCATTTTATTGAAAACACCTACCTTATGCGTCCACACATTGGCCGTTTTATTGGAAACACCTACAGTGTGATTCCACTTGCTGGCCACTTTATTGGAAACATCTACATTGTACTTCTACTCACTGGCCACTTTATTGGAAACATCTACATTGTACTTCTACTCACTGGCCATTTTATTGGAAACACCTACCTTGTACTTTCACTCACTGGCCCTTTTATTGGAAACACCTACCTTGTACTTCCACTTACTGGCCCTTTTATTGGAAACATCTACCTTGTGCTTCCACTAACTTGCCATTTTATTGGAAACAACAACACTGTGCTTCCACTCTCTGGCCATTTAATTGGAAACACCTACACTGTGCCTCCACTCTCTGGCCACTATATTGGAAACACCTACCTTATGCTTCCACTCACTCGCCACTTTATTGGAAACACCTGTGTTGTACTTCTATAACATCTACCTTGTACTTCCACTCACTGGCCACTTTATTAGAAACACCCACATTGTGCTTCTACTCTCTGGCCACTTTATTGGAAACACCTACCTTGTTTGTGGAACTACATATAGGAAGCAGAGACCATTCATACACCAGTTCAACATACAAAGCTAAGGTCTTTCTCAGGACCCCAAAGTACAGGATCGCAGCAGCCCACCCTCATGCTATGTGCCTCCTTTCACCCTCCATCACAAACCCCACTCCGGTGACTTTCCTTTGGGGACAATGCAGCGCGGACACCTGAGGGCCCTGTATCAACCGGGCCGGCTGCAGATGCATTAGCAGCAGTAAATGACGCGCGTATGAGCCTCAGTCAGGGGAGATGGAGGCTGACACCTCCTCATATTCCCTGCCTGCAGTGCCGGGCCAGGAGATTTATACAGGAACACAGGGAACATTTCGCCCCAGTAAAGAGCGGAACAGCGAGCCGCGGTGATATATCCCAGCTTATAACCCGATCACACCCAGAAGGCGGCCCACTTCATCAATACTGGACCCTTGGCTCTGACCCAGCGAAGGGCCGTGCAGTTAGTCTGCAGTACAGCACTGAGCCCTCACACTGCTGTCAGTCACACAGGCAAACAGGCCTCTGCAGCTGCTGTAGGCCTTTAAGGGGAATTGCACCCAAATTTTCTGCATAACTGAGTGTTTCAGATGTAAACAGAGATTCAGAGTGGTGTGAAACGGTTCGGAAGTTGTTTACAGTGGTGGTGATGGTGTTTACAGTGGTGATGATGGTGTTTACAGTGGTGGTGATGGTGTTTACAGTGGTGGTGATGGTGTTTACAGTGGTGGTGATGGTGTTTACAGTGGCGGTGATGTTGTTTACAGTGGCGGTGATGGTGTTTACAGTGGTGGTGGTGATGGTGTTTACAGTGGTGGTGATGTTGTTTACAGTGGTGGTGATGGTGTTTACAGTGGTGGTGGTGGTGTTTACAGTGGCGGTGATGTTGTTTACAGTGGTGGTGATGGTGTTTACAGTGGTGGTGGTGATGGTGTTTACAGTGGTGGTGATGGTGTTTACAGTGGCGGTGATGGTGTTTACAGTGGTGGTGATGGTGTTTACAGTGGTGGTGATGGTGTTTATAGTGGTGGTGATGGTGTTTACAGTGGTGGTGATGTTGTTTACAGTGGTGGTGATGGTGTTTACAGTGGTGGTGGTGGTGTTTACAGTGGCGGTGATGTTGTTTACAGTGGTGGTGATGGTGTTTACAGTGGTGGTGGTGATGGTGTTTACAGTGGTGGTGATGGTGTTTACAGTGGCGGTGATGGTGTTTACAGTGGTGGTGATGGTGTTTACAGTGGTGGTGATGGTGTTTATAGTGGTGGTGATGGTATTTACAGTGGCGGTGATGTTGTTTACAGTGGTGGTGATGGTGTTTACAGTGGTGGTGATGGTGTTTACAGTGGTGGTGATGGTGTTTATAGTGGTGGTGATGGTGTTTACAGTGGTGGTGTCTTTTTTCATAGTTCTTAGATCTTTTGAGACTATCCAATCTTTTATTTGCAAGTGATCGTGTTTGCATCACCACCACTGTAAACATCATCACCACCATTGTAAACAACATCACCACCACTGTAAACATCACCACCCCTGTACACACCACCACCACCACTGTAAACATCATCACCACCACTGTGAACATCATCACCACCACTGTACACACCATCACCACCACTGTAAACATCATCACCACCACTGTAAACACCATCACCACCACTGTGAACATCATCACCACCACTGTAAACACCATCACCACCACTGTAAACACCATCACCACCACTGTAAACATCATCACCATCACTATAAACACCATCACCACTACTGTAAACACCATCACCAACACAGTAAACAGCACCACCACTGTAAACACCACCACCACCGCTGTAAACACCATCACCACCGCTGTAAACACCATCACCACCACTGTAAACACCATCACCACCACTGTAAACACCACCACCAACACAGTAAACATCATCACCACTACCACTGTAAACACCATCACCACTGTAAACACCATCACCACCACTATAAACACCATCACCACCACTGTAAACACCATCACCACCACTGTAAACATCATCACCACTACTGTAAACACCATCACCACCACTGTAAACACCATCACCACTACTGTAAACACCATCACCACCACTGTAAACACCATCACCACCACTGTAAACACCATCACCAACACTGTAAACATCATCACCACTACTGTAAACACCATCACCAATACAGTAAACAACATCACCACCACTGTAAACATCACCACCACTGTAAACATCATCTGAACCATTTCACACCCAACCCCACTCTGAATCTCTAGGCTCTCTGGCGCGCCCTGGCGGTGGCTGTTAGAATGCACATGTTTTTGTTTGTTTTGTTGTTTGTCTCTGATCAAGTCTGCCACAGTGGGGCAGCTCACGCACACAGGCGCACGCCGGGCCGCGCACGAGCACGCCTGAAATGTGTACGTGGGGCAGAGAGAGTAAGTGAGAAAGAGGGGGCGTGACCACGATTACCTAAGTCTTTTTTTAGGGGAGGGGTGTGTTCTTTTGCTGAGCTCGAGCTTGTGCGCACATATATCATCTCTCACTCGCACGCGCACTCACATTCCCGCACAGATACTCACCTGTAGATCACCTGAGCTGAGCTGGGGACTAAGCAGCTGCGCTGAAACATGCTGAAATCTCTGCGTTACAAGTTTACGGTGAGTGGACCACGTGGTCACTTCTGCTTCAGAGGCTGGAGAAAAACCTTTTATTTATTTATTTATTAATTTATTTATTAATTTATTAATTAATGAACTAATGTGGAGTGATAATGGAGTACAGCAGCAGTTTGAGCCTCGTTTAAACGGTGTTGCTCCTGTTTTGTTGGGGCAGCTAATCAACATTCTCGCGCTTGTCTTGTTGTTTAAGCTGCTTTTGTTGTGTTAATCAAGATTGTGCTGATCTGCGAGCGCAGCTGTTGTGATGGAAGTGACTCAGCGTTTGCCTTGAGCGTTAAATCGTTCGTTTTGGCGACTATTAGTGGAGATTAATTGATACTTCAAGATCAATGGGATCATTAGAATTGCTTGTGAGGTAGATGCAGCATATGTTTAGGCCTCAGTGAAGCGCCCCCTGCTGTGGGCATGAAAAATTCCCTCGTATCCACTTTAGGCTGGTTTGTACTGGTTTATAGGGAACTGGTGCTGGTTTAGCTGGTCACCCAGTATGGTCAGGAGTGGTTGACCAGCTTGCAAGTAGTTAAATGCAACTGAATGCAACAGCTGCTGTTTCCATGGTGGGAGAATTGGTGAGCAAAGACTGTTGTGTGCTCTGAGTATTGCTATATTTTGATATTTGGGATTTTTTTTTTCCCAAAAATGAATCAATTTGATTTGCTACTCAAATTTCTCTGTATAATTATTGTAAACACCCCTGTGATTTTATGTTCTTGCTGTTTTCTGAAGGCAATAAGCTTATTGAAGGGATTAATTTTGAATTAAGTAACCAAGTGCTAACCCAGCAATTATACAACGTTGTCTACTTTCTTACAGCGTTGCTACGACTACCTGACCACAACTTAAGAGTTCCATGCAAATTTAATGGAACATGATGACTTCTAGGAGGTTGTGTCAACGTACTGGCAATGTTGTCTCTATGTTCTCACAGCTCTGAGAAATTACATTTCAACGCTATGATAATGCCATGAAGGAGCTGTGGGCATTAAAACAGTAGGTCATCACAACCTAGTCACAAACACGATCCATGATTAACGGACCAATAGAAATATTCCAAAGTAGCTTGGAAACTATTCTGGTTCCATTGACCATATGCTGGACCATCTAGCAGGGTAAGCTTTTGGAAGTGTGATATGCACTATAAACACATACCATGCACTACCACTCAGTTTCTGACCACAAGTGACTGGATGTTAAACATATAATGCAGGCAAGGGCATATGGGCCAGGCTGACCACAGAAAACGTCCACCCCAGAGCAGCTGTGGTCATGAGCTAAGGAAGAGCGTAGGGACGGCAACAGGTGGACTTTAAGGTGGTGACCCTGCTGGAAAGAAAACGCAGCACATACTGGCATGAATTCAATGCTGGTCTAAGCTGGTTTTGGTGCTGGTGTAGCTGACCATCCGGAATGGTCGTACCAGTTCACCAGCTTCCAAAACATGAGCTTATATATTAATTTTTATATTATATTATTTATTTATTTATGTTTATTTTTATTTTTTTGGATAAAAGGACCATAAGCAATGCTCCAAAATCACTAGGGGATTGTATGTGTGTAGGGGGGGCGTTCTGGTTACATTGACCTACATTAACAGGTAAATAGGTTATCATGTTGGAGATAAAGGATCTGATCCCAGCGCTATGCTGGTTTTGCTCAGCAGTACATTTCTGATTTAAAAATCTCTCTTTATATGTGTACATGCATGAATTTCCAGGTTGAGCTATTGTGTTTATTTATTTATGTGTTTGTTCGAGGCCAAATAGATCAATTGAAACGCCGCCCAGTAAGCCGGTATGAATGGCCGAGTAGTTAGCACCCACTTTGCATTAAGCTCCTGCCGGTCATCTCAGCCCTGTTCACATGGAAATCAGGCAGATGTGTGTAATGGATGAGATAACAAGCAGGAAAAAATAATAACAATGGGGCTTCAGATCAGAGTGGATGAGCTAGACCAGATGACCAGTATGTATTGGCCGTGTGCGGTTATAAATGGGGGAAGTGCTCAGACCGAGAGTTCAGGCTTTGGTCCGAATAAACACTACAGTTCACTCTGAACGGCGAACTGCTGAAGGCCAAGGCCGAGTTAATATTTAGCTTGATGGGATTTGCAGAATTTGTGTTTACGTTGCTGTCGTTCATCAACAGCGACTCCAGTTTCTTAGCCAGTGTTTGATTACTGAGTTAGCGTAGCTCAAAGCACTGTATGCTAAACAAAAGTTGAGATTCATCTGAATTAAAGCAATTTTTGTTTTTGCTTTTTAAATAAAATGTTTACTCTTAGTCCTAAAACCTGATCTGATTGTGGTAAAATACTCAATAATCCCATTTTGTTTAAACAGAACACCAGACATGCTATCAAACAGGCTAAAAGTTAGCAAACAGGCTAAACAGCTTCTACAATTTTGTTTCTGTGGAACTGCGGTGACATATAAAAGTATAAAAGATATGTAGCCTGAAAGTTTTAAAAGCTTTAAATATGTGTTTTGGTAGAGCTGCCTCAAGTAGCAGTGGGTGTGTAGCTTGATGCTAACAACAGACAAGGAATCACACTGAGGTGCTAAATGAAATTAACATTATTGTTTCTGTGAAACTACAGTAAAATATAAAAGTATAAAAGATGTCTAATGTTTTGAAAGCTTTTAAATAAGTTTCTTTGGTAGATCTGCCGCAAGTAGCAGGGAATGTGTAGCTTAATGCTAACAACAGATAGGAAATCACACTAAAGGAAAGGCGCTAAAGGAAAATTAGTGTTATTGTTTCTGTGAAACTGCAATGAAGTAGAAGTATAAAATATGTGTAACTTGAACGTTTAAAGTGCTTTAAATGTTTTTTTGGATAGATCTACCTCAGGTAGCAGTGAGCAGAGAGACAGGAAATCACACTGAGGCGCTAAAGGGAATTAGCATTATTGTTGTGGGGGCTCAGTTTAGTGAACAAAGGCTATTGTGTGGTCAGAGTTTCTGCAGTTAACACTGCTATATTCTGGTATTTAGATAATTTTGACAAAAATGAATGAACATGATTACAGTATTTGTTGACAGGTGACTGAAAGTCCTTCTCTTAGCCTGATGGCGCGTGCTAATCAAATTTCTCTGTATAATTATTGTAAACGCCTGTGTGATTTTTATGTTCTTGCTGTTTTGTGAAGGCAATAAGCTTATTGAAGTGATTAATTCTGAATTAAGTAACCAAGTGCTAACCCAGCAAACACACAACGTTGTCTACTTTCTTACAGCATTGTTGTCGTCTGAGCAAGGTTGTCACAATGTTGTCACAACATTACTACTAAATAATTGTATGTGGTTTTATGACTACCTGACGACACTCTAGGAGGTTGTCTCCATGTTTTCACAATGTTCTCACCACGTTGTCAGATAATGTTGCTACAACAACAACACTATGGAAACATCATGATAGCGCTGTGGGCATCAGAACAGTAGGTTGTCAACGTAGTCACAGTATTGTCTATATAGCGTAACTATGCACGCAGTGTAATGCTTTGGATATATTTAGCATCAACATTCAGCTTCAATTCTGCTGAAAGTACAAAAAGCTCTTTTTTTTTTGGCCCAAAACTAGTTTAAACGCCTGAAATGTGTTGACACTTTGACCTCGTTTGAAGTGGTGGGCCTTTTGTTGGTGGTTCCATCAGTTTGGCACCCTTGCAAAGCAACAAATGCAGGTTTTATTGTGTGTGTGTCTGTATATAGTGTTTCAAACTGATAGTGATAACCGTGCACACAGCATCCACAGAACTATTTCAATTCCTCTGCCCAGAATAATGTGCTGGAGAAGTAAGTCTGTGTCCCGATTCCTCACAGTAACAATGTTGGCCGGGGGTCGGCAGAAAGAGGAAGACGAGGGAAGTTTCCTGGCAGCTGCTCAACTGGATGTGTCAGTGTGCGAGTCCTGCCAACACGGGCATATTGAATCCCCGAATAAGCAGCACGCCTGGCTCGCTGATACATCACTGACAGCGAGGCTTAGTTCCACTGTCAATCTGTCCCCATCCCTCCATCCCCCTGTTTCTCAGCCTCCATCTGCGCTCACACGTTTACTCGCTGCTTTCTGTTAGCCGGCCGTGGCGGCGTCACTGCTGGAGACTCTTATTAGAGCATGAAATATTTGTCCTGACCGGGACCCCGCTATTCACGTCAGGTTCGGTTGGGTCTGCACATCATTTCTCATGTATTTGTTTCAGGTTTCATGATTCGGATTTCAAGCTCTGGTTTATTCCCACCTCTGACTGTTTACTTCTTGGTTACCTCATTTTTAGAAGTCAATCTGGACAGCTGCTAATCAGGCTTTTCAGTTTGATTTATCGCTGATCAGATAACGAGGGCCGCTAGCGCAACTAGATAACTTATTCCCTGGAATACAATGTTAATTGGTTATGAATGGCTGTACAAATTATTCACTGTGTGTGTTGAATTATTTAGTTTCTACCATTGCTTTAACACTGATGTGTAGGTATGAGAGTAAGGACATGAAGTTACACATCGAGTTAAAGAGGTTAGCAGGGGCTGTTGGATGCAGTTCTCATTGGTCAGATGGGTTTTTGTTGGGCTCAGGCAGAAGTTTATTGGGCTATGGTCAAGTTCAGTCTGAATTTGGTTTGGCTATATTTGGATAAGTTGTGTGGCTACAATCAGATTAGACTGAATTTTGTGGGGCTGCAGTAGAGTCCAGACTAAATTTTGTTGGGCTACAATCGGTTTAGACTGAATTTTGTTGGGCTACAATCAGATTAGACTGAATTTTGTTGGGCTACAATCAGATTAGACTGAATTTTGTTGGGCTACAATCGGTTTAGACTGAATTTTGTGGGGCTGCAGTAGAGTCCAGACTGAATTTTGTTGGGCTACAATCAGATTACACTGAATTTTGTGGGGCTACAATTATTGTAGACTGAATTTTGTGGGGCTGCAGTAGAGTCCAGACTAAATTTTATTGGGCTACAATCAGATTAGACTGAATTTTGTTGGGCTACAATCAGATTAGATTGTATTATGAGGAGCTACTATCAGATTATACTGAATTTTGTTGGGGCTACAGTCAATTTAGATTGAATTTTGTTGAGGCTACAAAAAAATTAGACTGAATTCTGTTGGGCCGTGGTCGAGTTCAGACTGAAATTTCAGGCAAGTGAAGATTGAGCTGGGTTCTGTATTTGAGTTTGATTAACATTTTCAGGCCCAATTAAAACTCGCCTGTACTTTTCCTGGTCATGTACTTTGCTCCCTGCCGTTTGAACTTTTTTTTCCTTTTTTCTCAGTTTACACCCCAGAGTGTCCAGTAAGTCCAGGCAAAACTTCATAATAGCGCTGCTGTGTTTGTTTTGTTGGGGTTTTTTTGTTCATTTTGCACCCTCCGCTGAAATCCATAGAAAAGCCATTTACGCGCAATTCCTTGCGGACACACAAAAACAATGTGTTTTGTACGGGGCCAGAGTGCAGTAGCCATTAGTCCGGCCTGCGCGAAAGCTATTCTGTCCGTCTCCGGGGTGATAGATGTGTGCGAAAAGAAAGGCACACAGGAACCCCATTACTGTCTGGCCAACAACACGGCCGGTAAAAGGATAAAAGTAAGTAAAGCAAATAAAAAGTATGGGCGGGAAGCTTTTAAAACCTGTCACCTCCACAGTTACACCCACATTAGAGAGAGGGAGAGAGGGAGAGAGGGAGAGGGGGAGAGAGAGAGAGAGAGAGAGAGAGAGAGACACATTTAGAGAGAGACTTTTATTTTTTGTTTTCCCAATCTTTGTAGTTCTCCAGAGTCAAGTTCTGAAAAAGAGATACTCATTTTAATTTAATTTAGTATTATTATTATTATGCTTAGCATTTTTTTGATAACATTAAGCTAATATGTGATCGATTATACAACATTTTTAATATTATTATTTACATTATATATAGCCAGTCAAAAGTTTGGAGACCCCTAACTGAGTATATATGTTTATAATTATAAAGATGTTTAAATCTCCTGCCTTCGCCCAATCTATCTAACCCATCTGTCTTCCTATCTATCTATCTATTCTCTCTCTCTCTCTCTGTCTATCTATCTATCTAGCTATCTATCTATATCCCTCCTTCATTTATTATTATTATTATTATTTATTTATTTATTTATTTTAGACCTGATTAAGTATTTTTAGATATTTTAAAACAAGATTAATATTTGGTATACACCCAAAAGTTTGGAGACACCTAACTGAATATATATGTTTTAAATTAAAAAGGTGTTTAGATCTGAATGTGTTGAGACGAGTGTAGTGAAGTTGGCCCATGTACAAAAATATTACTAAAACAAACATCTGAGTGTATTTAAATATAAAAATGAGATTGTATATTTTTATAAGAGCTATAAAACCCCCAAACCTGTTTATCAGAACAAGATCAGCATCTACACTATCTTCTTCAGTCCTGTTAGAGAAGCAGCTCATGTGGCTCCTCATGAAGCTGCTGGTCAGAATGTTCAAAGTATGTAAACCTGCATCAGAGCAAATGAGCTCATTTCTAAAAGACCCTCTAAATATTCTTTAAACACAACCAGATGTTTAATTCTGCTCCAGGAATAATTCCATACCGACTATTCTATAGTTCTGATCTCCTCACACTTATTCATTAATATACTACAAACAAGAAGAACCTGAGTAGGTGTCTCCTAACATTTGACTGCTGGTGTATATTTGTCCACAACAAAATTTGAGGTGTGTGTAAATTGTATATTGTTTAAACCTTCAGTTCAGATCTGTTGTGAGTATGTACTGTAATGTGTGAACATCTTCTCTGGTCACTCTCGCAGATCAAAAAAAACAAGCCTTCCCAGACTTGGTATGAAGGAAGTCTTGAAGATGAGGAAGATGAAGACTTCCACGTGGTGGAGGCCCAGGATGAGCAGCTGGACAGCGCCTGTACCACATGGGACGTCTCACGATCGCTACGACTGAAGGACGTCGACTTGAATGTTCTGTGTGAGCTGAAGCTCTCGGAGGAAAGCAGGCTGCTCACCCTTAGACAGATACAGGAGGTAATAAGATGAGAACCTCTAACATGGGTCTTCAACAAGTTTTATACTCCTGGTGGGATTGTGCCTATAGTTCTAGAAAGTCTTATGTCTTTAAGAACTTTGTGACCCTGAAGGAAAAGTGCCTGTAGGTTTGGAAAGTCTTAGCTCTTCAATAGGTTAAGGAACATTTCCACCATGGTTATGTTAGTACTAGAATGTCTTAGGTCTTCTACAGGTTCTGTAACCTTAATAGGAATTAACATGAGTTCTAGAACGTCTTGGGGCTTCAGCAGGTTCTAGAACCTTGGTGGAAATATACATGTTGTAATTGTAGAATGTCTTGGGTCTTCAAGACCAAGGTTATGTTAGTTCTAGAATGTCTTAGGTCTTCAGCACGTTCTGTAACCTTGAAGGAAAGTTTTAGGTATTCGACAGGTTTGTAACCTTGCTGGTAATATACATATAGTTGTAGAAGAGTCCAGTAGAGTCTTAGGTTTATAAAAACTTCATGACCTTGGAGGAAATGTGCCTGTAGTTCTAGAATGTCTTGGGTCTTTGTTAGGTTCAGGAACATTTCCACCAAGGTTAAGGTAGTTCTAGAATATCTTGGGTGCCTGTAGTTCTAGAATGCCTTAGGTATGCAACAGGTTCAGGAACATTTCCAGCAACGTTATGGTAGTTCTAGAATGCCTTAGGTCGTCAGCAGGTTCTGTAACCTTGAAGGCACTGTGCCTCTAGTTCTAGAATGTTTTAGGTCTTCGACAGGTTGGTTACCTTGGTGGGAATGTAGTTGTAGAAGAGTCCAGTAGAGTCTTAGGTTTTTAAGAACTTCATGACCTTGGAGGAATTGTGCTTGTAGTTCAACAATGTCTTGGGTCTTCAAGTTTCATACCCTTGGTGAAATTGTGCCTATAGTTCTAAAAGAGCTTGGGTCCTCTGCAGGTTCCAGAACTTGCCTGTAGCTCTAGAATGCATTAGATCTTCAACGGGTTCCATAACTTTGGTGGAAATGTGCCTCTTGTTTTGGAACTTCAGTTTCTTACTCAAAGCGTTCGAGATCCTTTGTAGATTCTTTTGCGGAACTAAAGCTGTAGATTGTTATTGTACGCAACGATTTATCTTCTGTAGAAAAATCCAATCCTTTGAAGTGGAAAATCCTAAATAGAAGTTCTTTTAAAAGCCCTCAAGACTGAAACTGAGAGATTCAGGGTTTGTGAAGAACAGTTTGTGTATGTGTTGGCATCGTGTAAACTCTGGTTTTCTAATCACAGAAATAAATGTGGAGTGTGTGGATGTTCTGTTTTCCAGCTCTCTCAGCACTTCCCTGACATGCTGAGCGTCTGCGACTGGATGTTGATCTACCAGACGGAAACCCACGGCAGCAGCCTAAGAACGCTGTACAGGATGACCGAACAGCTGGACCACTGCATGGTTCTGATGATCCGAGACACCTTCGGCCAGGTAAACCCGCCGACCTGCTTATTTGGCGGTCACAGGCTTCACATGTTGTACAGACTTTCTGAGAAGTAATCATCTCTGTAGGATCTGGAAAGTGCTGGAACCCAGCTTTTAAAGCGAGCAAGGCCGGCAGCAGAGTGCAGTCATAATATCTATTTGTACACACTTTCTTTCAAGGTAACACGGAGAAAACACGGCAGGCGAAAGACTAACGAGACTTACAGACACAGGAAAGAGCAGAGTGGCTCCCATGGGAGGCATACAGACCCTCTTACAAGCTTGGAGGGAAAATTCACCCGTTTTTATTTATTTATATAGTTCTGAGTTAAATGGTGGGTTCGGTGAGAAGCTGTCTGTTCTAGATATAGTCAGAACTGTTTACAGTGGTGGTGAATGGAACCAGACATGCACCTCTGAAAGCTTATTAGAGTAAATGGTTCTAGAAAACGGTGCCTGGTGAGAGGTTCTGGTGAAGGGAAACGTGCTGCAGGGCGCTGTGAAGCAAAATGGTCCGCAAGTGAAACATAGTTTTTCCAGATTTTACCATCAACATTCCTATAAACACTCAGGAGACACGTGTAGGTTCACTGGTGTGTGTGATGGTAAATTAAATGTGTATATTTGTGTTATAGACATGGGGACCTCTGGTTACCATCACTGTAAACAACATCACCACTGTAAACATCACCACCACCACCACCACTGTAACCATCACCACCACCACTGTAAACATCACCACCACCACTGTAAACATCATCACCACCACTGTAAACAACATCACCACCACCACCACCTTAAACATCATCACCACCACCACTGTAAACATCATCACCACCACCACTGTAAACATCACCACCACCACCACTGTAAACATCACCACCACCACCACTGGAAACATCACCACCACCACCACTGGAAACATCACCACCACCACCACTGGAAACATCACCACCACCACTGGAAACGGCATCTGAACCAAAACTCACTCTGAATCTCTCTGTTTACACGTCAAACACT
>CM038718.1:40316920-40334420 GCA_021613375.1 Megaleporinus macrocephalus
AGGACCCCCACAGAGCAGATACTATTAGGGAAATGGGTCATTCTCAGCACCAAAACAGTGACACTGATGTGCTGGTGTAAGTGGATCAGACACAGCAGTGCTGCTGCTGGAGCACTGTGTCCACTCACTGTCCACTCTATTAGACACTCCTACTACTTGCTGGTCCACCCTTAGATGTATATGTGGGGTGATATCATGTTGATCGAGTCCGTGTGTTTATGACCTGTGGTGATCACTCCTGATGATGTTTCCGTCCAGGGGCAGATTCGGGCTGTGGCTGAACGGCGACCTGATCCGGGGTCGGAGTCAGAGCTGCGACACGTTCGATAACGACGTCCTGTCGTCTGAAGAAGACTTCCTGGTCAGCGAATTGGAAGTGTGGGCCCTTGTCTGACTGCTGGCCTCCAGAGGCCTCGTCCTGTTCTTATCTGAGGGAGATCCGGCGCACGGTGGCGCGGAACGAAAGCCGCGGTGTGAACCGCTGCACATGGCGTCAGCGCCGGCAAGAGAGAGGGCTTACGGCGATGATGAGCCGAAGCTCTTTCCAAACGGAAACTAGTGCCTGATACTTCAGACTGGGAATGAAACCGCTTGTCCTGGAGGATTTTTGTGGCAACACTGCCACCCAGTGGCCAACATCGGGAAAGTAGGAGTGTTTTCAGAGGGACAGCGTCTGTCACCGCTAGATGGTGCTGTAAGCAAAGGAAAATGGATTTGGGATGGAATTACCAGATTACCGGATGGGATTAAGCCTAGAGGAGCATTTTAAGTGCTTCCTAAATTTCCTTTGGGATCTGTAAAGTATCTATTGATCTTTCTATTGATCTTTATGGGCAGGGGAATGTATCTGGCATTGCTGTTGGCGCCCATTACTTTTAAAGGGCCCTTTTTTTTTTTTTTGGCTGTTTATTATTTTTTATTTTATTTTTGTGAGTGGATTAAGTATCAAAAACTGCTGTAATTATTTTTGAAACTTGTCATTATCTCTAAAACTACACCAGGTTTTCTTTTTGTTGTTGTGGGTTTTTATTTTATTTTTATTTTTTTGTTTGTTTCTTTGCCTTTAAGACTGCTATGTAAATGAGAATGGTTCTGATTGGCCCTGTACTGCACCTTGTTTAAAAAGCAGTCCAGTTTGGCACCAGCATTTGAGACTGCCATCACAAAAACATGGAATTCAAAACAGATGTTACGGTTTGAAAGTTTAATATGTTGTTTGCGTGTGACGCCTCGTCACTTTATTGCTGTGGTGTGAACTGCCAATGGGGGGCCGGAAGTGATGTGGGTGGTGTTCTACATGAGGAGCTTAATCACACTGTCTTGAAATGTTGGTCTTTATGGTTGGAACCAAAAGGAGCCAACCATAATAAACAACATAAGGATATGAGTTTCTGTTCTTGTTGAATTTTCCTGTTCCACCTTAAAAGGTGCAGCGGTTGCAGTCTGGCGCCTGCTGCTTTAAGGTGGAATGGGAAAATTGGCGAATAAGAACTTGACTGAAGGTGGTAGGAGGGAGTTTGAGTTTGGGAAGCTGGGCGGTGGCTGTGCACTGGTGGTCACCAACACAGTTACGTAGTCATCAGGAATGTTAATGATTATTAAAAGGTGGTGGAGTTGAACGTTTGTTGCAGGTTCATTCACAGGACAGTAAAACAAAGTCAAACATTGTGGAGGTCCTTGGGCTCGAGGTTGACTGTGTACCTTACGTAGAACAGCATCTGGAGGAGAATGTACATCTTGATTAGAAGGGCACCCGTGGCAGAGACTAGATCACGAGCAGGTTAGCCCTTGGAGCAGAGTCTAGGTCTCAAGTGGACTAGCCCCAGGAGCAGAGTCTAGGTCTTGGGCAATAACGCCCCTGACGGAGAGTCTAGATCTTGGACAGACTGGCCCACAGAGCGGAGTCTAGATCTTGGCCAAATTTGCCCCCCAGAGCGGAGTCTAGATCTTGGGCGAACTGGCCCCCCAGAGCGGAGTCTATATCTTGGGAGAACTGGCCCCCCAGAGCGGAGTCTATATCTTGGGAGAACTGGCCCCCCAGAGCGGAGTCTAGATCTTGGGCGAACTGGCCCCCCAGAGCGGAGTCTAGATCTTGGGCGAATTGGCCCCCCAGAGCGGAGTCTAGATCTTGGGCGAACTGGCCCCCCAGAGCGGAGTCTAGATCTTGGGCGAACTAGACCCCCAGAGCGGAGTCTAGATCTTGAAACCAGTGAGGTGAGGTTCCTGAGCAGCTGGTTGATGATGGGTGGTCTGTGGTTGGGGAGGATGATATAACGATATTTTATCAATTATCAATTAAATAGTCACATGATCTGAATTGGATTCAGTCCAGCACAGTTGGTGAAAGTTATAAAAGTCACTGTAGCTGTAAACTTTAGTACCAGTATTATTCTATAGCGGGGTATAGAGTTCAGTAGGTCCAGTTAGAGGAGATCTCCTCAGGCCGGTCCAGACCATCATCATCTCTAACGTGTGTTCTGATTCAGTGGTGTATCTGTTTACTGAAGTAGTCTAGTATCAGCATCTCATACCATCAACTACTGAAACACCAACACACCACACATACCGTTCAGTACATTTCAGTATATTTACTGTTTAAATACTGAACTGAATTAATTATTTATAAACTACTAATAAATGCTTTTACTCACTTCAATAAAAACAAGAAAAAATAATATATATATATAAATAAACAGCGTCTTCTCGTTAACTCAGTTTCACATCTGGACCTGCTGGTTTGGAGCCGCCTGTGAATAATAAACCTATACGTCTCTCTATTCCTGCCTCAACAGTGACTCTTCACCTCCACTTCTCTGTATTACAGCACTTATTCTTTCTCTGACTCGCTTTACTGTCTGACTCGTTTCATTCTCAGACTCTCTATACCTGCTTCAACAGTCGCTCTTCACCTCCACCTCTCTTTATCAGAACATGTTATTGTTTCTCTGACTCGCTTTACTCTCCGACTCGCTTCATTCTCAGACTCTCCATTCCTGCCTCAACAGTCACCTCCACTTCTCTTTATTACAGCATCTTATTCTTTTTCTGACTCGCTTTATTCTTTGACTTGCTTTACTCTCTGACTTGCTTTATTCTCTGACTCGCTTTATTCTCCAACTCGCTTTATTCTCCCACTCGCTTTACTCTCCGACTCGCTTTACTCTCCGACTCGCTTTATTCTCCGACTCGCTTTATTCTCCGACTCGCTTTATTCTCCGACTCGCTTTATTCTCCGACTCGCTTTATTCTCTGACTCGCTTTATTCTCCAACTCGCTTTACTCTCCGACTCGCTTTATTCTCTGACTCGCTTTATTCTCCAACTTGCTTTACTCTCCGACTCGCTTTATTCTCCGACTCGCTTTACTCTCCGACTCGCTTTATTCTCTGACTCGCTTTATTCTCCAACTCGCTTTACTCTCTGACCGCTGCTCCTCGCTTCATACCTTACCTGTATGCCTGCTGCACTCCCAAATCTGCACGGATCTGATTGGCTGAGGAGTCTTTGGTGATCTTACAGTGCATGTGATTGGTCTGTGAGGTTACTGCGCCACAAAGTCCGTATACCATAAACACAAGAAAAGCTCCGCCTCTTAAAATAAACACTTTCAGAATTAAATCCTAATCAGTAGTTTATCAGTTTGGGTTCACATTGGACTACGTCTGGGTCCGGACCGGGACCGCGGCCCACCTGTTAGTGACCTCTGCTCTGTGGTGTATATGCTGCACTACTGATTCCTGTTTCTGTTCCTGTATGTGTTCCAACTTATTAAATTTAGGGAAAATTCCTGAATATCGTGTATCATGAAAACATCTATATGAGTATATGTACCAGCTTCCACATGCTTGTACTAAATGGTACTCAGTTAAAGCTGGTTGTAATTAGTAGTTTTATTAAATGTATTATTTATTAATACTACTAATACTAGTAATATTAATATCAGAAATGCTGCTCAGACATGAACCCTCATGACTTGTTGCTGATTTAATGAGCTGAGCTGCATGCTAAATATGTTGCAATCAATAAAACTGTTCTCACACAAAACACTTCCGTCTCTGAATGAACAGACTTCAATGTGCCTGTACTAAAAAAAGTGATATCAAGTCAAAAGTTTGGAGACACCTCCCCAGGTTCTTCTTATGTGTACTATATTAATAGTAATAATATTAGTGAGTAAGTGTGAGGAGATCAGAACTATAGAATAGTTGGTATGGAATTATTCCTGGAACAGAATTAAACATCTGGTTGTGTTTAAAGAATGTTTAGAGGGTCTTTTAGAAATGAGCTCATTTGCTCTGATGCAGGTTTACATACTTTGAACATTCTGACCAGCAGCTTCATCAAGAGGAGCCACATGAGCTGCTTCTCTAACAGGACTGAAGAAGATAGTGTAGATGCTGAGATCTTGTTCTGATAAACAGGTTTGGTGGTTTTATAGCTCTTATAAAAATATACATTCTCATTTTTATATTTAAATACACTCAAATGTTTGTTTTAGTAATATTTGTGTACATGGGCTCCAACTTTACTATTTACACTCGTCTCTCAACACATTCACATCTAAACACCTTTATAATTAAAACATATATATTCAGTTAGCTGCCCAATTTTTGACTGGTGTGTATACCATATATTAATCTTGTAATAAAGTATCTAAAAATACTTAATCAGGTCTAAAAATAATAATAATAATGATAATAATTAAAAATGAAGGAGGGATATAGATAGTGAGAGAGAGAGAGAGATAGATAGATAGATAGATAGATAGATAGATAGATAGATAGATAGATAGATAGATAGCGAGAGAAAGAGCGTAGATAGATAGATAGATAGATAGATAGATAGATAGATAGATAGATAGCGAGGGAAAGAGCGGAGATAGATAGATAGATAGATAGATAGATAGATAGATAGATAGCGAGAGAAAGAGCGGAGATAGATAGATATAGAGAGAGAGCAGGGATAGATAGATAGATAGATAGATAGATAGATAGATAGATAGATAGATAGATAGCGAGAGAAAGAGCGGAGATAGATAGATAGATAGATAGATAGATAGATAGATAGATAGATAGATAGATAGATAGCGAGAGAAAGAGCGGAGATAGATAGATAGATAGATAGATAGATAGATAGATAGCGAGAGAAAGAGCGGAGATAGAGATATAGAGAGATATAGAGAGAGAGCAGGGATAGATAGATAGATAGATAGATAGATAGATAGATAGATAGATAGATCTAGATAGATAGCTCAGCACCCTCTCCATATTCACCTCCTTACGGCTCCTCATGGACTGTGTGATGTGGTTCCTCCCATGGCTTAGGTGACCTGTTTTGGGACAATAAAGTTCTAAGTAAGACCTGCAGTAGAGTAGACGTCTCACGCTGTACTTGTTATGGCCAGCAGAGGGGGCTGCTGCCATCTACTGACCACTTCTACCACTGGCTGGTTGAGTTTCAGAGAGCACTGCTGTGTAGAGCTCCACCAGAAGAGTCTGCAACATCTCCACAGATGACTTTTCAGGACATGAGGTAACCCAGGAGTTAAAGCGTGGGGGAGAAAGTACATGTAATCAGTAAAACACTGCTGGGTTAGTACTCGGCTGAGTATTTCCTAATAATAAAACTTTTACTTGTACTCAAGTGTATTAGTGAGTAAAGTAATGACTTATTTACATTGCAGGCCTTCATATTTAGCTACTATTTTTTTCTCTTTCATTTCAGTCTGTCTTGCTGTTGTACTACATCTGTGCAGCTCTGTGATTGGTCACATCTTTGACTTTGGAGCTTTAGTATTTTATTTTAAACCAAAATAGTAAAAATATAGAGCCGTACAGAATTTAATTCCTGAGCTGGAAGATGCTGGTATTACTCAGAAGCTCCACTACAGCTCTGTAAGTTACTCAGTAGTTTAGTAGTACTGTTGTATTTTTACTCGCAGTACTATATAAGAAAGTAATTTAATTTTTATTTGTGTCAGTGTTTTACCCAAATATCAGTACTTTTACTGGAGTACTGATTTACCCCTGATGCCATCTCAACCCATCTCAGCTGCCAGGTGATGGTGGGTATCTGATCTGTACAGACACACAGTCTACTTGAATGTAGCTCCAGACCATCTACAAACAGTGCAGCATATTTTAAACTGCGTCACTTTTTCAGCTCCATATATGACGTATGGTAAATACTGAGAACAGCGTCTCTCAGGGGTTTAGGGTCTTGATATTAGACTACAGTTTTTTTTCTGTAGCCTTGAGTCTTCATTTTGTAGTCACGAGTCTTTAATCTGTAGATACGGGTCTTTTTTCTGTAGTTGCAGTTCTTTATTCTGTGGTTATGGGTCTTTAGTCTGTGGTTATGGGTCTTTATTCTGTGGTTATGGGTCTTTATTCTGTAGTTATGAGTCTTTATTCTGTAGATATGGGTCTTTATTCTGTAGTTATGAGTCTTTATTCTGTAGATATGGGTCTTTATTCTGTAGTTATGGGTCTTTATTCTGTAGTTATGGGTCTTTATTCTGTAGTTATGAGTCTTTATTCTGTAGATATGGGTCATTATTCTGTAGTTATGAGTCTTTATTTTGTAGATATGGGTCTTTATTCTGTAGTTACGGGTTTTTATTCTGTAGATATGGGTCTTTATTCTGTAGGTATGGGTCTTTATTCTGTAGTTATAGGTCTTTATTCTGTAGTTATAGGTCTTTATTTTGTAGTTATAGGTCTTTATTCTGTAGTTATGAGTCTTTATTCTGTAGATATGGGTCATTATTCTGTAGTTATGAGTCTTTATTTTGTAGATATGGGTCTTTATTCTGTAGTTACGGGTCTTTACTCTGTAGATATGGGTCTTTATTCTGTAGGTATGGGTCTTTATTCTGTAGTTATAGGTCTTTATTTTGTAGCAACACATTTTTATTCTGTAGTCACGAGTATTTATTCTGTAGATATGGGTCTTTATTCTGTAGGTATGGGTCTTTATTCTGTAGTTATAGGTCTTTATTTTGTAGCAACAAATTTTTATTCTGTAGTCACGAGTATTTATTCTGTAGATATGGGTCTTTATTCTGTAGATATGGGTCTTTATTCTGTAGTTATGGGTCTTTATTCTGTAGTCACAAGTTTTTATTCTGTAGTTATGGGTCTTCATTCTGTAGATACAGGTCTTTATTCTGTAGTTATGGGTCTTTATTCTGTAGTTATGGGTCTTTATTCTGTACATATGGGTCTCTATTCTGTAGATACAAGTCTTTATTCTGTAGATATGGGTCTTTATTCTGTATATACGGGTCTTTATTCTGTAGATATGGGTATTTATTCTGTAGATACTGGTCTTAATTCTGTAGTTATCTGTCTCTTTTCTTTAGATATGAGTCTTTATTCTGTAGTTACGGGTCTTTATTCTATAGATATGGGTCTTTATTCTGTAGATATGGGTCTTTATTCTGTAGTTATGAGTCTTTATTCTGTAGATATGGGTCTCTGTTCTGTAGATACGTGTCTTTATTCTGTAGTTATGGGTCTTTATTCTGTAGTTATGGGTCTTTATTCTGTAGTTATGGGTCTTTATTCTGTAGATATGGGTCTTTATTCTGTTGCCCCAGAATTTTTGTTTTATTATTTAATAAGAATATGAAATATAAGCTCATACACTGAATCTTTAGTGGTAAGTGTGTCTTTGCTACAATCCTGCCTAAGCAATGTGACTTTTAGATTCAGAGACTTTAATTTTTATAATGAACGAGCAACAAATCTCACAATTGAATCTCTTTATTCATTTCAGAAATACTGTCGTCCCACCATGACTCAGCGATCAGTGACTGGAAATCATGTTTTAAAGCAATTATTCAAAAGGGGTTTAACAAAACCAGGCTCGTTACATAATCTCCCGACAGACCCTAACCCTGAAATCACCCACACTACCAGTCAAAAGTTTGGACACACCTCACCAGGTTCTTCTTATGTGTACTATATTAATAGTAATAATATTAGTGAATAAGTGTGAGGAGATCAGAACTATAGAATAGTCGGTATGGAATTATTCCTGGAGCAGAATTAAACATCTGGTTGTTTAAAGAATGTTTAGAGGGTCTTTTAGAAATGAGCTCATTTGCTCTGATGCAGGTTTACATACTTTGAACATTCTGACCAGCAGCTTCATGAGGAGCCACATGAGCTGCTTCTCTAACAGGACTGAAGAAGATAGTGTAGATGCTGAGATCTTGTTCTGATAAACAGGTTTGGTGGTTTTATAGCTCTTATAAAAATATACATTCTCACTTTTACATTTAAATACACTCAAATGTTAGTTTTAGTAATATTTGTGTACATGGGCTCCAACTTCACTACTTACACTCTTCTCTCTAATTAAAAACAGCCATAACATTGAAACCACCTCCTTCTGTCTCCACTCACTGTCCACTGTATGAGCTCCACTGACCATACAGGACCTTCACTTACAGACTGTAGTTCAGCTGATTCTCTGTATATTTTATTACTCTGTTCTTTAATGAGCAGGACCCCCACAGGACCACCACAGAGCAGATACTATTAGGGAGGTGGGTCATTCTCAGCACTGCAGTGTTGTGCTGGTGTGAGTGGATCAGACACAGCAGTGGTTCTGGAGTGTTTAACCACTGTGTCCACTCACTGTCCACTCTATTAGACACTCCTACTACTTGCTGGTCCACCTTGTAGATGTAGAGTCAGAGACAGTAGCTCATCTGCTGCTGCACAGTTTGTGTTCCTCTAGTTCTTCATCAGTGGACACAGGACGCCGCCCACAGGACACTGCTGTCTGGATAGTTTTGGTTGGTGGACGATTCTCCCTAATAGTATCTGCTCTGTGGTGGTCCTGTGGGGGTCCTGATCATTAAAGAACAGAGTAATGAAGTATACAGAGAATCAGATGAACTACAGTCTGTAAGTGGAGCTCCTGTATGGTCAGTGGAGCTTACAGGAGATACTAGGAGGTGGTTGTTATGTTACAGCTGGTGGGTGTATATGTTCAGAATTTTGATTGGCAGCGTGCGCTGGAGTTGTTGTGCTTTCCGTGCAATCGTCCAGCCTCGTGACGGCGCAGGCAAATTTCAGAGGTGATGCAAGCACATGCGACGTCAGTACAAACGATCTCCATTTCCAGGACATGCCAACGCAGGCAGAATCGATATTGGCTCCTAATGCCGCCGACAGCAGCCTTCAGTTTAAGGGCCAGGGACCATCGTTCTGCTGCAAATTTAATATCATCAAACAGCTCATAAATATAAAACGAAAAGTTAGAGGCCTCTTCTTTTCTTCCCAGCGCTGGCTGGCTGGCTGGCTGGCTGGCTGGCTGGCTATCTTCCGCGTCTAGGAAGAGCCGGGAATCAAAGGATGCTCATTTTCACTTATCTATTCATTTCAACTGGAGGAATTAAAGCGTCCCTCCGAAGAGAAACGCCGGGAGCCGCCTGTTCTCATGCAGACGTGATTGTCTTGTTTCAAGGCTTTCGCCGTCCATGCGCATGTTCGCATCCGCATGCAGTTAAAAGACACGAAGGAAACCTCTTTAAACATTCAGAGAGACGCTAGCGTGTGCCGCTCTCTGGTGTGTACAGTGCAGACATCTCCTGCAAATCAATCAGTATACGGAACCAGGCAGGGCCGGCTCGGCTATAAATACACAGCGTAGGAGGAGGATGATCTTTTGCCTTCAGTAATTAACGCTTAGCAGGAAGGAGTTCGGGAAATAGTCCGCGACTGCACGTAGGAATGAAGTGAAAGCCCGCTGGAGCTGAATTCTGGAGTCGCACACCAAAAGCTGAAAAAAACAAAAGGGTCACATGGAAAACAATCCGTTTGTTCGTGAAAGGCTGTCACGTCTGAAGGCGCCGGTGTTTCCGGTGATACTGTTTCCTAAAAAGAACGTAATGGCTGCTGTAATTCAGGAAACAGTGTGATCTCCCGCGGGGGGACACTCCGAGAGCTGCTAGGAAACTCATTCCCGCTCATGATGAGCTCGTTTTATACTTTGTGGCAGCCTTTGTGTCTTAATATAGAACGTTTAGCTCATTCAGTCATCAGGTAATATCAGGTGTGCACCAGATACTATGTGGTAAGAACCCACTACCATCTTATGTGCACCAGATACTATGTGGTGAAAAGCCACTACTGTCTCATGTGCACCAGATACTATGTGGTAAGAACCTACTACTATCTCATGTGCACCAGATATTATATGGTGAGAATCTACTACTATCTGGTGTGCACCAGATACTATGTGGTGAGAACCCATTACTGTCTCATGTGCACCAGATACTATGTGGTGAGAACACACTACTGTCTCATGTGCACCAGACACTATGTGGTCAGAACCCACTACCATCTTATGTGCACCAGATACTATGTGGTGAGAATCTACTACTATCTGGTGTGCACCAGATACTATATGGTGAGAATCTACTACTATCTGGTGTGCACCAGATACTATGTGGTCAGAACCCACTACCATCCTATATGCACCAGATACTATGTGGTGAGAACCCATTACTGTCTCATGTGCACCAGATACTATGTGGTGAGAACCTACTACTGTCTCATGTGCACCAGATACTATGTGGTGAGAATCTACTACTATCTCATGTGCACCAGATACTATATGGTGAGAATCTACTACTATCTGGTGTGCACCAGATACTATATGGTGAGAATCTACTACTATCTGGTGTGCACCAGATACTATGTGGTCAGAACCCACTACCATCCTATGTGCACCAGACACTATGTGGTGAGAACCCACTACCATCCTATGTGCACCAGACACTATGTGGTGAGAACCTACTACTATCTCATGTGCACCAGATACTATGTGGTGAGAACCTACTACTGTCTCATGTGCACCAGATACTATGTGGTGAGAATCTACTACTATCTGGTGTGCACCAGATACTATATGGTGAGAATCTACTACTATCTGGTGTGCACCAGATACTATGTGGTCAGAACCCACTACCATCCTATGTGCACCAGATACTATGTGGTGAGAACCCACTACTGTCTCATGTGCACCAGATACTATGTGGTGAGAACCTACTACTGTCTCATGTGCACCAGACACTATGTGGTGAGAACCTACTACTATCTGGTGTGCACCAGACACTATGTGGTGAGAACCTACTACTATCTCATGTGCACCAGATACTATGTGGTGAGAACCTATTACTATCTGGTGTGCACCAGAAACTATGTGGTGAGAACCTACTACTATCTTATGTGCACCAGATACTATGTGGTGAGAACCTACTACTATCTTATGTGCACCAGATACTATGTGGTGAGAACCTACTACTATCTGATTTGCACCAGATACTATGTGGTGAGAACCTAATACTATCTCATATGCACCAGATACTATGTGGTGAGAACCCACTAGTGCCTCATGTGCACCAGATACTATATGGTGAGAATCTACTACTATCTGGTGTGCACCAGATACTATGTGGTGAGAAGCCACTACTATCTCATGTGCACCAGATACCATGTGGTGAGAACCTACTACTATCTGATGTGCACCAGATACCATGCGGTGAAAACCTACTACTAACCGATGCGCACCAGATACTATGTGGTAAGAACCCACCACTATCTCATGTGCACCAGATACTATGTAGTGAAAATCCACTACTATCTCATGTGCACCAGATACTATGTGGTGAGAACCCACTACTGTCTCATGTGCACCAGATACTATGTGGTGAGAACCTACTACTGTCTCATGTGCACCAGATACTATATGGTGAGAATCTACTACTATCTGGTGTGCACCAGATACTATGTGGTGAGAACCTACTACTGTCTCATGTGCACCAGATACTATGTGGTGAGAACCTATAACTATCTGGTGTGCACCAGATACTATGTGGTGAGAACCTACTACTATCTCATGTGCACCAGATACTATGTGGTGAGAACCTACTACTATCTCATGTGCACCAGATACTATGTGGTGAGAACCTACTACTATCTGGTGTGCACCAGATACTATGTGGTGAGAACCTACTACTATCTTATATGCACCAGATACTATGTGGTGAGAACTTAATACTATCTCATATGCACCAGATACTATGTGGTGAGAACCCACTAGTGCCTCATGTGCACCAGATACTATATGGTGAGAATCTACTACTATCTGGTGTGCACCAGATACTATGTGGTGAGAACCTACTACTATCTGGTGTGCACCAGATACTATGTGGTGAGAAACCACTACTATCTCATGTGCACCAGATACTATGTGGTGAGAAACCACTACTATCTCATGTGCACCAGATACTATGTGGTGAGAACCTACTACTATCTCATGTGCACCAGATACCATGCGGTGAAAACCTACTACTAACCGATGCGCACCAGATACTATGTGGTAAGAACCCACTACTATCTCATGTGCACCAGATACTATGTAGTGAAAATCCACTACTATCTCATGTGCACCAGATACTATGTGGTGAGAACCCACTAGTATCTCATGTGCACTGATGTGTCAGATGCATTTCAGATGGTGTGTGGTGAGCTCTAGATACTAGCAAGTGAGCACTAGCAAGTGAGCCTCATAGTATCTAGTATCTGGCGTGCAAGATCAGATACTATGTGGTAAGCATCCATTAATATCTGGTGTAAGCACCAGGTACTAACACATCTGTATCTGATGAACACCATATTTTATCTGGTGCTCACCACATAGCATGTGGTACTCAGCCAATAGTATTAGGTGATGACCACATTGTTTCTGGTATGCACAACTTAGTATCTGATGCTCGCCTGATTGTATCTGGTGTGTATCATATAGTATCTTGTGCTTATCTGATAGTGTCTAGTGTGCACCACATAGTGTCTTCATAGAATTAAGTGTGCATCAGATACTATGTGGCAAGCACCCACTATTATCTGGTGTGCATCAGATACTATGTTGTGAGCACCAGGTCAGGTATTATTACACATGTCTGTATCTGATGAACATCATATTGTATCTGGTGCTCACAACACCATAATAGTATTAGGTGATCATTACAAAGTATATCATTATATAGTATTGGGTGGGCACTACATAGTGTCTTGTGCTCAGCTGATAGTGTCTAGTGTGCACCACATAGTATTTCCATAGTATCTGGTGCACATGGCAGTATCAGGTGCTCACCAAATACTGCACCACATGCTTTCTTTGTTATAAAGTCCCAGGGAACATAGTATAACATCTTAAAAATGCACGTATGATACCAAATTTGAGTCATTTGGCTGAAATACAAATAAAAATATATGATGACACTGCTTAAAAATGCTAATCGTATCTGTCTGAGAACTTTCTGGACGTGGACTGTTGTTTTAATAAGCCTGTTGATGATTAGCATCCCTCAATCCAACCCCAGCAGCCAACCTGAAGCAGAAATAAGCACGACAATGCAAGCGAGGAGAACTGAGTGCTCAGTTCCATAAATATCTGGACCCCAACAAAGTTGTTGTTACTTTAGTTCTCAGTAAAGAGTACCTCCATCTGAATCAGGTGAACGGTCTAAAAATGACAACCATTTTCATACAGATCCCCTCATTTTTGAGCTCAAGTAGGCAGATAGGTAGTTTAGAGTCTAAGCTATCATTGGGCTGGAAGACCACAACAAATGCATCAGAGAGTTAGTAAACATCTAGAAACGTTAGATGTGGCCAAATACAGACAGCTTGCCAAAAAACTAGACAAGATAAAGATTAAATTGTACCAGAATGAAGAGAAAGAACTGCTCATTATCTGAAGCATGTCATCTACGAAGCATGATGGAGGTAGTCTTATAGTGTAAGCATATATGACTGTCACTGGATCCAATGACAGTCATATATGCTTACACTAGTGTCTAGTGATAGTGATAGCAATGTGACTGCTGACAGGGTGAATTCTGACGGGCAGAGGGTTAAATTATATGCTCAGGTTCTGCTAAATGCTTCAAAACCAATAGATTGAAGCAGTCATGGCCTTGCTGTTGGGGAACCAGCCCTGTGATGGGAAGGTCACGGAACCAACAGGATAAGACTGGGTGTTTCACTGCCCCCTAGTGTCTGTGTTCACTTATGTGTGTTGTATGTGGAAGTTAAATGAAGAGGCACAATGACCAGAAACATACTGTACAAGCAACCCTTAAAGACTTTTTAAGGCAAGGAAGTTGCTCTGCACTGGCCAGGTTATTTACCTGACCTCAGCCTGGTTGGGCATGCGTTTCCTTTACTGATGGCTAAGACTGCTGCAGTAAAAGCCAGGCAGAGCATCACCAGGCAACCCAGTCTGTTAATATCTATGGGTTTGAACAGTCATCAACGTCAACCAGATATTAGAAATGACAGTTCAATTTATGACTGTTGGTTTGTCCAGTTACTTGCAAGCTCCTAGAGATGAGAGGGTACATGTGGAAATAGCTGTAATCCCTACACCGTTCGCCTCGTATGGATGTAAATGTAAAGTTAAAGCTGCAAAGTCTGTACTTTGAGCTTGTGTTCGTAACTTAATGGTAAGTTGTCCCCAATATGTTGAGACAGACTGTTGAAACAAAGAAGGTAACGTTCAGGGAACAATAGCATTGTAGGTCGGATGAATGACCAAAGCTTGACAGCTCGGTTATATGTACTAGTGTAGCTATCAATGGTTGTAAGCCTTTTAGAAACAATGAGGGACATAGTTTTGTAAAAACAGGTTAAGCCTAAGCAGCCTTGTGATTGGTTGAGGGTACCTCTTGCAAGCATCGCCCAGAATTAGGAGTTTCTAAGAAATAATTTATTGGTCACTGGGACGTAATCCATAGAACACAAGCATGTATAACGTGTACAGATATGAATGGAATCTACTTAAAAACAAAACTTGGGATTCCCTGGGACTTTAAGGTTTTGATGTTTGTTTATAAGAAAAGAAGAATTAACCTCGTGGGACGCTTGCTGCTGATGTACATTGTTTCCAAATGTCCCGGCAAGTTTTAGATTGTCTGGAAAGACTTCAAATCACTTTTTAGGAAAGATCCTAAAGATTATCGTCTATTTTGTGCTACAAAAATCGTCCAACCTGTGCAAATACTGCCGTAAAACGAAGTCTCTTCAAAATGAGGCAGGTTACACGGACTTCCGCCGTAAGCGGGGGAAATCTCTAAAACTGTGCCCAGGAGAGAGGTTGCTACCTGGGGAAGAAAGCCCAGTGTTGTCCCTGGTCAGGGAACCCTCGTGAATCCTGTAAGAAATGGAGTTGTAGTAGACGGATCGGATGTGGCAACTGGGATGCTCATGTTGGGATGGGATGATGGTGCTGCTCAATCCCAGGCGGTAGCAAATGTAGGAGCAGAAGGAACCTAAGCAAGACTGCTCATGGGATGGGCTTGAGGGAAGCCGAGGCAGCGTTGGATGGGAGTATCTTTCATCTGCCGGGGATGGAATGAGGTTGGTACAGCTGGTGCCTTCCTCCATTGGCAGAAAGAGGGTACTATGGCTGTGTCGGTCTCTTCCGTCGGCAAGGAATCCCAGGTTCTGACGTCTCTTCATGGAAGCCCTTTCTTGGGCATCCCTTCTCTCGTCTTCGCTGTTCATCGTCAGGAATCGCAGCACCACCAGGTTGAGGAAGGCCCCGATCACCGTCAGCCCAACCAGGATGTACATGAAGCTGAAGACCACGTAGGGCGTCTTCTCCTGAAGGTCTTCGTTCTTTTGCAAGGCCACAAAGTCGCCAAAGCCAATGGTAGTCAAGGTGATGAAGCAGTAGTAGTAGGCATGGAAAAAGGTCCAACCTTCAAAGTGGGAAAAGGCAGCCGCTCCCACGCAAAGGGTTCCCAAGCAAGACAGGAAGCCGATCAGGACCATGTTCTCCATGGAGACTTCTGTACGCCGGAAGCCCAGGCACTGCTTGGCGCGGTGGAGGAGGAAGCGGACAAAAGTGTTCATTCTTTCACCCAGGCTCTGGAACATCACCAGGGTCAGAGGGATGCCCAGCACGGCATAAAACATGCAGAAGACCTTGCCAGCATCAGTTCCTGGAGCAGCATGACCATAACCTGCAGAGAAGGAAGAACACAGTCCATCAACTGATGTATAGCTTCACTGTCCTCTTCAGTACAAGGCAGGCGTTTCTAATAAATTGGCCGGTGAGTGGAAGTACAAGGTGGGTGTTTCTGATAAAAGGACCAGTTAAAGAAAGTGCAAGGTAGGTGTTTCTAACAAAGTGGCCAGTTAGTGGAAATACAAGGTAGGTGTTTCTAACAAAGTGACCAGTTAATAGAGGTACAATGTAGTTGTTTCTAATAAAGTGGCCAGTTATTGAAAGCACAAGGTAGGTGTTTCTAATAAAGTGGCCAGTCAGTGGAAGTACAAGGTAGGTGTTTCTAATAAAGTGGCCAGTTAAAGAAAGTACAAGGTAGGTGTTTCTAACAAAGTGGCCAGTTAGTGGAAATACAAGGCTGGTGTTTCTAACAAAGTGGCCAGTTAATAGAGGTACAAGGTAGGTGTTTCCAATTAAGGGGCCAATTAATAAAAGCACAAGGTTGGTGTTTCTAATAAAGTGGCCAGTTAGTGAAAGCACAAGGTAGGTGTTTCTAATAAAGTGGCCAGTTAGTGAAAGCACAAGGTAGGTGTTTCTAATAAAGTGGCCAGTTAATGGAAGTACAAGGCAGGTTTTTCTAATAAAGTGGCCAGTTAATGGAAGTACAAGGCAGGTGTTTCTAATAAAGCGGCCAGTTAATAGAGGTACAAGGTAAGTGTTTCCAGTGAAGTTAATGAAAGCACAAGGTAGGTGTTTCTAATACAGTGGCCAGTTAAAGAAAGCGCAAGGCAACTGTTTCCAATAAAGTGTCCAGTTAATGAAAGCACAAGGTGGGTGTTTCTAATAAAGTAGCCAGTTAAATAATGCACAAGGCAGGTGTTTCTAATAATGTGGCCAGGTAATGGAAGCACAAAGCAGGTGTTTCTAATACAGTGGCCAGTTATTGAAAGCACAAGGTGGGTGTTTCCAATAAAGTGGCCAGTTAATGAAAGCACAAGGTTGGTGTTTATAATAATGTGACCAGTTAATGTAAGTATAAGGCAGGTGTTTCTAGTGGCCAGTTAGTATAAGTACAAGGTGGCCAGTGTATATATCATATATAATGTAATATGTAAATATTTTATATTGTCATTTTAATATTAATTATTAACAGTCATGTATATATTACATACTTTATTACCTGTTGGAAGTTATTTGATGTGGTCAAATTGTCAAATTTTACTGTATTTATAATAAACTGTCATTACAAATACTAATTCTACATATACTATATAAAATAAAACTGAAATAAACAAATATAAAATATTTCCTCACCATATTTTTCTCTGTATATGCACAAAATATCTCAAGAAAACATTGTTCAATGCAAATGTACATATTACAGTTAAAGGCAACCCATGTTTTCATATAGCAGCACTGCAAAAAGATGTCTACAATCAAATGTTTCACATAAAAAGAAGAACTCAATC